>CM056397.1:22278789-22718960 GCA_029718625.1 Synaphobranchus kaupii | reverse complement strand
AAGGGCAATGGACTTATGTAAGTTCCGTCGGATTCCACCGGAAAACTCTGTCGACACAAACGATAGGATAGCATTATTGAGCCACTTGCTAGCCGTAGCCAATTCCCATCACTTTCATCTGTTTCTGGCAGCGGCAGAAAATTAAAAGAATACTACGTCATATCACGCTGACCAATGAATGGAGGCATCAACCCCAGAAGGAGATAAAAAGACAAACTTTTGGACAGAATAAGAAAAGTTTAAACAATATTTTAAAAGATCTTAAAAGATTTTTTTCATTAAACCCTGTTCATGGATATCTACCGTCCTGTACGTTTTCATTTCAACCCTAATTTGGCACACCTGATTCTGCTTATTAGCAGCTCAATGATATCTCTAGCTGTTGAATGAGGTGTGCTTTTTTAGAGTAGGACTGAAAACCTACAGGATGGATCTCCAGGAACAGGGCCGGCTCCCACTGCTCTGCTCTGGGAGACAGTCAGACATAAGAGAGAGCGAATATTTAATTATTTAATCACGTACTGTAACGTTATTGAACTGCATTATTAGTCTGAGATTACGGTTGTGAACGGAGAGAAGGAAAGAAGGAGTAGAGTTGTGTAACAAAGAGTGAAGGAAGAAAAAGTTGATAGGAAGATGGAGCAGAGGGAGATTTTGAGGTGAGGAGTTAAGACACTGGAAGATGAGAAAAGCTGGGTGTGCAGTTTCAGCTACTGGGGGTCCACAGTAATAAAATAAATTGTAAAGCACATACTGAATTTACTTTTTTGTTGTTGTTGTGAGCATAGTTTCTTTTTGTAACAACATTCAAAACATTTAAAAATAGGCATACTCAATACATTTTGCTGTTAAAACAAACAAAAAAAGAGGGAGAATAAAGAAAGAATGTTCAAATATGATCTCTATTAAATTAATACTTCCTTTTTTATATTTGGGGTTTGATATCGCACTTCCCCAGGTTCTTGAGAAACATCCACTGTAAGCTTGTTTGCATTTTGTAGCAATACTAATGAAAACAAATGGTTACAGCCAGTATAGGTTACAGCCTATGGCTTTGGTTACAGCTAGCCAAACTGAAGTATCCCTTTAAAAACCTAAATGGAACATCATTATATTTCAGCTAGTTTTAGGACATTTGGGGTGGGTTTTGAGCTGATTTTGGGCTGGAAATTTCAGCAGGACCTGGCAACCCTGCCAGTAGGCCACAGTAGCCAGTAGGCCACCATATAGCGGTTTTGTCTGTGATTCTGTGATGTGTGCACATTAGATTGAAGTGTTTTTATTGGGCGATAAGCTTTGGAGAGCAGGTATGCAATGTTGTTATCCAATGGGGAGAATTATTCTTTGAGGGTACGGAGGCAGGCAAGTAGTGAGGGTCTCTGGGTAGGCAGGAAAAATGGGAAGAAGAATGAGAAGAAGAAGAAGAAGAAGAAGCAGGAGAAAAACCTCAAAATAACCCAAGTTTGGGGCTTTATTGTGTGGATGTGTGAAGTTCTATCTTGAATGCTGTGTGGTTACATGAGGTCAGAACATACAGAAATTAATGTTTTTAAGGGCTGAGAGTCTGTGGTCATTGTGGTTACTTCTGTAGGAAACCCTGAAAAGTGCCAAACTCTCAGTGCTGTATAGGTATGGGGCATGCCCCACCAAGCCGTAACTTGGTGGATGGCATACCTGCCATCCCAATTACAGTACTGTAATCCAGTGTATTGTGCTTCACCATATTGACTGCTCTAGGGCTGCGTCCCAATCCAGTTTTTGCTCCACCCTCGTAAACTTCACTTGGGAGGATGTGACGCACATACCAATAAAACAAGAGTATACACTTGCGTTTAGCGAGTGGGAGGGAGCGAGGGCGGAGCGGGTTATTTGAATTGAGACGCACTTCACCCCATCTATACTCGGAAGTTAACCATGCTGCTGCACAGTGGCATCGTGGGATCTCCGATCATGTAAAACGCCTGTCACCGTAGCCTACGTTTAAACGGATGAAACTGTTTTCATTAATTATCAGTCAAGCAATTGATTTACTGAATAACAAATATCAATAAATACAGCAAGTCTTTTTGTCATAAAATTATCTAGCCTAGCATTTAAATATGTAGGACAGCCCGTGCGCTGGAATAAAGCATTTAAACCGAACATATTCTCAACCTGTTTCCGTTCATTTTGCTTGCTTATGTCAATCAAACAAAGTCCCTGAATCAATTAAAGATAGGCTAATGATTAACAAATGACAATGACAAAGATATTACTAATGTGAGATTGTTTAATAAGGGTGGCAATAATTCTGAATAATTAACTGGCAAAAAATCCCAACGTCTTCTGTGAGTTGCACGTTAGCATTGCGTTTTTCCTCATCACGTTAAAGAATGTCATTAATTTAAGACTTTCGATTTAGTCAAAACGTAGAAAGCATACATTTAAAGAGGAAAACCTCTTAACTTGCTGGAACCAGTGTTTAGCGCAATGCATGCTTTCAAGCTATAAAAACGAATTTACCAAAATATGTGCTGTTCATTGATCACTTCGCATGACAGTCAATTAACGCATTTTGCGTCAGCACAAATGTGGATATAGCCTAGTAAAATGATACACAAGTTTATTTTCCTATTCGTCTTGGTTATTGAGAAATTAAATTGTTTGGATATCTGGCAAATTATAGGCTACGGAAAAATATTGAGACACGAGTAGCCTAATAATCCGTTTAAAAGCAAGATTAAGCTGGAGAACCTTGTAGTCTACATCCCACAGTACCCTACTCTGTTGCTGCATAAAGCAATTTGCTGAACCATGAAATACAAAATAGCAAACTACTACTTGATTAACCTGTATTTATTAGCCTATACACCGTCTTTTCCACTCTGTATGCGCTTTTAATGTATAATACCGCGATAAACATTAACGTGATTACCACTGAACAGTACGTTCGATGTGAATTGTAGGTAATATGAGCTTGCAGAGTCTGCTCTTTTGCAGACTCGTTCCCTTGAGAAAAGTTGAGGGTGGAGGGGCTATGTCACAAACTTCACTTGGCTTTCTAACGGATTGGACTCATACTTAAAATGGAGACCAAGGGTACATCCTGGTCTCAAAAACTGGATTGGGACGCAGCCTAGGTCTATTTCTCATATTGTCTTGTTATCTGTTTCAGAGAGTCTTGCAGCTGGATGCTGATTGATGAGGCTGGCTTTAACCTAGCCAAAAGAAGGGGACGGGAGTTGTGTGTAAAGCAGTGAGTTGTGTTTACAGTTTTGCAAAAAAGTGTGTTATAAAATTACAAACTGAGTGTAAAGCAGAGAACGTGCATTCAGTATGGTATTGGTAAATGCATCGGCTACAAGTGTTAATGGTTCAGAAATAGTGTTTAAGCATTCAGAAAAAACTGTAATGGAACTAAATAAGCTCCATAGGCTTGTCTTGAATGTCACGGTAGATAACGGAAACTGTTGTTGGTTGGTCACTCGCGCTGTCAGACTTCCATTTGACATACAGCGTGTCCAATCAGGAGGAGGCTACAAGGTAAGGTAAGGTAAGGTAAACTTTATTCATCCCCAGGGGGAAATTCTGTTGTTACAGCAGCAGCCAGAGGAAAATAAAAGCAACAATAAGAAATGCAGTATGCAACATCCATACACAAAATAAATAAATAAATGCCGGAAGGCGGCGCAGGAGAGACAGTTCTGGAGGCCGCGGGCGGCGCAGCAGGCAGGACCGCTCAGGAGGACGGCGGCGCAGCAGGCAGGACCGCTCAGGAGGGCGTCGGCGCAGCAGGCAGGACCACTCAGGAGGGCGGCGGCGCAGCAGGCAGGACCGCTCAGGAGGGCGGCGGCGCAGCAGGCAGGACCGCTCAGGAGGGCGGCGGCGCAGGCAGGTCCCCTTCCAGCCCTCCTGTCCGGTCCCCTTCCAGCCCTCCTGTCCGGTCCTGCCGGCGCCGCCGCCCTCCTGAGCGGTCCTGCCAGCGCCGCCACCCTCCTGAGCGGTCCTGCCGGCGCCGCCGCCCTCCTCGCGCTGTCAGACTTTCATTTGACATACAGCGTGTCCAATCAGGAGGAGGCTACTCTGGCTACTCTGGCTGCTGCTGTAACAACAGAATTTCCCCCTGGGGATGAATAAAGTTTACCTTACCTTACCTTGTAGCCTCCTCCTGATTGGACACGCTGTATGTCAAATGAAAGTCTGACAGCGCGAGGAGGGCGGCGGAGCCGGCAGGACCGCTCAGGAGGGCGGCGGCGCCGGCAGGACCGCTCAGGAGGGCGGCGGCGCAGGCAGGACCGCTCAGGAGGGCAGCAGCGCCGGCAGGACTGCTCAGGAGGGCGGCAGCGCCGACAGGACCGGACAGGAGGGCTGGAAGGGGACCGGACAGGAGGGCTGGAAGGGGACCGGACAGGAGGGCTGGAACGTGGCGGGACAGGAGGGCTGGAACGTGGCGGGACATGAGGGCTGGAACGTGGCGGGACAGGAGGGCTGGAACATGGCGGGACAGGAGGGCTGGAGCGGGACGGGACAGGGGCAAACACGGATGGGTGGAAAATGGATCCTCCGTCGACGGGTAGCTGAGTCCGTCGACGGAGCCGGGAAACAGGACCCCCTCGTTTCCTCCTGGGCCCATAGTTCCCCGGACACAGGACCAGGCGGGTCCCGTCGAAGGGTGACGGTTAGGGTGGTTGAAGGGGTAGTGGGCTCAGGGCTGGCCGGCTGGAGGGTAAGGACTCCGAGTCCAACGGAGTGAGAGGTGGGCTGATAAAGGGTCCGGGGTGATGGGTGGTGGTCGGCATGCCGACAGGCAAACTCAGGGTTTTGCCCCCAGATACCCATGAGGTATTCCTCATAGGAGGTGTTGTCAAGGAAAGGGTCAAAAAAATAATAATCCCCAGTCGCAATGACTGGCGACCGCCCGCTGGGTCCTAACTGGCGAGTTCCTTCTGTTAGGTGTCGGTGGGGGAAGGACCCAAACGCAGGCAGGAGTATAAAAAAACCGAAGTTTAATAAAGGGCAAGGCAGCAATCCGAGGTAAACAGGCTGGGTCGAAAACCGGGCAGACAGGGCAACGGTACAAAGCACAGTCCAAAGAGTGGTCAAGGAACAGGCAGGGGTCAAACCGGGAAGGCACAGCAAAGGTACAAAAGCAGGATCCAAAACCAGGGTCGCGAGAACACAGGGAGGAACAAAAAGAAAACAAAACAGAAATAAAACAACAACAGGTAACGGACGAGGGAAACAAAAAAAACTAGATAACAGATACTAGGAATAAACAGAACAACTCGGGCAGAATCTCAGGAAAAAACAGGCAACACAGAAGCAAAATATTTAGTACAAGGAACTCGCGAAGAACACTGAAATGACAAGGTATATATACGCAGAGGGAGACAGACATAATGGGAATCAGGTGTGTAGAAGCAGGGAGGGGAGATTGCTCACAGGTGAGAACAGTGAGGGTTAACAGGGACCAATAAAACAATGACGGGAAACGTAAGACACGGACTGGAATACACAGACACAATGATAACAAACGGCCTGGAGTTAGCAGGTAAACAAGTGCACAGCTCAGAGGGGAGGAACACGAAAGTGGACACGTGCAGAGAATGCGAAATCACAGATCGATACAGGGATAGGATAACGAGGAGGGAAATGACAGCTGCAGATAGAAACTCAAGATGAATTAGTAATTAGTAATGTTAGTAGTGAACTCTAGAACCCTAATGTTAGTAGGTTAGCTGGTTAGTATTATATACATGTTAGTTTGTTAGCAGGTTAGTATTAAATCTAATCTAACAGTTAGTATGATTAGTACATTAGTATTATATACAAATATAAATAAAGCCAGAAGGAAGAAAACGAGATATACGAAATACAGAGGAAACCCGAATGTTCCCAAAATCACCCGAATAGTGCAATGACAAAGACAGGGAGTGGAATCTCAGAAAACATGGAACGCGGACTGACAAATCAGGAAAATAATAACAAATAAAGAAATAAACAGACAGAATTACAGGATCCTAACAAGTTTATTGTTGAGGTGAACACCCAGGTATTTGTATGAATGAACTATCTCAATATCCAGTCCCTGGATGTTCACCGATGTAGTCAGGGATGACTTCCTGCGGAAGTCGACAATCATCTCCTTCGTTTTACTGGCATTCAAGTGGAGATGGTTGAGTTCATACCAGTCAACAAAGTCCTTGATGACCCCCCTGTATTCCCTTTCGTTCCCCTCTGATACACACCCAACAATGACTGTATCATCAGAAAACTTCTGTATATGGCAGTTACTCTTGTGTTGTATGTGAAGTCTGATGTGAACAGGGTGAACAGAAAAGGAGAGAGCACCGTCCCCTGTGCGACGCCCGTGCTGCTGGTCACCACATCAGACGCACAGTCATGCAGCCTTACATACTGTGGTCTGCTGGTGAGGTAGTTAATAATCCATGCAGTCAGGTGATGGTCAACTCCCGCTCCTTCAAGCTTTCCCCTGAGCAGTGATGGCTGTATTGTGTCGAATGCAGATGAGAAATAAAAAAACATGACTCTCACATAGCTCCCGCTGCTCTCCAGGTGTGAGAGAGATCTGTGCTGAAGGTAGATTACAGCGTCATCTACCCTGATGCCTGGCTGATAAGCGAACTGTAGTGGATCCAGCTTTGTGCTTACCAGAGGTCGCAGGTGGTTAAGCATAATCCATGGTCTTCATCAGGTGAGAGGTTAGAGCCACTGGTCTAAAGTGGTTGGGCTCCCTGGGGTGCGCTGTCTTTGGTATCGGCACCACGCAGGACGTCTTCCACAGGTCTGGAACTCTCTCCAGGCTGAGGCTCAGATTGAACAAATGCGACACCACCCCACAAAGCTGCTCAGCACAGTCTTTAAGCAATCTGGGGCTGATGCCGTCTGGATCTGCAGCCTTTCTTGCACTGATCTTCCTTAGTTGCATTCTCACCTGTTCAGCTGTTAGGGAGAGACAGAGGTGGGGTTGAGGGTGGAGGGTTGGGAGGGGAAGAGTGGCAGGTGGGGGAGGAGTGGAGGCAGAGTCAAACCTGTTAAAAAACAGATTTAGTTTGTCTGCCCATTCCCGGTCTCCTGATACAGGGCCCTTCCCACAGCCTTTGTTGTGTCCTGATATTGTTTTTAGTCCTCTCCAGACCTCCCTCGCATTGTTCTGCTGTAAACGCTCCTCCATTTTTCTCCTATAGTTGTCCTTGCCTTCCCTTATTTTCTTTTTTAGCTCCCTTTGTACCCTCCTCAGTTCTTCTTTGTCGCCAGATCTAAAAGCCCTCTTCTTTTCATTCAGAAGGGCCTTCAGCTCAGGGGTCACCCAGGGTTTGTTGTTCGAGAAGCACCGTATTGTTCTAGAGGGCACGGTGTTCGCGACACAGAAGTTCATATAGTCTGTGATGCAATGAGTCAGATTGTCAATGTCCTCCCCATGTGGTTTACACAGTACTTCCCAGTCTGTGGTTTCAAAACAGTCTTTCAGCGCCTCACTGGCCTCCTCAGACCATACATTCACAGACCTTGTGGTTGGGGGTTGTTTTTTCGCCATAGGAATGTAGGCTGGGAGGAGATGCACCAGGTTGTGATCTGAGCGACCAAGTGGAGGGAGAGGTGAAGAGCTGTATGCATCCTTCGTGTTCACATACAGTAGGTCCAGTGTTTTATTGTCCCTGGTGTGGCATTTAACATACTGGGTGAAGGTGGGCAGAGTGGCAGACGAGGAAGCATGGTTAAAATCCCCGGAGATGAGGATGAGGGATTGTGGATGTGAAGTCTGCAGCTGCGATACTGTAGTGTGTATGAGTTCACAGGCTGTAGCAGCATTGGCAGAGGGAGGGATGTACACTGCTATCGCGATGACGTGCGAAAACTCCCTTGGCAGGTAATACGGCCGAATGCTAACTGCTAGCAGCTCAGTGTCACTTGTGCAGCGTTGCTCTTTAACACTGATATGCCCAGTATTGCACCATCTGTTGTTCAGAAACATCACTAATCCACCCCCTTTCTTCTTACCACTCTCCTTCACTCTCCTGTCCGCTCTCACCAGATGAAATCCCTCCAGAGCTATGAGTGTGTCCATAGTTAGTACGTTGAGCCAAGATTCTGTGAAGCACATCATGCTACACTCTCTGTATACGCTCTGTAGCCTGGTTAGCGCCGTTAGCTCCTCCATCTTGTTTAGGAGAGATCTCACGTTCCCCATAATAACAGACGGTAGGTATGGTTTGTACCTTCGTTTCCTCTGTCGACGCTTTACTCCGGCTCTGCATCCTCTCCTTCTTCTCCTTAGTTCTGCGGGGATCAGCGGTCTCTCTGCAGGGAGTATCCTTGCGTGACACAGCGCTAGCAGTTGCTCCCGGTTGTAAACAACCTGTCCATGGTCGCGTGTGTCTCCCCTTGCACTTTTAAGTAATCCAAAAAGAAGCAGGAGGCATAGGAGCAATGTAATCCGTTGCGCATCCATATTTGCACCCGGACAGAGAAGGGTTAGTACCGAAAGGAAGGTTAAACAACACAAAACAAGAAACAACAGAGCTGCTGTAACTGGCTGCCAGTAGCGCGGCACTACAATCTCCCTTCATGTAGGCCTAGTACCTACCCTTTCTGTAAAGTGATTTGTAAATGTGTTTCCAGTTTCGTCGTTGTGTTTTCTGACCTGCAGTTGTTCTCTGAAATGTCGTTGTGTTTTATAACTTGTTGGTGTGTTTTCCGAAATGTCGTTGTTTTATAACTTGTTGGTGTGTTTTCCGAAGTGTCGTTGTGTTTTATAACTTGTTGGTGTGTTTTCCGAAATGTTGTTGTGTTTTATACCCGTCGGCTTCCGTACGTTAGTCTGTAAATCCAAACACAGTGCTAGCATTTTCATTGAAGAGATTATTGGCCTGTTGAAATGAAAAGCTGGGAATGCATCCAAGAACCCCTTCTAGAATCTTTTTTAAAATTACAACACCATGTTCTTCTGATGTGTCATTACATAAGTAATTTACTCGAAACCATCACTTCACAATAGATAGAATATTTAAGGTTATACAGTATGTCAGACTGAATGATGCCTTAAGTGATGCTACTCTTCATTTGTCCAGTGGTATGTGACATCATCACATGCGCTGGTCTGTCTGACTGTGAACAGGATCACATACATTTTTTGAGACAGATTTTGATGACATATGCTTGGATTATTATCCCCCAGGGAGATGATTTGAGTACATACTGTAGAATGCATGTGCTATTTATAATTTATCTATTAAATTATATTTATAATCAAGCCACATGATTAGACCACGGAAAGATGCTTGCTTTCTTTGTTGGACTGTGTTCATCTGAACAATCGAGTGAGCAATTTGTCTATTCAAATTACTGTACTTTCAGTTCAAAATGGAGAAAGCACAGTTACAGTTGTACATATCCCTTTTCTCAGAGGGTGTGGTGCAAAAGGCTCCATAAGGCAGAAACGTCTCTCAGATTTTATGAAGGGGAAGGGAGCAGAGTGATTTTGAAAATATACAACAGAAATGCTGATCAAATGAAGTAGCCTAGAAATTAAAGGGAGAAGAGCCATCATGTGTTTGCAACAATGGCTTTTGGGCAACGTAAGATACTGTAATGTGCACAGAATTAATATAGCTGTTTTTCACAAGCCATTATTGCACTTGCCATTCAAAGCTTGGGATGTTACTGGACCATATATCCCTTCCAGATAAAATGTTTGTCTTTATGATGAGCAAACTTGTATTCACTTAATGATTGATCAGATCATAATGACCAGAGAATGCTATTCATTTGTGAGACAAAAACTGGATTTCTGTTGGATGTGTTACAATGATGTGCTTTTTTGCCTCTGCAATTTAATGTTCACAAGCTAACTAGCTGAACTGTCAATAATCCCCAAACCTCAAATTATGAATACATTTTTCATATAATAATATTTAGAGGCAGCAATCTGTTTTCCAAAGGGATAGCCTAATGAGTTTGTGGTAAGGGCTATTTAATACACAAATGCACTGTAGAAATACTGGTGAGAAGTTGTGGAGGGGATTGATAATTATCAAATAACATAAGGGCTAAAGTAGGCCTACCTGGAAGAGAGCAGAAAATAGCGTACTGTGTGTAATAGCCACTGTGTAGGATAAAGACATTTTTTAAATGGTAGTCTTGCATCTATGAAATAGTTTTTGCCCAATTCTCCTTCTGTTTCTCTAAAGAGCGTCTTTGTGAGAGTTCTCTGTAAAAAGCGCTATACAAAATAAATTGAATTGGATTTAATTGAATTTTGATATAATAAGAAATGTTGATTTATGTACAAAATGACGTCTTACTCATTGCTAAAGCAAAATACAACTGAAAACGTAGTCTTCTGGAAAACCCACTGGAGAAGGACAAGAGACGTTAAGCAAACAAACCAGTATTGACACCACAAGCAACATGCTGTGCTCCACTTATGCATTGCGGCTGCTAAGTGTGTAATGTAGATGAGCCTTAAGGCAATGCACTTTGAAACACAGCTCTCCCGGTGGCAAACCACAGAGAATTCACAGGCCCAAAAGCACTCTGGAATTCCGAGAGGGAAAGGAAAGAGCAGCAGCAGAGCTTACTGCCATCTGGAATCAGGTGGCACGGCCTTAACGCCCACCCCCACCCTCTCCTGTTACTGTCACCCTCCTTCTGTGAGTACACTGTCTCATCCTCTCAGCTCACCTCTGCCAGAGTTTTTCGATCTAGAGGTGTCAGACTGGCGCCAACCATGAAAAAGCACCTTCCACCCACCCAGACCACACCACAACTCTCCCAGCTGCCC
This sequence comes from Synaphobranchus kaupii, assembly GCA_029718625.1. Taxonomy (NCBI): domain Eukaryota; kingdom Metazoa; phylum Chordata; class Actinopteri; order Anguilliformes; family Synaphobranchidae; genus Synaphobranchus; species Synaphobranchus kaupii. The sequence continues at coordinate 22,708,177 of CM056397.1, read as the reverse complement.
AAGGGTGGAGTCGGGTGCCTCTCCTAGCCTCCCAGACACGCATTTTGTATTTCTGTAAAAACGGAAATCCCCAACAAACAGGTTTTCAGCCTCCATCTCTCCATCTTGTCCTCTCTGCCACCCAGGCCAGGATGAGGGCCTGACCAGTCTATCTCGTCCTGCCACTGAGTGCAGCACCTTTAACACAAGACTGTGTTTCACAGCATTTCTTTGTATTCCATATTACTATTATTGGAAGGAAAGGCATGGGGGGGTTTTAAAGGTGTGGCACAGAACCTGGATTTAACTAACAAATTTAATGTAGAATGCTGAGGTGCTTTGGCTGTCACAGCACCTGTGTAACTGGGTATGCTGTGGGTTTTGAACCACGGATCTTGTTTTCTGTGTCCCATAATGCTCAAACAACCTCATTGAATATCATGGGCAGGAAGGGGCTTACGCATGTCACAATAAAGCCTCGGGCTGGGTTTAGAAGTGAAGTTGGGCTACAGGTCCCTGCAGGCCAAAGCACTGAACATCCCACAGGAACAGTATTAAAGCTCATTCCTCTCTGCAAGTCAAGTGCAGTCTGAAAAAAACATTTCCCACTGGCCATTCGGCGCAGCTTTAAAAAAAAAAAGCGGAACGTTGTCCACCCTTCAGCCTGACGCTTCAGCATAGACGGCAGGAGCAATCCACAATCACAGAGCAAAGAAGCTCTGACAAAATAGCACTTCTGCCTGCTAAATATGATTAACAGTGCTTAATACTGGATTCGAATGTGTTAAGTTGGTGTGCATTTGGCATTAATTAGTTTGCGGTGATGCGAGGAAGAGAAAAAATAGTCACAGTCCGTTCACTGGAGTTTTTGTTCCTTTTTTGCCGTAAAGGCTTGGCTGAAGCCGTCTCTCTCAATGTGGGGGTTCTGTTCCGCATGAGTGCTGACATACTGACAGATTCTACCCTTCAGATAAAATTCCAGTTTGGCTGCATTACATTATCCTGTGCCAGAGGCAAAAGTATGCCCGCACCTGTCTACCAAAGTCATCTCCGTGCAGCAGCCAGCAGTACCTAGCAATGATGCCAAATTTAGTTTGGCATTCAACCTTGTTCACGCCTGCATTGGATCTTTATTTTTACACACACACACACACACACACACACACACACACACACACACACACAACCTTCTATACAATGCTTTGACACATGCCATTAGCACAGGAAATACTAAATGGTAAATTAAATTATTGCCAATTATCCCTGATTACATCCTTGAATAAGACTAAACAGGAAAAGGAACAGGCTATTAGGTGAGGTACTCAAGATTTGACATTGAGAAAGGGTTGTTGTTTTTTAAATATCTGTTGTGTTACACAGATGAAATGGACAGGTCTCATGTTTACCTTGAGAGACAATTGCTTGATTAAATTCATATTGATTTTGGTAATGCAAATCCATTCTTGATGTGGCTTTGTTTGTGTCTGAGTAAAGAATGCATAGCTTTAATAGTGCCTTTCAATTTGCTTGTGGTGGAATGCATCAGTCTAATGGAGGAGTCGAAATACAACTGCTAGTGCTGAAACTCCTGTCATAATATTTATGTCTTAATCCAAGATCTATAGGAAAATGAGTCAGGAGAAATAACCCTTGCAGTGATCCATCCACATCTTCTCCATATCTGGCCACAGAGTGATGGTTTGGGGCTCGTTTGATACCTCAGACCCTGGATGACTTACAGCCATTTAGTCAGTCATGTGTTCCATAATGTACCAGTGTAATTTACAGCTGAATCTAGTCTCACCCCCCAATTCCCATAGAGATCCATTCAAATGCAGAGTGGTTATAGTATCGCTTGTAACAGTATCTGAAAATAAGATATTGAGAGCCTTTTGATATTGATGAGTCACAGACTTCAGGAAGTAACAGCATGCAAAGGATATGCGACCAAATATTAAATATGATACTTTAAAAATACGTATGATCCAAGGGTTCACATACTTTTTCCAACAAAGCATTTAATGTTGGATAATTTTGCTCAATAAATAAATTATAAAAGAATAATGTTTTTTGTGTTTTTTGTTGAGTTGGGTTCACTTTATCAAGTTTTAGGACTTAGATGAAGATGTGATCGCATTTTAGATCGAATTTATGCAGATATACAGAAAATTCTAAAGGGTTCACATACTTTTTCTTGCAACTGTACAATGAAGCATTGTCGAACATCAGTTCTATGAGGCTGTTCTCATAGCAGACAAATCACAGGCAATGAATTACAGCTAGCAAAGATCAAGCTTCATCTGAAGTTCATATTACGTGCATGTTATTGATTAATAACGTAAAAAGTGTTATTTTGCCTTAATGATTACACTAAAGCTGTCAGGTTAGGAACCCATATTTTTCCTTGTATGATATTGTCACGATTGTGGACATATGACCAACACATTGATTTGCTTCAGATTTTTCCCCATTTTCAATTCCCCATGTAGCACCTGCTTGTTAGTAGGAAAGAGGCCACCACGCCCTCTTCAGAGCATGACTCCTCAAGCTCCTGACTGTGATTCCAGCTCGTCCGAGGCTGCTTGTATGCGACGATTCTCCCCCACCCCAGGAGCAGCTGCCAATTGCCGCTCCCTCAGGGCACTGGCCTTAACCAGATCTGGCAAGACCGGGGATCGAACCCCCCATCCGCAGAGAGCAACCATTCAGACTGAAAGTCAGCGCTTTTCACCAATGCGCCAACACGCCGCTGACTAATGCATGTTTTACTTTACTGGTAGCTAGTGCTAGTTCACAGAATCGCTCAGCGTGTTTAAATAACAAATTGATCAACGTCGGTTCGATTATTTTGAGTGATGAGCGATTCACCAAGATATTGGTGTTTTTTCAGTGTTTAAATAACTAATTGATCGACGTCGGTTCGATTATTTGAAATGTCTTAATTCAGTGGATAAACAGTGTTTTTTTTAGTTCGGTGTGCTAGTTTTTTCAAGTTGTAGTTTTCAAAAGGCAGCTACTTAACATAGTTCATGCAGAAATAAGCATTGCAATAACTACAATAACCACAATCCATTGTGCCTACAGGCACGCAAGTAAACAGTTTGGAAACCAGTTGGAAACGTACAGAAAAGAACACAATGGCTGCATCCCAATCCAGTTTTTGCTCCACCCTCATAAACTTCACTTGCAAACTTCACTTGGGGGAATCCCTTTTGAGACCAGGATGTACCCTCGGTCTCCATTTTAGGTGTGGGTCCAATCCGTTAGAAAGCCAAGTGAAGTTTGTGACATAGCCCCTCCACCATCAACTTTTCTCCAGGGAACAAGGCTGCAAAAGAGCAGACTCCGCAAGCTCATATTTCCCACAATTCCCATCAAACTTTCTGTTCAGTGATCGCGGTATGATAAATTAAAAGTGCATGCAGAATGGAAAACACGATTTGGCTAATAAATACAGGTTAATCCAGTAGTAGTTTGGTATTTCATAGTTTAGCAAATTGCTTTATGCAGCAGCATTAGCATACTGTGGGATGTAGAACCAGACTCTCTGATTATTAGACTACTCTCAATCTTTTTTCCATATAGCTAATTTGCCAGATAGCTTAACAATCAAACAATTGGTTTGCTCAATAACCAAGACGAATAGGTAAATAAACTTGTGCAGCATGTTTCTATATCCACATTTGTGATGACACAAAATGTGTTGCCATGCGAAGATTCTGCAGTTTACCTAAGTGATCAATGATCAGCATACAGATCCTTTCCAAAAAATTAGAATATCATGGAAAAGTTTTTTTTTTTCCATAATTCCATTCAAAAAGTGAAACTTTCATAGATTATAGATTCATTACACACAAAGTGAAATATTTCTAGCCTCTATTTTTCATAATTTTGGCTTACAGCTCCAGAAAACCCCCAAAACAGTATTTCAAGAAATTAGAATAGTGTGTCAAAAATCAGCATTTACTTCAGTTATTTCAGAGAATGAATGTTTTAGACTGAGTGTCACAGTGTCTAATTTACTCAAAACACCTGCAAAGTTTATCTCAGTTTGGTTCAGTATGGGGAAGACTGCAGACTTGACAATTGGCCAGAAGACCATCATTGACACCCTCCAGAAGATGGGTAAGCCACAAAAGGTCATCGCTAAGGAGGCTGGCTGTTCACAGAGTGCAGTGTCCAAGCATATCAATAGAAAGTTTAGTGGAAGGGAAAAATGTGGCAGGAGAAGGTGCACAAGCAAAAGAGATGACCATAGGCTTCAGCGGATTGTCAAGCAAAGACGATTCCAAAATTTGGCGGAGATGCAGAGGGAGTGGACTGAGGCTGGAGTCAGTGCTTCAAAAACCACCACGTACAGACGTGTCCGGGACATGGGCTACAACTGTCGGATTCCTCGAGTCAAGCCACTCCACTCATTCTCTGAAATAACTGAAGTAAATGCTGATTTTCGACACACTATTCTAATTTCTTGAAATACTGTTTTGGGGGTTTTCTGGAGCTGTAAGCCAAAATTATGAAAAATGAAACAAATAAAGGCTAGAAATATTTCACTTTGTGTGTAATGAATCTATAATCTATGAAAGTTTCACTTTTTGAATGGAATTATGGAAAAAAAAAAAACTTTTAATTTAAATTCATTTTTCTTGCTTGAATGCACATGTGTTGCGCTCCTCACTGGTTCCAGCAATTTAAAAGGGTTTCTTCTTCAATATGCTTTCTAATGTTAAAGAGATACTGCAGAGGCTTTTCTAAGGCCCTTTTTTCCGCTTCAATTTGAACTGAAACTCGTGAGTAGGTGTGGTCATATGACGATGATGCCACGTAGTCATATTATGAATATTCATACGGTCAAGGAGTGAAAGGGTGTGTCTTGGTGAACTGACTCAGCCCCCTTCCAGCTCTCTCCTCACAACTAAATAAAATGGCTGTATTAGTTGAGCAACGTCTTCGCGAGGAGAAGACCCGGGATATAACCGAATGGTAAAGCTAACGTTACCTAGCTAAGTTAGCTTGTTTGTCTGCCTAAAGTAACGTTACTATTGAATACATTCAAATACACAGCAAAACCCAGTCACACAGTAACGTTAGTATATTGAACATGGCTGGTTGTAGCGCCCTCATAACTTCACTTGGTCCGGAGAGAATTATCATTTATTAGCTAACATTATTCATAAATGATATAGCTAATATAACTAACGTTAGCTATCTAAGTTACCAGTTCTCTCTGGACCAAACGGGGCTAAACTCACACACAATAGACTGCCTTGCATTACCTAACTTATCGATACATTCCGTCCAAGTTACTGACCAACTGGTTACTGGTTTTGCTAGGGCTACATCAAATGTATTATTGCTATCGTTTATTAGCTAACGTTACGTATTCATAAAAGATAGCTCACACAATAGGTTGCATTCAACACCACATTAGCTATTACCTATCAGTAATGTCAGCCGTTTGCAAAAGCATTTTTGTTGTAGTTTGTACAGATAACTTGCATGTAAACAGAAACAAACTAATGTCCCAACAGGTGTGCTTGTGGCCACTGCTCTAACCTGTCCCCTCCAGAAAACCTATGTTGCCGTGAGGTTACTGAGGTAACGTTATGTCAGCGTAGTTATGAAGCTATTCTTGATTTGTCTAATACTGCGGTGCCGTAGTCAGGCATGCTTGGCCCAACTGTATAATAGTGGCCAATACATGTGCAATTACACAATGTCACAAATACAATGTAATAGGTATATTGTACTTAGCTGTTTTACTTAGCTGATGTAATGATTACAAAATTACATCCATCACTGTTGGGATGGCACCTGGCTTCAGCGACAGAGTTTTATAGAAGCCCATCTCAAAGCCAGTTAAATTGTGGTAGCAGTCCGGTGTGAAGTGCGCGTTGCACACTAGGCTTTCTTCGGCAAGTCCGCGTGCTCTACACCGATAGCTTGAAGCCACTGGCTAAGTAGAGCTGGGTCTCTCGGCAGATTATGAAAGCTAGCAGAGCCGGTGGCGTTGCACCGAGGAACAATACATCTCTGACTCCTTGGCATAATGCAGGCAAGTTAGCTAAAGATACCAAGTAGTAAGACGTCGTATATGAATAACTGTAGCTCGATATAAGTCGTAATATTAACGTTAGCAATAATACAAAGCAATTCGCATTTGAACTTGAACTAGCTAATTAGCAGTACAAGGGTCTCAATCTCAGAAAAAAAAAAAAATCGTCGTTCTCTGCTTTTATACCACATGCCCAGCCAAGACCCACCCCTAGGACCACCTCAAGTCCACCCATTTTTATGTTAAGGCTTTCGTGACGTCACGAATCCCCGGAAGCCAGCATATTGGTAAGTCTACACAAAAACTCAGATAAAACCATTTTTACTAAACATAAAATTTTCGGACATAAACAGTTGTGTATGATCATAATCTAACTCAAAACATAGGTTGTCAACGGGAAAAGTCGGTTTTTGACTGCAGTATCACTTTAAGCATCACATACTGGTGCAAAGGGACTTGGAGAAGTGGCCATATTTGAAAGAAGTCCAACTTTCTGAAATAGATGCTCATTCAAGCTCATGGAGCCATGGAGGATTCAAGGTAATGGACTGTACACCGTTAAGACAGTCCTAGGATGGGTGGTCAATGGCCTGCTTCATGGTGATTGTGCATTCAAGGACGCACAGTCTCATTCTTGTATCCATGTCAACCGCATCTCCATGGCACATGCAACAATCTCTTAATCGAGCAATATAATCATGACTTCCCCGAGAAGAGTTCAGAAGAGATAATAGAGATGTCTATTGAGGATAAAGGTTCATGGAAACCACGGAAAACTCAGTGGAGCTTAAAGATGGATGTTACCATCTGCCGCTCCCATTCAAAACATCGGAATGCAGAATGCATTAGTCTGTATAAAAGTGTTAAGGCTGTCTGCGCTAATGGCAGGCTTAACCTTACCAAGTGGACAAGCAACAGCAAAGCTGTCTTGCGCTCTATACCATGAGAAGACAGAGACAAAGCAGCCAAAGATTTGGGCCTGGACTCAGAAGAGCTACCCATGGAGAGTGCCCTAGGGGTTCTATGGAACGCAGACAGTGACACCTTTACATTTCAGGTGTCGCCAAAGGAGCAGCTTTTCACCAGAAGAGGGATCTTATCCACAGTCACTTTAGTCTAGGACCCACTTAGCTTCTTAGCCCCATTCATATTCCCAGCCAAAACCATCTTGCAGGACTTGTGCAAGAGAAGCTATGGATGGGACGAAGAGCTGTCAGAAGACCTCATGCAAGCATGGAAAGACTGGAGAAGATCACAGACTTAAGCATTGATCGATGTGTCAAGCCTAAACATTGACTGTTCAGAGAAGTTATAGTATCACTTGTAAGAGTACCAGAAAATAAGATATCAAGAGTCTTTTGATATTGTTGGGTCACAGACATCAGGAAGTCATGGCATGCAAAAATATGTGACCAAATATAAAACATTATTACTTCATTCTACATTATGTTAAACTGTCCAATATTTTTTGATGCCCAAAAATGGGGGGGGGGGGGGGGGGATGTACAAAAGGTTCTATCATTTCTAAATGGTTCATCCAATATATGATGAGAATACCCTCAAATTAAAGCTGACAGCACTGCAACCTCATTGAGTTTGAAAGGATACAATGACAAAGTGCTAGAGTACAGAACCAAAATAACAAAAAATGTGTCACTGTCCAATTAATTATGGTGCTTATTGATTATCACCGTGTTGTGTTTATTAGTCTAATATAAGCTACAGATGTAGTTTTTAGCCCTTTTTGTCGGTAATATAATATTGCAGTGCATTCGTCTATTGTAGGCTATTTTATAACGGATTTCTTCCATTCTCGGGTATGAAAAGCTGTATATTTGGATGACTTGTGCAAACATAAGTTATGTTTCATTGTGAAAACATCACTATATTTCCATGCTAGGATTTCTGCTGATTTTGGACTTTGAAATAGGCTAGGCACAGGTCAAATTTTACTGAATTGCAAGCAAGAAGCCATCCAGTGGTTGACTCAGCACACAGCAGGGTCCGGCAATTGAACGGTGGGATGAGGATTGTTTTACAAGGCCTAACAGCTAAAAACATAACAAAAAATTATTATTTCTATAGCCTACGAAATATGCACTGAAACATAACAAATTACTTATTAAATCGATGGTTACATTATCGCTCGTTTGCTATAGCCGTTTGTGGGCACATGTTGCCACCGAAAAGTCTCTCTCTCTCTCTCTCTTTCTCTCTGGTCCGGTCGGATCTCTAGACCCGTTATGATCCGGAATGGGTCTAATTTCCCTCAGGTCCAATTCGGACCGGGTGTGGTTTTCAGCGGTTCCGATTCGGACCGGGTCTCTGTATTTTGAAAATTTATTAATGCATGTCAGATTCGGGTAAGACATCCACGGGTCCATTTCGGAACGGGTCCAACTTTTGGGACCCGTGAAGACCTCTAGTACACACGCAGTACACTAAGTAAAGATACTGACCATCATTGAGTAGGTTGGCAGACCTATTCATTGTCATTACTGTATATTAGTGTGTATAATAATAATTATTATTATTATTATTATTAATCATTTTTATTTATTTTATTTTTTGTTTTTTGTTGTCCATTGTATGTACATTGCTAGTGGCAATCAACACCTTTGGCAATCATTCACCTTTGGGGATGAATACAGTATATTCCATTCTATTCGATCACATTGTATTATTCAGAGTTTCCATTCCACGTGAAATGAGAGTGGAGTTCCCGTTCCACCTTAAAAGTCTATCGTGAATCGTCGGCTATGTCAACTCATCACTCTAATTTAATTTAACTTTTGACAAGGCTGAAGTAACGTTAGAATTAATCTAATATCACACTGTGTTACTCTGAGTTTAAATGAGAGCAGTAATCTAATATCACATTGTGTTATTCAGAGTTTAAATGAGAGCGGAGTTGTTACACCTTAAATGCAATAAGCAACACCGTATCATTCGGAGTTTCCGTTCCTCCACATCAATGTTACGTAACTTCCACCTCAACGCTCAGGCCCCATGGGGCCTGGTGGTTGAGGTGGGACTTGGTGGTTGAGGTCTGCAGGAAGACTCTATTGCAAATCCCAGGGCCCCAACCACCCACCAAAAATTTAAAAAAACACTCACCCCCACCATCAACATAAACAAAATAATCAGCGTAAATAAAATTTGTACAACTTTTTATTATGCAGAGTGCCAAACACTTTCCCACTTTTCACAATAGGCTAAAATGCTATTCTAAATAGGCAAACGTTTGAATGTTGACTAAATGAACAATTTCTTTTTGTGTTACAAATGCTACAAATACAACAAAATGCTACAAAATACATGGGAGTTTTTATTTATTGTAGTTAACATACTTGATGTATGTATTTAAATCAGTTTACATGTGTGTAAGTGAATATATCCTGATTGGTTTTGAGTTGACCAAACCAGTTTAAAATAAAAATGGGTCTAATGCAGTCACTGTTAGATAGAATGTGATTAAATGAATATAGGCATAAATGTTGTTGAGACCATACATAGAGGCAATTACACATTTCTCAGCATGATAAGTTAATCTAAAAATTTTCACACCCCCTTGGCCCAGGGTCCGGGACAGCAGACAGCAGAAATATTTCTAAAAAGTAGCCACAAAATGGTTGTTCCCCATGAGTTTTGAGAGCAGCAATACACCTAAAATCAATAAATAATTTAGTTGTTGCAAAGAATATTTCTTTAAATTGCTTAGATATATAGCAATAGGGTTGGGCTGATATACAATACCATCGCCTATCAACTAAAATTTATCGGCATCGGCAATGGTTGACACATCGTGATGTGAAAGACGATGTGTCGCCTATTCTAGTTTGACAACTTATACAAATTGCCTCAATGGCAGCGGAATTAATTTAGGCCTGGCCTGTAGATTAAATTTAACCAGCGATTTGTTTTTTATTGCAATTAAAAACCAGATTCAATAGCATACATCTAAATGTTCACGTACGCATTGATTCAATTTTAACTTGTGATCACCCTTCATGAGCAGGGAATCATGTTGGGGGGTGGGGGGATTCCCTCAGAATTATACTCTCCCGTAAACTTCTCCCTATGTCATGGTTTTCTGCCTGCTCAGTTCTTTTTCTGGGCGTTGCCTCTCGCCAGCGAGAGGGCGCTCCTGTCATTATTTCTCATTCTCCGGGACTTATTAATTATTTCCTACAGGTACACCCCGCACTGTCATGGGTTTCTTCCCTTTTTTCCCATGCGGTCGTTTTCCTCGGTGGTCACACGAGGGCGCTGCCCTTTTGGTGGATGCTTGCTCCGCCCTGCTTTGATTGCGGAGCTTCTGTCAGCATCCACACCTGTGCGGGTCACCTGAGAGCTATATAAGCCTCCGGTTTCCTTCATTCGGGGCTTCAATATTGTTTGTTTTGTCTTTGTGTTATTTGCATTGTCTGGTGTGAGTTATTTGTACCATTTGTGGTACTCACCTATTTTAATGTCTCATTACTGAGGCAGGGCGTTTGTTCTTGCTGGCTCTTTGGTTACTTATCTCGTAGAAGTATGGGACCGCAGATCTCTGCGCTATTTCGCCTGTAAAATGTTTCTCTCTCCTGGGAGATCGGGCGTTCACGCTTCTACTTAGTTACTTAGCTCGTAGAAGTATAGGGTAGCAGATCTTTGTTCCATTCGCCTTTGTTTGGTTTTCTTACTGAGAAACCGGGCGTTTGAGCTTCTACTCATTTCTGTGTTACAGTGAGCCGGTTAGTAGCTTCGGTACGTTTGTTCCCTGTTTTGTCTCCTTCTCAAGGACTACGTTCCCCTTTGTTGTGAGTCAGGGTTTTTTTTTTTATTATATTGAGAGGCAGTGTGTGCTATTTTCTATTAAGTTTGCGTTGGTCTTTTGGTGCAGCTGTCCTGTTCGTCCTTTTTACCTGTTCGGAACTGTTGTTCTGTTCGTTCTCCGGGTATGTTTCTCCTTATATGGAGCTTGGGCGATGTTGTGGACATGTTTGCGTGTGACTGCGCGTTTCTGAAGGTAGCCTTGGAGCGTCGGCTCTCTGTTCCTTTGCCTCGTTGCATTCTCCTTTATTGAGAGGCTAGGGCGTGTATTTTCTACTAAGCTTGTATTGGTCATTTTTGCTTGTAAAGTTATGGGACGACGGTGCTCTGTCGGCTCGCCTGTAAAATGTTTCTCTCTCCTGGGAGATCGGGCGTTTACCCCTTTACGTTTTCTGGAGTAATGCGGGACTTGCCTATGTGGATGTAGTTATTATGACTCTTCCCCCCTGGCTCTTGTCTGTTCCTGCTTCCTGGTCTTTGCATGTGACTGCGAGCCTATGAAAGTAGCCATGGAATGTTATATCTGTTCCTTCGCCTCGTTACATTTCCTCTTTACCAAGAGGCAGGGCTTTTATTCTCTATCAAACTCGTGTTGGTCTTTTAGCCGGTAATTCCGGTGCAGCTGTTCTGTTTCGTCCTTTTTACTTGCAGGACGATTTTGTTCGGAACTGTAGTTCTGTTCGTTCTACAGGTATGTCTCTCCTTATATGGAGCTTGGGCATTTTTGTTGACAGGTTTGCGTTTGACTGCGAGTCTCTGAGAGTAGCCTTGGAATGTTAGATCTCCATTCCTTTCGCCTCCTGGTATACTAATTGTATTAGTGTTTGTTGGTTGTGTGTTTTATTTGTACTATTTATGCTACTCGCCTATTCTAACGCCTCATTACTGAGGCAGGGCGTTTATTATTGCTGGCCTTTTAGTTACTTAGCTCGTAGAGTTATGGGACTGCAGATCTCTGCTCTATTCGCCTGTAAAATGTTTCTCTCTCCTGGGAGATCGGGCGTTCACGCTTTTACTGAGTTACTTAGCTCGTAGAAGTATAGGGTAGCAGTTCTTTGTTCCCTTTCGCCTTATTTGGTTTTCTTGCTGTGAAACCAGGCGTTTGTGCTTCTACTCATTTGCGTGTTACTGTGTGCTGGTTCGTAGCTTCGGTACGTTCGGTGTTATTTGTGCCATTATGCTACTCGCCTGTTCTTATGCGTCTCGTTGCTGAGCCAGGGTGTTTATTATTTCTGGCTCTTTCTTCAGTCACTTTGTTCGTAGAAGTATGGGAGCCTTGTGCTTTGTTCCATTAGCCTTGTTTGGTTTTCTTACTGAAACCTGGCGTTTGCGCTTCTACTCATTGGTGTGTGACAGTGAGCCGGTTAGTAGCCTTGGTATGTGTGTTCCTTGTCTTGTCTCCTTCCCTTAACTATGGGGTTTCCCGTCCTAGTGGCCTAGTGCTTAAAGAATCCCCTTGCTGCGTTTGGCCCCTCCTACCGCACACGTCATGCCACCATTACACGCACTACTTAAGCTCCGTTCCCTCGTGGCTCTGGGATTTAGTGTCTTACTTTGCCACATAAAGCCGGTAATAGGTATAGGTTCAGGTGACCACCTTGCTTTTAAGCTTTTGCTAAAAAGTAATGCGGGACTTCCCTTTAGGTGCATGTTTAGAATATCCTTGTTAGGAGTTTGTTTTCTCGTTTGCACTTTCTGTTCCTTGCCTTGGTTTCTTTCCTGTCCTCTTTGAGGCAGTATCTTTGTTACCTTTTCTCTTTCTCGCCACTTTATTATTGCTCATTCTTTTATTGAGCGAGAGGCCTTTTCTTTTCTTTTGCTTTACTACTCGAATCTGCGAGTCTATTTCACCCTCTTTTGGGGTTGTCTTTTGTTTGGCTTACGCCAGGAGGTTTTTCTCTCCTTTAGTTTATTTTCTCTGCTCCATTCTCAGACTTCCCAATCTATCTATTGGTTATCTATGTTCTGTGGGTAACTTTCTGATCCCCTCACGGTCGCGTCTGTTCCTTGTGTCCTGACCCCCCTTACAGTACACAAAAGCAGTATGGAGGCACCAGGGACCCCACAGGGGATAGAGCAAGTGCTGGCTACGCAGCATGCAGCTCTGGCCTCTCATGCGGAGGGCATTCATGCTCTCCAGGTGCAACAGCAGGCTATGTTCTCTCAGCAGGGCCAATTAGTGGACCAGCTGCGCCGCCAGGAGGATGTCACGGTTATTAGCAGCCTTTGCTGTTTCGCCGTTTAGTTTTCCTTTTGGCGTCGTCGGGACACTCTATCTGATTTTTTCCGCCTCCGTCCCGGTGTTTTTATCTCGCCCGGCTATTATTCCTTGCACCTGTTTCGGGTTTCCTGCCGGTTATAAATAGCTCAGGACTTCCGCATTTCTGACACTTCGATATTGTCTTTGCGATTTTGACAACAAAGTCGGTAAGGTATAGGAAATTCGGTCGCTGCATTTTTGGTTTGTACGAATAAGAAACGCAGCAAGTCCGGTTAGAGAATTAGGATTAGATTGGTTTTCTCTTTTATTTCCAATCTTTCTCTTTATCCTTAATCTTGTTACCTGTTACCTTTTGTTTTAGTTGCAGCTGGACCCCCTGTCTCACAAGCACCAGTCCCCGAGAGCCCTCCTCCTTTGCCCGTCCTACTCACTGCTAGGGAACCCAAGCTCCAACTTCTCCTCCGGTATAACGGGGAGTCGGGGAAGTGTCAGGGCTTCCTATTGCAGTGCATCATTTTTTTTAAGGCTCAGCCCTCACGTTTCACCTCTCACAATTCCCGGGTAGCCTTTCTTTTGTCACTGCTCACCGGTACCACCCTTGCCTGGGCAGATCCTTTAATTTGGGCTAACGCCCCTGTCATGAACGATGCGGATAATCTGATGAAGGAGATGGCATTGGTCTTCGACCATGACATTTCTGGTCAGGAGGCTGCCATGAGACTAACCCGTCTCCGCCAGGGCAACGATACAGTAGCAGGCTTCTCTATCGCGTTTCGAGCACTGGCAGGAGAGACAGGGTGGTCTGAGGGTCCCCTGATGACGCTATTCATTAATTCGTTGTCGGATCACATTAAAGACAGTACTCGAACCACCTGCTACGTTTGATGCCCTGGTTACCACAGCTATCTGCATCGATAACCGTGTCAGGGAGCGAGAGAGAGAGAAGTGAGAAGAAAGACTGCTCTACTCACTATTTTCCCTCGCTTCCGGTAACACCTTCGGCCCCCTCCTCCCCCACTCCTCTCTTAACAGAGAGGAGCCTATGCAGGTGGATAGTTCTGCTCTGCACGAGCCCCTGCAAGTTAAGTTGTGTGAGGAGTGGTGCCGCTACTGTAGGCGCAAGGGGCACACGAGAGCTCAGTGTCTCACACTGACGACAGTGAGACATAATAGTACAGGCCTCCGCACCTTTCTGTCAGTTCAATTGCTCTGGAATCATCGCTCAATCAAAACTGATCCGTTTATTGATTCCGGAGCAGTTGAGTGTTTTATTGATACTAAATTGGCCTTGGAGCTTAAGATGCAAGTGCACCGCCTCGCTCAACCCCGTTTTGTCACGGCTCTTGACGGGCGCCCATTGGGCTCTGGTACGGTTAATGAGACCACGGGGCTGATTTGCATGAGTGAGGTTTTCGGGGATCATTCGGAGCACATCCGGTTATTCCTGATCGATTCCCCGGTTTATCCCCTGGTCTTGGGACATTCCTGGCTAGTGCAACACGGTCCACACATTAATTGGGGTAGGAGCAATGACACCATCCTCCAATGGGGTCCCCAATGCACCTCACATCGTCTGCTTCTGGTGGGTGTTTGTTCCAGCCAGAACTTAACTGTTACTGAGGAGGAGGATTTCCCTGCCGATCTGGTTGAGGGTTCCCTCCTCTCTCGGAGGATGGAAAGGAGAGTTTAGCCTGGGATTCGCTGGCCGACGGAAATACTCTTTGGGACGAGGTCTCCCTGGATGAGCTCTCTGATTCAGACTCTCTGACTCCGCCCCCCATTCGCTCTCTCATATTGATAATACCCAGGTTATGGGAGCGCTTGATTTCCCCCTGCCAGCTAACGTGCCGACCGAATATGGGGACCTTGCTGAGGCATTTATCAAACAGCGAGCCACTACCTTGCCACCGCATCAAACTTATGACTGCGCCATTAATTTATATCCGGGCACGGAACCTCCTCTGGGTTCTCTATACTCCTTATCGGTCCCGGAAAGCTCAGCCATGAGAGAATACATCAAGGAAGCTCTGTCCAACGGCTTCATCAGACCCTCCACCTCACCTGCTGGTGCTGGTTTCTTTTTTGTGGAGAAGAAAGACAGGAGTCTGAGGCCTTGCATTGATTATAGAGCACTAAATGACATCACTGTTAAAAACCGGTATCCACTGCCACTCATGAATTCCGCATTCGAGCGCCTCCAGGGGGCCTAGTTGTTTACTAAGCTCAACCTCCGTAACGCTTATAATTTAGTGCAGATGCGTGAGGGAGACGAGTGGAAAACAGCTTTTAACACTCACAGCTGACACTACGAATACCTAGTGATGCTGTTCGGGTTCACTATCTGTCTTTCAGGCGCTAGTAAACGATGTGCTCAGGGAGATGTTGGAGAAATTAGTTTTTGTCTATTTAGACATTTTAATTTTCTCCGCCAATCTCGCTGAGCACATTGTGCATGTCAAGCAGGTATTGAAAGCACTTCTCAAATCTCAACTTTACCTCAAGGCTGAGAAGTGCCGTTTACACTCTGACTCTGTTTTCTTCTTGGGGTTTATTGTATCCAAGGGTAAACTTCAGATGGACCCCGAGAAGGTTTCAGCAGTCAGGAACTGGTCTACTCCGGAATCCGTTAAACAGGTGCAACGATTCCTGGGGTTTGCTCATTTTTATAGGCGATTTATTCGCAATTTTAGCGCATTGCTTAGCCTATTACGCCCCTCACTAAAAAGACTGTACCTGCGCGGTTTCAATGGAACCCGAAGGCAGAGGTGGCCTTCACTGAGCTAAAAAAGAGATTTAGCTCTGAGCCCATTTTGATCACTCCCACCCCCTCCCTCCCCTTTGTGGTAGAGCTAGAGATGCCTCTGAGTTGGGGGGTAGGGGCTTTTTATCTTTTATCCCGTATTTTATCCCAGCGTTCGCCCCAGGATCAAAAGGTTCATCCATGTGCCTACTTTTCTCGAGGTCTGACTCCGACTGAGAGGAATTATGACGTAGGGGGCCGGGAGCTTTTAGCAGTTAAGTTGGCGCTGGAGGAGTGGAGACATTAGCTTGAGGGGGCTTTCACTGTGTGGACTGATCACAAAAATCTTGAGTACATTCAGGGCGCTAAACGACGTAATTCATGGCAGGCTCGCTGGTCGTTGTTCTTTGCTCGGTTAAATTTTTTGTTAACCTATCGACCGGGCTCCAAGAATGTTAAACCTGATGTGCTCTCACAGATTTTTGACCAATCAGAGGATGACCGTTCCCCTGAGCCTATCGTTCCCTCAGATTCTGGCCCTAGTCACGTTGGACATTGAATCCCTGGTGCTAGGGGCCCAGCGACAGGAGCCAGATCCGGGTGGAGGACCCCCTAATCACCTGTTTGTACCCTCTAGGGTTTGGGCCCAGGTATTGCAATGGGGGCATTCCTCCCGTCTGGCGCGTCATCAAGATTTTTTAGTGAGGCGCCTTCAACTTCCCCGGTCCATGAGGGTTCACCCCACGTTTCACGTCTCTCGCCTTAAGCCAGTACTTGCCAGTCCGTTGGCCCCATCTGAGGAAGCTCCTCCTCCACATCTCATCGAGGGCCAGCCGGCATACACCGTCCGTTGTATTTTGGCCAGTAGGCGAGTGGGCCATGGGGTGCAATACCTCGTGGACTGGGAAGGTTACGGTCCGGAGGAACATTGTTGGGTTCCCTCCAGGAACATTTTAGACCCACAGCTCATAGCTGATTTTCACAGGCATGGTTCTGAAGGACCGTCTGGGGTCGCTCCTTAGTGGGTCCTGTCATGGTTTTCTGCCTGCTGGGTTCTTTTTTCGGGTTTTGCCTCTCTTAATTATTTGCGCCCTGCACTACTTAAGGTCCGTTCCCTTGTGGCTCTGGGCTTTTGTGTCTTACTTTGTCATGTAAAGCCGGTAACAGGTATAGGTTCAGACGACCACTTTGCTTTTAAGGTTTTGCTAAAACTTAACGCAGGACTTGCCTTTAGGTGTGTGTTTAGAGTATCCTTGTTAAGAGTTTGTTTTCTCGTTTGTCCTCTCTGAGGCAGTAACCTTTGTTACTTTTTCTTTTTCTTGCCTCTTTATTATTGCTCATTCTTTTATTGAGCGAGAGGCCATTTCTTTTCTTTTGCTTTACTACTCGAGTCGGCGGGTCTATTTCTTTTGGGGATGTCTTTTGTTTGGCTTACGCCAGGAGGTTTTTCTCTCCTTTCGTTTATTTTCTCGGCTCCGTTCTCGGACTTCCCAATCTATCTATTGGTTATCTACGTTCTGTGGGTAACTTTCTGATCCCCTCATGGTCGCATCTGGTCCTCGTGTCCCAACCCCCCTTAACACCCTTATCATTACCATCTAACTAGCTATCTAACTGTGAACTATTATATGTCTGTATTATCCAGGCTATCGCAGTAGCCAACTGTGGACATAAAACCAGAAAGGCTAGCTACTCCACATTGCAGATGCAGCAAGTGAGTTCCATTTTAAAATTTATTTAGCTGCTATAATAGTAACAGGCAATCTTCACAAATTCCATTTAGGCATTTTAGTTGAACAATTATAGCTATCTCAGCTATCTAAACCTAAAACTTGAACCAGTATCTGTTAGGCTATAGGCTATTGGAACTGGAGAGGCGATAGGAGCCAGGAGTTTCAGCAACTAACATTAATATGGTTCCCATAGGCTATAATGAAGAAACTCCTGCCTCTTTCTACTAAACTAAGGGGTTTAGAGTCATATTTTCAACCCAGTTATACCCATAATACATACAATATAAGAATAAGAATCAAAGTGTCAACGTGCAGTACGGGACTAGAAAAATAAACCGAAGTTTATTAGTGGCTAAAGCCACGAGGAGAAAGCAGAATCGAAGTCAGGAACAAGCAGTGGTCAAAACCAGGTGATCATGGCAAAAGTACAAAAGCACAATCCAAAAAGCGAAGTCAAGAAACAAAATCAAAAAGTCAGGACAACAGAAATCAGGCACACGAAGAAACTAGCAAAACACAGGTCAGGAAAGGCTTGTAGCAAAAAAGAGCAAAGCAGGCAACTGTGACGAACTCGCAACAAAAACAAGACAGAGTGGAACTTAAATACATTGACTAACGAGCAAATGAGAAACAGGTGAACAGCAGGGCAGGGGAAACACATGGGTAATCAGGAGCTGAGATACAGAAGGCAGGGCAGACACAATGAGGAAGTGAAAACAAAAGCACATGGACGGGGAGACGGAGAAAAAAAATAAAGACACATGAACAAAACCGAATACAACCGAAAATGAAGTAAAGACACACAAGACAGATTCAAATACTGACACAAAGCATGATTTTACTTGATAGAAACAATGTTATAGTCCAGTTTTTTTACACATCGTAGACCAGGGGTGTCAAACTCCAGTCCTGGAGGGCCGCAGTGTCTACAGGTATTTGTGGTTTCCTTTCAATCAGCACCCAGTTAAAGCATTGAGAACAAGGTGTGTGGACTTCTTAGCCAATTAGTGACTTAAATTAATCACTTGTGCTTAAACGCACCAAAAACCAGCAGACACTGCGGCCCTCCAGGACCGGATCTTGACACCCCTGTCGTAGACTCTAGATGGTGCGGTTACCAGTACCTGGTGGACTGGGAGGGCTACGAGCCCGAGGATCGCTGGATCTCCCGCCAGCTCATCCTTGACCCCTCCCTCATTCAGGACTACCACCAGGCTCACCCGCACAAGATCTGGCTCGGTGGCACGCCTGGAGTTGTTCCTTGAAGGGGGTGGGTACTGTAACATCCGCCGTTCCCTTCCAGCCCACCTTACTTTCGTTCTCCGTGTTTTCCCCATTCCTCTTGTTTCATGTCATGTTTTTCCGTTTACATTGTCTGTCTCTCCGTGTTGTGCAGGCTGGGCGTGGTTTCCCTGTTTAGTTACTCATCTTCTCCCCATTATCTCCCAGCCAATCACTCGCCTCCCCCTCTTGCATTCCATACTCACATTCATTACCTGATTAACTCTCGCTTACATTCCTCATGCCCGGTTCATTACTCATCTCCCATTATTTATATCGCCCTCTTTGTTTGTCTTTCTGTCAGTCTGTAGCGGTCATTTGAATTGAGCGGTCACACGGCTCCGTGCACGCACCACACTGCACTCTAACCCAGTGGTTCTCAACCCTGGTCCTGAGGACCCCCTGTGTATGCTGGTTTTCGTTCCAACCACAATTGCAATACTTGAATTTTAACAAGCTGTTAATTTTTCTTAATTAGGTGTTTTTAATGTTTAGAGGGATTATTTACATTCTTAAGCCACATTATGTTAGTAATAGCTATGCATGCCATGAAGAATAAAAGTCCAATATTCACATTGTGCTGTATTGTAAACAATTAAAAGGAGGTAAAAAATGTTTTAACTGATCAAATTAAAGACTGAGGTGAATCAATTGGCTCATAATTGGTGAAATTGTGGACACATGGCCACTAAAACTAACCTTTTGGTAAATAATGAAGAATTCAAAGACAAAGCAAATGATAACGAGCCAAACCTGCATTGTGTTAACAGGTTTAAGGAAAAAATTATGAAGGAACTTAAACTTGTGTTCAATTACCTAATTAGGAGCCTATTCACCTGAGTTCTTACCTCTTCTTTGTAATTGTTTGCAATATAACACAATAAGCATATGAACATGGGATTTTTTTTCTTCAAAGCATGCATAGCTATTGCTAACATAACGTGGCTTAAGAGAGTAAAGAGTTTAAAGTGTTATCTCTATACAATAAAAACACCCAATTAAGAAAAAATAACAGCTTGTTAAAATTCTGGTATTGCAATTGTGGTTGGAACGAAAACCAGCATACACAGGGGGTCCCCAGGACCAGGGTTGAGAACCACTGCTCTAACCAATGGCTACACTAGATTAAGCCTCCCCAGGGTCCTAAAGCCAGACTTCTCCGTGTGCGTTATGATTCTGGAGTGTCGATGGCGCATTTTGTCAAATAAGTCAGAAAAAAATTTAATGATTAAAATTAGTGGCTTAAAAAATATTTAGGGGGGGCTACTGTAAATTTTTGGGGGGCTAAAGCCCCCTAAAATAGGTCTGGCGACGCCACTGGTGTAGACAAAGAAAGGAACTGCTCATGAAACAGCAAAAAATGTGTCACTGTCCCAATACTTTTGCATTTAACTGTATGTTCTGTGAGAAGATGTGTGACGTTTAATGAATTTCTTGATTTACAGTTTAGGAGGATAGTTTGTTTTCTAGGTGATAGTTAAGGCGATCAGTATGGGTTTTGTGTGTTAAGATGGTGTGTTGATTGTAGAAGGATAATCTAATGGGCAGAGTGATGGGGATAGTGGAAAACTGCAAGTCTGTCCCCATTTACAATAGCTGGGTGGATGTGTGTAGAGTACTACTTTGTGCTTCAATTCAACAACAACAAAAAAAACAAGTTGGCTAAAGGTTTATGTGAAAAATTAATATATATTTTGGGTACCTGCTGTCTGTTGAGTTGAGTAGGAAAACAATTAATGGTTAGCATATTTTCAGTAGTCCACTTCCTTGCCTGCAATTACCTGAAGACATTTGCTGTTCATATTTACAGTAGTTCACTTGCTTCCCTACCATTAACCGAAGACATTTGCTGTTCATATTTACAGTAGTCTACTTCCTTGCCTATCATTACCTGAAGACATTCCTTTGCATGTCATACATGTCTTTCATACACAGTACCCATTCCGGATCATATCCAGATTGGATCAAAAGGATCATATTGATATGCACTCTAGACGCTTAACCCCTTTGCTCAGACCCCCTAGTGGCCATGGCGCCAGCACTAAGATATTCCTCAACTGAGACATTTATTTCTCCTACAACCAAACTATGAGTGAAATCAACAAACTCCGTGTTCTAGCTTTATTAGTACATGATTTTTGACAACTCTGCAGAATACGGAGTTTCTAAGTGCCACTATTGTCGCACAGGTAGTCCATTTAACAAGCAACCCTGCACCCAGTCTCGCCTGCAACTATACCCACCCATGTGTGACGTAGTGGACAAGAGCATCTATGTGAGTTCATAAACAGATTTTTTTTCACCAACAAAAATTCCACTCTCTGTGGATAACTTATTGAATCCCCCTATCGGTCGCATCTGGTCCTCCGTCCCGACCCCCCTGATAGTACACGAAAGCCACCATGGAGGTTCCAGCAACCCCGTCAGGGGCAGATCAGGCTATAGACCCACAGCATCCAACATTTGCCGCTCATGAAGAGGGCATTTGTACCCTCCAGGGACAACAGCAAACCATAATGACTCAACAGGGCCAATTAGCTGAACAGCTGCGGATCCAAGAGGGCTGGCTTCGCAAGTTGGCAGAAAGCCTTCATCAGCTGACAGTAGCAAAGGCCCCTAATGTTGCACAAGCACCCATGCCCCCGAACCCCCCTGCCCCACCCTCTCCGATCATCACCAGGGAGCCTAAGCTCCAGTTCCGATCTCACTACGACGGGGAGGCAGGGAAACGTCGGGGTTTCTATCCCAGTGCATGATATTTTTTAAGGCACAACCGACCCATTTCTCTCACGGATCTCGGGTCGCCGTTATATGCTCTCTTTTGACTGGAACCACCCTCGCCTGGGCAGATCCGCTTATCCGGTCTAATGCTCCGCTCTTGGGGAATGCAGACGACCTGATGCGAGAAATGGGCGTGGTTTTCGATCACGATGTCTTGGGCCAGGAGGCGGCCATGAGACTAACCCGCCTCCGTAAGGGAAATGAGACCATGGCAGGGTTCTCCATTTCCTTCAAGGCGTTGGCGGGCAAGACGGGTTGGACGGAGGAGCCACTGAAAGCACTCTTTCTAAATGCACTCTCGGATTCTGAAAAGGATGCTCTGGCGGTTCACGAGACACCACCCACCTTTAATGCCTTAGTTTCCCTGGTTTTCCGAGTGGATAATCGGGTCAGGGAACGTGAGAAAGAGAGAGAGGGCAGGAGAAACCGCTCTTCCCGGTACACTCCTCATGTTCCAGTTCCCTTTTCAGCCCCACCCAGTGTCCAGGTTTCGCCCAGTCGGGACGAGCCGATGCAAGTCGATAGCTCCTCCCTTCGCGATAGACCGGAATCCCAGGCGAAAGGGGTCTGGTGTCGCTACTGCAGGTGTAGGGAACATCTTAAGGGGGCGTGCCCAAAGCTAGTGGGAAACAAGGGGTCTCGCTAGTGCAGCAAAAGGCACCAGCGAGACAGGAGATAAAACCCTTTCGTACGCTCGTTTCAGTCTAGCTGGGACCAACACTCAGCCGATTCTGACGCCTTTATTGATTCAGGGGCAGTAGAGTGTTTTGTAGATGCTCAATGGGCTAGGGAACAGGGTCTACCCATTCACCCCTTAGCGCAACCCCACTTTATTACTGCTCTAGATGGTCGACCGCTGGGGACCGGGGTAGTCAAAGTGACTACAGCTAACCTGTACATGCGCATATCTTGTGGGGCTCACTCCGAACAAATAAGTTTTTTTTTTATTGAATCTCCTGCTTACCCTCTGGTGTTGGGTCACTCCTGGTTGGTGCTACATAATCCTCAGATCAACTGGGGCGAGAGTGGGAACACCATCCTCCGGTGGGGTCCCCGGTGCGCGTTGCACTTGCTTTTATCACCACCTGCACCGGGTGGTTGTGGGTTCGGTTCAGAAGCAGGCTCGGTCAGTGACTACGAGGAGGCTGCACTTCCCACTGAGTATATGGGATCGTTGCCGTCCCTGGAAGACAGGGAGGAGAGTCTGGACTGGGATTCTCTGATGGACTGGAACTCTCCTGTAGACAAACTGTCCATGGAGGAGTCCTCCGATCCCGATTTCCTATCCGCCTCCATGCCTCTTTTTCCTCCCGACTCCAATCACATGGAGGTTATGGGAGAACTCGACTTCCCTTTACCATCTAATGAACACCCTTTTATGGTTTGGACCAATCAAAAGAACCTTGAGTATATTCAGGGGGCCAGGCGCCGCAATTTCAGACAGGTACGCTGGTCACTGTTTTTCTCAAGGTTCAACTTCATCCTAACCTATCGGCCAGGGTCTAAGAACATTAAGCCTGATGCGCTCTTCCGGGTATTTGACCGGTCCGAGGATGAGCCTTTGGTACGTTAAGCCCAGCGATTGGAGTCGGACCCAGTGGGAGGTCCAGCCAATCGCCTGTTTGTACCCACTAGGGTTCGTACTCAGGTGCTGCAGTGGGGTCATTCCTCCTGTCTGACGGGTCATCCTGGCATCCACCGCACCCAGGATTTCTTGACCAGGTGGTTCTGGCGGCCCGAGATGGATAAAGATGTGCGAGACTTTGTTTCCACGTGCTCGATCTGTGCGCGCAATAAAAATTTTCAGCTCTCACCATCTGGGCTCCTATGCGCATTGCCCATCTTGAGTCGCCCTTGGAGCCATATAGCCCTGGACTTTGTCACCAGTCTGTGACAATATTATCAGTAATGAAGCTACAAGCGCCACACCATGTGAGCTATCAACTAGCTAGTAACATTACAAGCCCCTGTCATGGAACCCAGGGGTGCTAAGGACTGAAGACATTTGGGGCTTAGCCCACACCTATAGGGTGGTCCGGGGGCATCCTTCCCCTGGAGAAAAAAATCTGAATTTTGTCCGCTATATGCACTGATAACTAGCAATTTGAGACAAAAAAGGAAAGCCTAGACATCTGTACAATCAACCGTTTGCACTGCTACACTATTATCAACAATCAATATACAAAAGCAATGATGTCTGCCTGTCAACATAGTCACTCTTCCTCACTCCCGGGTTAAGGGATATTATTATTTCCTAATCTTATGTAAAGCACTTGTATTTGCTTGCCTGAAAAGTGCTATATAAATAACGTTTGAATGCTTGATTGATTGAGGATTACTGGCATTTCCTATTTCCCCTTTCCTCCCCTTTCTGTTCTGTAAAGCGTCTTTGTGACAGTCGTCTGTGAAAAGCGCTATATAAATAAAATTGAATTGAATTGAATCGACTGCTTGCGACTGCTTTTTCTCCCCTCTCCACTCCTTTCCTCTGGTCTTCTCTTCTCTCCACTCCTTTTCTCCCATCTCCACTCCTTTTTTCCCATCTCCTTTCTTTACTCTCCTCTCCTCCTGGTTCCTCTTCACTCCTCTCCACTCCTTCCCTCTCTGCTCCACTCCTCTCTCATGCCTGCCCTCTCCTTCACTCCTTTCCTCTCCACTTCACTCGTTTCCTCTCCACTCCTCTCTCCTGCTGCCTCCTCTCTCCTTTCCTCCTGTCCTCTCCTCTTCCCTCCTCTCCTTTTCTCCTCTCTTCTTAACTCCTCTCCATCTGGCTCCACTCCTATCCTCCTCTCTTCTTCACTATTTTCCTCTCCACTCCTCTCATCCTGCCTTTAATCTTCTTCACTCCAAAATAGCCTACATTATGAGCCAACTTGCTCCTCAGATGCTGGAAATAATGTAAACAAAGGATGTGTCTGAATCGGTCTGAATCAATAGGCCCTTCTATAGGCTACTATTGAGTATGCTAGCTGTGAAAAAGTTGTTAAGTAAGCGAAATGTTATCTAAATGTAGTGTACTTTAAATCCGCAAATTATCTACTTATTATGCTCAGGTTTTCACTGATAATAGTATTGAGGATATTTTTCGCAAAGGCTACTGCATGTCACTAAACAGTACGCTGTAAACAGTAACGTTAGCATACCTTATCTAGTACACAGGAGGACGCAGTAGATTCGGACACAGCTCAACTAACAGACAGATTGATAGCAAAAACTCAAACTTATCATTACAAACCAGACAGGTTTCACAGCAAACGACAGTAGCTACTTTGCTCCATCTGGACCTCTGGCTTTCGATATTAATATCTTCAGACAGAGCTCCATATAAAAAAGCGAACAGCCATTTTGCGGCCGAACTGAATCGAGTTCCGTAATTCTGAATGTTCTTACATATTCTGGCACTTGTCCTCTACAAATCTCAGCCATAATCCATACTTTTAGCGAGCTATAGGTGATACTTTCTATACAAACTAGTGAAAAATTAACATGGAAGCCAGACTTTTTCGCTCTGACAATGAAACATATGCGCTCAGCTTTGACACCGCTGGCTGGGGGTGTATTGAAGAAATCACTAGTTTGTATTGAAATTGTCGGTTATAGCTCGCTTAATGTATGGATTACAGGCGAACCGACTTGTGGAGAGGACAAGTGCCAGAATAGGTAAGAACTACAGAATTACTGAACTCGATTCCGTTTGGCCTCTTAAGTTACAGCGTTCGCTGTTTTCTATGGAGTAATATGGAATTTTGTCTGAAGATATTCATATGGAAAGCCAGAGTATGTTCTCGTGTATGTTCTCGACGCGTTTTACTTGGAATCTTTGACGTTTGAGTAATTTCGGAATCATTAGCCTAATGTTAATAGGTACATGTCAATATAGTTCCTAAAATAAGCGTGTCTCTGTTGCCTGCTGATGATGACACCATGTTCGTTTTTTTTATTACCATCGTTCAGGTTTTAGGTTTAGGTTTAGGTTTATTGGACATCTTTGTACATATGAGACATATATAAAATGTGACGCCATACAAAATTTAAGACAATATAAAAAAATAACAAGTTGTAGTAATAAATATACATTCGGACAGTGCATCATTACTATATAAAACACCCTAGTTACAGGTATACACAAATATAGCTATCAATTTTACAATTTAAAAGCTCTTGCTAAAAAACTATTTTGATGCCTGGATGTGCAGCTTGTTGGGATTCTGTAGTTTCTTGTGCTCCTCAGATTGTGTTGCCTCGCTATTGGGATTAACAAGTTGTGCAGGGCACTTGTGTGGTCATTCAAAAGTCTTTCAGAGGTCTTGATTGTGGCCTACTCTCCAGAGACGGGAGAGAGCTATAGGGTGTGCCAATCATCCGGCAGCAGCGTCTGTGAATACCTTCCAGGTCCTTTGAGAGACATTTTGGAAGGCCAGCCCACACTGGGGAGGCATATTCCATGATTGGGCGAATGAATGACAGGTAAACTTGTAGTAGAATGTCAAGAGGAAGGCCAACTCGCCTAGCTACACTCAGGTAGTAAATCCTGGGTTGAACCTTTTGTAAGATGAACCTGATGTGTTCATCCCAAGAGAGATCTGCTGATACCATCACGCCCAACAGACGAAAGGCCTGGACTCACTCAACTGGTGATGGAGAAGCCCTATTGGCACCCCTTCTAAAGCTAATGACCATGTCTTTGGGGTTTTTTTCATTGAGATACAAGCAATGCCCCACTCAACCACTGCGTCGACTGCTGCTTGTGTGTGACCAGGTTGCTTACCAGGAAGAAACTCTGTGAGTGTGAGGTCATCAGCATACTTCACTGGATATACACTACTTGGGAGGCTGGAGTCAAGGGAATTCATGCATAGCACAAACAGAAGGGGAGAAAGAACCCCACCCTGGGGAACTCCAGCTAGAACTTTTCTGGTGAAATGACAGGAAAGGCTTTTTTCTGGCATACCTTCCAAATAATTTGTTGGCATGGAGGTGACATCTAATGGTAGTTTTGGAGACTTGATGACTCCAAGATGCTACTTTCCTCTGTAATTCTCCAACAGTGATCCTTGTGGATTTTTTTTTACCTCTCTTACCATCCTCCTCACTGTGTGTGGGGGCAAAATAAACTTGAGTCCTCTTCCAGGCAAGTTTGTAATACTTCCAGTTACTTTGAACTTTTTAAGTATTGCCCTAACGGTAGATATGGGTATTTTCAGGTGAGTAGCAATTTTTTATAGCCATTCCCTGACTTATTAAGCTCAACACACTTTTCCCTCATTTGATTTGTGTGTTCTCTTATCTTTCCCATGTTGATGCATGAATAAGGGAATGTGGCCTCTGTGTCACCTCATATTTATACCCCAGTGAAACAGGAAGTCATGGATTACTGCTTACTTACATGGATTACTAACACTTTAAAAAGTAAAATATAAATGGAAAAAATGCTTCTGTTACATTTTGTTCATAAGAATTTCTAGGGGTGCCAATAATTGTGGCATACGTGGTTTTGTTAAAAATAATTATTTCTTGATGAGGGATTTTTTTTTCTCAGAATAAATTTACTTCAATTAAAGGTTGGATTTTTCTCATTTTTTTTGTGTGAGATTAAGCTAATTCACCAA
Organism: Synaphobranchus kaupii; assembly: GCA_029718625.1. Lineage (NCBI taxonomy): Eukaryota > Metazoa > Chordata > Actinopteri > Anguilliformes > Synaphobranchidae > Synaphobranchus > Synaphobranchus kaupii. The sequence continues at coordinate 22,680,963 of CM056397.1, read as the reverse complement.
AAGGTGAATTTTTTATAACCCTTTTTACTCATCTTTACTAGGGGTGCCAATAATTGTGGAGGGCACTGTATGTCATTTGTCAATTTATGTCTACAGCGAATCCACACAAGCACAAAAAACAACAATAGATCAGCAAAAAAAAAAGTTGGAGATATCAAAATGATTTTTAAGCATTGTCCAAGCAGAAAATTGAGCTACATGGCACTTCAAAAGAGTGCAATCATGCAAGGTGCAGACACCGTAAAACCATGCAAAGCAGGACGGGGCAGTTGGTGTTCTGCTGTTCTGTGCCATTCCAAATACTTAGTACACCAGAAGCCCTACTCTGATGCTCTGTTTGAATGGGGGCCCTGATCTATGATCATGTTTTCTCATATCTTAACCTTATCCATTATGAGCTGAAAATCCTAAACTAGATGAGCACCCCTGTTCTAACGAGCCTTATGTTTATAGACTCATAAGTGCATTGGTTCATATGCTCAGATAAGCTTTTCACCAGGCAATTACTACACACCACTTTCATTACTCATATGACGGCATAAATATCGTTTATGACAATATTCAGTGGCATGTTAGTATGAGAAACAGGCTGGGCCAGCTGCAACACAGTGTGGAGTCAAAGGTCTAAGGGCGATAACCCACTGCACGGTCCCACCATCCCGACACCCCCCTCTCTTCAGTCTTCTGCATGCTGATGATGGAAATATGTAATCTGAATAGTTCTACACTATCATTCTAAAATCATAAATCACGGCCACTTTGGATTGTTGAAATTCCTTGGGGCTATGTTTTTTACTTAAAAAATGCTTACTGAATGAGATTTTCTTTAACCCTATAAACTTCACCCCTAGTGGTTGAGTCGTATCCGTCTCAATTACAGTATTCATGTTCATCTGAAATTATAAACTACAGCTTTAAGAAAACCCCGAAAATTTTGACGCAGTATTTTTTTAAAGGGTAGCCTCTTGCGAAAACCGCAGCTTCTCCAGTTACACTGCCATGCAATAAATTAGGAGGGTGCTATTAGTAGCCACAGCACTTACGACCCTCCTCTGGCTACAGCCACAGACTGTAAAATGCATCAAATGCACCGTTTATACACGCTAAGAAAATCATGTTCATGTATAGAAACAATAATATTTTTTAAAAACGTTGTACAAATTAGTATTCGCCGTTTTCCCTTGCTTACTGTACTATATACAGTACCTGATGCACTTTCGGTTTAGAAGACACCTCATTTTTTGCTCCAAAATCTCTCGTATAAATATGTTTAAGAAACCAAGTACTTACCAGTATATTCAGCTACAGCTGTTTTCTCATGAACCCTGAAGAGTTTATCTTGTTATATTTCGCCAAAGTCCCGTACAGTCGACATTTCCGCAGTGACCACCCCTCGCACTGAGGGCTGAAATACGTTGCTGTACTTGTGTGAATACACACGCGCTTTCGTACGTTCTTTTTTAAACGTATTTAAATACATTAGGCAACATATGTTATGGTTATTATATATATACTGTATGTGACTATTCTGAAATAAATGTATTCTGTAGCAAATTTCTGATACAGCTTCTTCTTCAGCTCGAACTTAAAACCATGGATGTGCAGGGAATATTTTTTTGGATATTGACATTTAAATAAAACTAGTAGAAACCAGGAGGAAATTGCCTCAAAAGGGCCAAAGTAAATAGGGTTAAAGCATGCTGAATGGTTCTTTGGGAGAATAAAACTGATATGTTATCAACAGATGACTATATTGGTATTTGTTCTAGCTGTTGCAGTGTGGCTTGGTTTTTGTTTCACCTTCAAATCACCAACCGGTTCAGTCCCAAGACACCAGGGCCCTCATTTATAAACGTTGCGTGCAGTACCAGGAAAGCCAAAAACCTGATGCCTCTGCCAGATGGCAAAGACTTGGCTGTAGGCGGACCTTCCAATAAGACAATGGGCCTCATGCAAGAAAATTATCTTGTTTTTCTTTTTCTCTTATATTTGTTCTTGAGAGATGTTCATACAAGGACTTCACGTCGGATTCACCAAACATCTTTAACCTCCAGAATTCTTCTTACGAAGTCGGTAAGGTAGAGGAAATTCGGTCACTGCATTTCTGGTTCATACGAATAGGAAACGCAGCAAGTCCGGTTTAAGAAATTAGGATTAGATTGGTTTTCTCTTTTCTTTCCAATCGTTTTCATTATCCTTATTCTTTTTATCTGTTACCCTTTGTTTTCAAGCTCTTTTTCCTATAGAGCTTTGGATAACAGCTTTTCTTTTCTGTTCCTTGCTTTCACTTGTTTTTTTGAGTTTTTGCTTTGTTTCTCTAACCTTCAGTTACACCTAATGATTTAGTGCGTGAGGTTCTTTTGTTATTTATTCTCACTGTTTATCGAGATATGCCTCCGTTTTTGAGGTTGCTTTGATTTGCCTTGTGCTAGGGAAGTCTTGATCCCGTTCTTTCGTTTCTCTCCTCCCCTGGTGCGGTTCTTCCGCTTTTGTGGCGTATCTTTCTAGATACACTTTTAGAATCCTTATTGGTCGCGTCTGGTTCTCTGAACCTTACTCTAACCCTTACAGAATATCGAAGTCACTATGGAAGGACCAGCGACTTCTAACGAATCGTACAAAACACTGCCTAGCCAGGCCGCTACAGGGATTACCTCTGAGTAGGCGCTTCTAAATTTGCTAATTTAACAAGGCCAGTTGATGGAGCAACTGCACAGTCAGGGAGAGTGTCTGCAGAAATTAACAGAGAATCTGTATAGACTTTCTGTAGCAGTTAACCTCTTCCTACCGAGGGCAAAATAGGCCAATTTTCGCCTGTTTTCACTAGTGACAAACAAAGGTGGTTATCTCAAAAACTATAAATGGTACAAATATGGTTCATGGCTTTTATTAAAGAAGACACCTGCAGTATTACGACTAAGCAGTGAGAACTCATAGAGATCCAGTTTTTGATACTTAACTACAACAACTTATGTACAGAAAATATAAAAAACTAAAAAACGGGTACCTACATTCAAGTTTAAGAATTTTTACCTGGGGAGCTACAAATGCAATCAAGGAAATGACTCCTCTATCTGATTCATCAATATGCTGCCTACCTCTGGTAACAATCTGGTGTCAATATCTCAAACCATTCAAATTGTACAGGGTTTTTGTTCAGGTGAACCTTTTTCGTTATCCAAATGGTGCCAAATGGTGCCAAATGTGCCAAAAATGGCAATGTTCCAGAAAGGTCTCAATATGATTTATTTTTTAGGTTTTTACAAAAAAATGAGATAATTTGTCAATATTGGCAATAAAAGTTCATTTTTAGACGTGTTCTTGTTGCTCTTCATATTACACAACTAACTACCCGAGGTCACAAAAAGCTGTCAAAACCCATGTAGCAGCACAGTGAATCTTGTGTATTTCACCAGAGCCCCATTAGCCAGAAATGAGTCCAGGAATGTGCAAACAGGTTTTCAAATGAATAATGGGAATAGTATGAAACTTCCCTACACATTACTGCTAGCCAGTCCTGTCCTTTATTCTGTTGCCACCTCCTATGACAGGGACGTTGGGGTTGGGTTTTAGGAGGCAAAACTTTATACATGACAAACATATATCAACTATATACAAGTGCACTAAGGTGTACTACTAAAAGTGCAGTGGATAAAAAATCAAAAGTCCACCAGTTTCCTAGATAAAAAATAAAAACACCCCTGCTGTAACAAATAAAAAGATCCTTGCCCTCTAATTGCTGAAGTTACCATATTTACACAAAGAAAGTACAAAATGGCAGGGTCCAAAAAGCTAAAAAAAATGAACTAAAAACAAAAAAAGGCAAAGGATCAAAACATGGGGGTGGAGGGTGAGGAGAGATTATTTAACCATTCATACAGAAGCCATTTAGACTACACATTCCCTCAGGAGAGCAATCTGCATCATTACAAACACCACTAACACTGTCCATGGAATTGTCCACCATGTTGATATACCCATTAGTCCCCCTTATACAACAACAATCAACAATAATAATAATAAACAAGTACTCTCTGATGTTATCATGTTCTCTCCCTCATACCATGCATAAATTGCCATTTTGTTTACCTGCACAGCCTTCTGTACTGCATACAGAACAATTTACTCATGTGGAACAATGACTTTACTAAACACTTCCAGAAGCCATTTCACACTCAAAAAAATCGATTTAGTAGCTCATCTCAGACACAAATAGATAGCTAGCTGCTTGTTACCTGTAATTTTGCTTGCTAGCTTGCCACTGTAAAGGTAATACTATCTATATTAATTTAGCTGACAGGGACCGATTTTATGCATAAGTATATAAGGTTAGTTAGCTTCACAGAAGAAACACAGGGATTCACGCATTGCAGCTAAATTGCACATTTCCTTCGATGCTTACACCAAACTTACAACATCTGTGTTGTTGGCAACGCCACGTAACACGTGCGAGTTTGTCAACACAGACAATACACCCTAAGTTTACTTCATAAATTATTTATCATACCATTGGAATGTGCAATTTGTAATATTAATTGTATGAAAAACAATGAAATACAGTTGACAATGTAATTACGAACCCGCATGGCATTGCGTGAATTCACACTGGTATATCGAAAAATCGGTAATACCACCAGCCCTAACGACGTTACCTGCCATGGCGAAATTCAATGCGTTTATAGCATAACACTGTTAGTATGATAAAACAACTTACATGTCAGCAACATCATCTCGGTCATCAGTGGATTCAGCGTCACTGAGACAGGATGAGTCTCCCTCGGCAAAAACATCTTCTGGCTTATCCAGTTCGTCTAGCACTTGGTGCACGGATAAACGCCTCAAAAATCTCGACATAACTACACAAAAACTGTATCAAAAATACTCTAAAGTAAAAAAATGTAACTGCGGGCCTTACCTAATTAATTGTGCTTTGCTAAACGGAATGTAGCGAGCTACGCTACAAGGTAAAAACACTGCGCCATCTTGGTTCGATAATTACGCGTGGGTGCTACTTCCTTATACGCACGGCAAAAATTCCTTGATATACGATGGCTACAGTGTTGAATTAGGGCTCGTTTGAAAGATAAGAGTCTTGGCTATTGGCTGGAATATTTGACAGACAGTTTTAAAACCCAATGGAAAGCAAATAATACTCGGAGTGGAGGCAGGTCGAAGACAGTTTTTCCCACTTCAGATAGGCCTATTGTGCTATCAGTCAAAGAAATACACCCAATTGACGACGGTTTTGCATAATTCTCTGCAAACAAGTTCAAAACCACTCTGGCTAACATATACTAAGCCGTTGGATTGGTACTCCAGAAACTGGCTGAGTTTCACAACGCCAAAGTGAACACAGCCGAACGAGTCGTAATCAAGTGCAAAAAAGCACAAGTCGGTTTAAAATTGGAAAAAAATCATGTACAGCCTTATGAAAGTTTTGAAGTATTTTTTCTTGAAGCCTAAAGGTATAATGATTTTTTAAACCAAAGTTTTGTGAAATACAATTAAGCAGAACAGTTTACCAGCACATTGTTTATGGTGTGACATCAAGCTGCAATACATGTTTGAGAATTAGGTCAGAGTTTCCAACGTTATTTACAAAGTTTTATCTCGACGTTTTGGGCTTAAAAACCACTTTCCCAGAAGGAATGGATATATCATAAGGATATTTAATCAAAATATTGAGGTGAGCAGTTTATTATATATTATTAAATTAATGAAATGTATAATTTAATAATTTCCGTCACGCCCGCGTTACCGCTAGGGGGCGTTTGGCATTAAGAGGTTAACCCCCCTCCAGTAGCACAAGCACAAACACCTCCCAGACCCACGCCACGCGCTATTAAGCGCAAAACTCCAATTACCTCCGCGTTACGGTGGGGAACTGGGGAAATGCTGCCCATTCCTCACACTGCCTCATTTCCTTTCAAGCTCAACCCTCCCGTTTTACAACATCTGAATCCCACGATGATTTTATTGGAGTCTCCACCGAATTAAAGGGTCAGCCCATGCGAGGGCCTGATCGCTGAGCGATCAGGCCCTCGCATGGGCTGACCCTTTAATTCGGTCCAACGCCTCTTGTGTTCGTGACTCAATCCAGTTTATGGAAGAAATGCAGATGGTTTTTGATCACGAGGTTTCAGGCAAGGAGGCAGCCAGGAGATTGACTAGTTTGCGTCAGGGTACTGACACGGTAGCGGCCTTTTCAATTTCGTTCCGAGCATTAGCCGGAGAGACAGGTTGGCCTGACGGTCCATTAAAATCTTTATTTCGGGAACCATTGTCCAATCCCATTCAGGACACCTTAGCTATGCTTGAACCACCTGCCACATTCAATGACCTGGTTATTACGGCCATAGGCCTCGATAATCGTATCAGGGAACGTGAACATGAGAGCAGAAAACACCTGGTTCGGCATAAGGCCTCATTATCAGTAGGCACTCCACTCAAGTCTCCACCGTTCTCCTCTGTTGTTCAGGAGGAGCCCATGCAGGTAGATTGGTCATCTCTCCATAAATCTGGGAGAGTGAAACCATGGAGGCACTGGTGCCAATACTGTAGGCGTAAGGGCCATAGTAAAGATCAGTGTCCCAAGCTGACGGGAAACGAGGAGTCTCACTGGGCAAACCGAGGTCCCCAGTGAGACTCAATAGTACCCATTCTCGGACCCTGTTGCCCATCCAGCTGTTTTGGAAGGGACGCTCAGTTAGTGTGGATGCTTTTATAGATTTCGGAGCGGTGGAATCATTTATTAATGCAAAATGGGCTAGAGGCTTAAAGATACCTATGCACCGTCTTATTAGTTCTCGCCAAATTACTGCCCTCAATGGTCATCCTTTGGCCCTCAATGGTCATCCTTTGGGTTCCGGGATTATTGAGCAGAGAACTAACCCCGTAGAAATGTGCATTTCTCTCCAGGGCCACTCAGAGAGAATAAGGTTCTTTCTTATCGATTCCCCGTCGTACCCGCTGGTGCTGGGACACTCATGGCCAGGGTTACATGACCCTCATGTCAGTTGGGTAGAGATAGGTACCCTATTCGTCAGTGGGGCCCTCAGCCAGTCACATTGTTGTTCGGTTACCTTCTCTTTGCCAGGCCACTACCCTGATCCCTCTTCAAATTCGGTTCTGACAGTGATTCAGAGAAGGCGGAGTATCACTACGACTCTGAGACCTCTCTTTCCCTCGCTGAGAGTAGAGAGGAAAGTCTTTCCTGGGACCCCTTTGCGGAAGGGGGTTCCATGGAGGAGGGGGATTTTTCCACCTCCGATTTTGAGTGGGACAGGTTGTCTGACAGGGGCGCTCGAGTTTGCTCTACCCACGGTTCCTACAGATTACTCAGACCTCGCTGAGGTTTTTAGTAAACAACGCGCCACCAGATTACCACCCCATAGACCATGTGATTGCGCCATTGAGCTGTACCCGGGTACTGTTCCTCCCAGGGGTTCACTGTATTCCTTATCGGTCCCTGAGAGCGCTGCTATGAAGCAGTATATTGAGGAATCTTTGGCCAATGGTTTTATCACACCATCTACGTCGCCAGCCGGCGCTGGTTTTATCTTCATTAAGAGACCTTGTGTTGTTTATCGGGGGCTAAATGATATCACTATTAAAAACCGGTACCCTCTCCCACTTATGAACTCCGCATTTGAGCGCTTACAGGGGGCGTCGGTTTTTTTCCAAACTCGACCTTCGCAATGCCTACAATCTGGTGCGCATGCGTGAGGGCGAGGAGGGCACTACGAGTACCGGGTCATACCGTTCGGCCTCACTAGCGCCCCCTCTGTCTTTCAGGTGCTAGTGAACGATGTTTTGAGAGAGATGCTGGAGAAATTTGTTTTTGTCTACTTAGACGACATTTAAATTTTTTCTCCGGATCTCTCATCCCACATTGCCCACGTTAGGCAGGTTCTGGAGGCACTTCTTAAGGCCCAGCTATTTGTTAAAGCTGAAAAATGTGCTGTCCACACCAGCTCTGTCTCCTTTTTGGGGTTCATTGTGGTGGACGGTAAGGTCCTTATGGACCCTGAGAAAATTTTGGCGGTGAGGAATTGGCCTACGCCCAATTCTGTGAAGCAAGTGCAACGCTTCTTGGGCTTCGCCAATTTTTATCGTATTGTCGGGTAAGTGAGGACTAGGTAAAATGTATATAATCTGAATCCAGCGGTTCTAACAGTCAATGCCCTTGTTAAAACGCTCAGCACTCTGAATACTGAACACAAGCGATATTGCGTGCTAGAACCCCTCACTTAACCTACATTGAAAATAAGCTTTACGTGATTTAGTTTAATAATAATTATTAAAAATGACAATCATCAATTAAATCGCCAAATTCGTTAATAGGTAAGTCGAACAGTAACCTGGTGGATCAACCAACAAGCCAAAACAAAGTCTAAATCAGGTCTTGAGATTAAATAATTTAATTAAATGAAAAACATTCAATTGGAATAATGAGTTGAAATCATACATTCACTAAGGAATGTAGGCTGACTACTTATAATTTACAAAATGGAAGACATTAAACCAGACATTAATTAGGAAATACCAGTAAAGAGAGAGATAAGCCAAAAATTGCCAAATTATTTACCCTCCAGCTGAACAGGAACAAAAGGAAACGCACGAGGAACCAAAAAGAATGACTTCTCCAAACAAACTCCACAATTGACAAACTTCTATTTCTGCGGTACACTCATAAAATACCTCCACAGGAAGACCATCCCTGTCCTGATTGGGTTAAGGTGTGGGGGAGGGGGGGGGGGGGGAGGGGTCATTTATGACAAAGACTGGCTTATCTTTGATGGGGGGTGGAGAATGAGAGAGAGAGACAGAGATAGAGAGAAGGGGGGAAATATTAGATATCCTACATCCCTCTCTTGTAAGAATAGGTGCATGCACCTGCTAAAAACCTATTCTTACATCACCAAATAGAAATCACATTACACATTTGGACATTGAAGATGCAGTTACCTGCTAACAACAAAAACAACTGTCCAAATGGTTCACCAACCATTTTTAAAACATTTAGTCCATGCCCAGTTTAATAGTCCCTTTGTGATCTAGAGTCATATCTCTATTAGACACTCTTTTGTGTCGCTGCTGTTATGACACCCTGGTTCAGTCTCTTCCTTCTCCAGTGTCCGGGTATCTAGACTGGCAAGGGACCAGAAGTTCCCTGGACTTGGGTAACATGCAGTGCTTTTTCCATTAGTGTTGCAATTGCGTGAGTGAAATGCAACCTACTCCACAGTGTCTCTACCAGTTCTGCACGGCGTGCGGGGGCTCTGTCTCCTGTGACAGGAAGCTGGACGATCCACAGGTGGCAAAGTGCAGTCAGGGCACTTGTGTCTGTGGGTGTCCTTTAGGGAATGGCAGGAGAAGAATGTGGGAGTTGAGGGCTTAGGCATTAACACTCATAGCAACAGACTGCTGACGGCAGTTGCTTAGGCTAGCTTCCCGCGGCAGGGTGTGGGACCGGTTGCACTTGTTTGCACTTGTGTCTGTGGGTGTCCTTTAGGGAATGGCAGGAGAAGAATGTGGGAGTTGAGGGCTTAGGCATTAACACTCATAGCAACATGTGAAGACCGGAACAATTAATGATAGCACTGCATGTTATGACCACTGTCAGTCCATGCCGGGGAACCTTACGGACAGGGTTTACCTTCCACGGGATTGCCAGTCTAAATAATCACATGAATAGGGCTGACTTGTCCAGAAGTGTCTATGAACAGTATTTGGCGGGGCACCTACACTCTATAAAAGGGACTTAAACACAACATGGGCATGGTATTAGGTTAAAAGGTGGTGGTAGGGATGGGGGGGGGGGGCAGAGAGAGGCCGAGAGAGAGAGACAGAGAGAGGGAGAGAGAAAGAGCACAAGACATTAGGCAACATCCCGTCATTCCCTCTCTTGGAACGATAGGTGCATGCAGCTGCTAAGAGCCTATCGTTCCATCATCAGAACAACCACACATTTGGACATTATAAATATCATTGTACAATGATAGCTGCATGAAAACAACTGTCCTAATGGTTCATTAACCATCTTTAAAACAATTAGTCCATGTCCAGTTTACTAGTCCCATTGTGATGATCCGGTGTGGTGCAGACGTTTATTTTTATTTTTTTTTGTCACTGCTGTCATGGCACCTTGGTTCAGTCAATTCCTTCTCCAGTGTCAGGGTATCTGGACTGGCAAGGGAAGAGGCTCCCTGGACTTCCTTGGATAACATGCAGTGCTTATTCCCCTTAATGTTGTAACTGTGTGAGTGAAAGGCGGCCTAATTCCACAGTGTCTCTACCAATTCTGCACAGCGTGCGGGGGGCTCTGTCTCCTGTGACAGGCAGCTGGACGATCCACAGGTGGAAAAGTGCGGTCAAGACCTCTCTACTGACGGGCGGGGAAGCACCTCTTTCCCTGTCGGAATCCGTTTTGGCTCCTTGAGCTCGGGTCCAGTTGGGTGGACTGCTGACGGCAGTCGCTTAGGCTAGCTTCCCGCGGCAGGGTATGGGTCCGGTTGCACTTGTGCCTCTGGGGGTCCTTCGGGGAGTGGCAGGAGAAGACTGTGGGACTTGAGGGTTTAGGCCTTATCACTCACAGCAACATGTGAAGAGGGGAACACTGCATGTTATAAGCACTTAGTCCATTCAGGGGAACCTTACGGACAGGATTTACCATCCACAAGATTGCCAGTCCAAATAATCACCTGAATAGGGCAGACTTGTCCACAAGTGCCCAGGAACAGCATTGGAGGGGGCACCTACACTTTCGAAAAGGGATTTAAAAACATGGGCATTGTCTTATGTTAAAAGGTGGTGGTAGGGATGTGGGGGGGGTGGTGAGGGGGGGGGGGGGGGGGGGGGGCAGGGGCAGGCAGAGTGCCAGTTTTACCTCCTAGAACCCCAGTGTGGTTACTGGCAGTCCTTTGGCTGCGGAGGGCCACAGCGTTCAGCAAACCGGGATGACAGGAGGCATCCTGTCATCTTGCTTCTTCCGCACATGGATGCCCCTTAACCACGCCCGTCTCATCTCTGTCCAGAGGTCTATGCCAGTTTTGGCTTTGGTTCCCTCTCTGGGCAGCTGGGCTGATCGTTGCTCGTAGGCACGCAGTCCATCACTGCTCTCCGAACACTTCTGATGTCGGAAAAGGGCTCTTGCACTCTCCCTGGATGACGTGGTGTGCGCGAAGTTTGCAGGTGTGGCTCGGGGGTGGAGAGACGAGGGTGGGGGAAACTGTTGTGCTAAATTGGCTGCTTTCATCTTGCTTTGGATTGCAAGACAACACTCTGGCGGAGACTTTGAGGGCCAGAGGAGTCGTAAAACGGCCGGGGGTTGGCTTCCTGCTCCGTTTCTCCCGGGGGTCTCTTTACAGCTCTGATAGGGGAGCGAGACTTTCGCAGAAGTCCCCCTATCTCCTCCATCACAGGAACTGTGGAAGTGGGAGAGTCCACAGAGCACACCCCTTCTGTCTGTGCAGCAGACAGAGGTTCCCCGGATTAGCAGGAGGGGAAGCAGCAGGAGGGGAAGAAAAGTCCACAAGGGGGTGGGGTGGGGTCCTCGGCCTGGGTGGACTTTTCTGTGGGGGCTGACTCCACCTGTTGGGGTGCGTAGACCTCTCCACCTGGCAGGACTGATGGGCCTGTAGAAGCCGGTTCCGCGTCCTGCGGTTCAACGGTCTCCTCACCAGGCTGGGCTGCTGCGTCTGCAGTAGCAGGTTCTGCCCCCAGGGGTTTGACGGTCTCCTCACCAGGCTGGGCTGCTGTGTCTGCAGTAGCAGGTTCTGCCTCCAGGGGTTTGACGGTCTCCTCACCAGGCTGGGCTGCTGTGTTTGCAGTAGCAGGTTCTGCCTCCAGGGGTTTGACGGTCTCCTCACCAGGCTGGGCTGACGTGTCTGCAGTAGCAGGTTCTGCCTCCAGGGGTTTGACGGTCTCCTCACCAGGCTGGGCTGCTGTGTCTGCAGTAGCAAGTTCTGCCTCCAGGGGTTTGACGGTCTCCTCACCAGGCTGGGCTGCTGTGTCTGCAGTAGCAGGTTCTGCCTCCAGGGGTTTGACGGTCTCCTCACCTGGCTCAGCTGAGAGGACTGCAGCAGCGGATTCCACGTCCTGTGGGGTCACATCCTCTGTGGTGGCTGGTGTGATACGAGACACAGAGCTGTTTCCCCCAAATTCCTCAAGGGAAGGGGGGCTCACCAGGGGGGCGGCTACATTGTCTGTGGAGGTGACAAAATCCACAGAATTGTCCAAGCCTGAAGGGGGTGGGGATGAGTCAATGGACAGTGCTGTATTGTCCTCGGTGGGGGGGTGGTGCCTGGGTTATGGCTGGAATGGCGCCATGCATTGCTCCTTCCAGCGCATGCTGGACTGCCACAGAAGAAACTGGTTTGGCAGTAACTCCTGACTTAGAGTGGTGCTTTTCCCAAGCCAGTTTCCACATCTGGTTTACCTCCTCCCATGCCTGCTTTGACCGTCAGAGGTAGAGAAAATGTTGTCTTTTCTCTAGGTACGACCTTATCCCTTGGACAATCTTGTGCTTGGTTTCATCACTATCTGGAGAAATCAGATAGTCCAAATACTCAGTCCGCAGGTTGTAAAGGGACTCCTCCTTCAGCTGGTCCATTGCCTTGAGCTGTTCTGCAAATTTTGGGCACTGGGCTATCAAATATTGCCGTTCTGATAACATGAGATACCACTGCTGATCCAGGCTTGACTGGCCAGGGAATGCTGGTAGGTTAGCAGTGGAGGGTAAATGAGGCATCTCTCTCTTTGTCTGGTATGCCATAATAATATAAAATTAAAAAAATAATAATAATAATAAAATCAATAAATCTAAGACCAGTCGATTAGAAAAAGATTTGAACTTGTCTCAGAGTTTACCGCAGTTTACTCAATAGCAAAATTTAGTATGCTATAGGACACCCTATCTCGGTGGAACCTCCAATTATGTCGGGTAAGTGAGGACCAGGTAAAATGTATATAATCTGAATCCAGCGGTTCTAACAGTCAATGCCCTTGTTAAAACGCTCAGCACTCTGAATACAAGCGATATTGCGTGCTAGAACCCCTCACTTAACCTACATTGAAAATAAGCTTTACGTGATTTAGTTTAATAATTATTATTAAAAATGACAATCATCAATTAAATCGCCAAATTCGTTAATAGGTAAGTCGAACAGTAACCTGGTGGATCAACCAACAAGCCAAAACAAAGTCTAAATCAGGTCTTGAGATTAAATAATTTAATTAAATGAAAAACATTCAATTGGAATAATGAGTTGAAATCATACATTCACTAAGGAATGTAGGCTGACTACTTATAATTTACATAATGGAAGACATTAAACCAGACATTAATTAGGAAATACCAGTAAAGAGAGAGATTGCCAAAAATTGCCAAATTATTTACCCTCCAGCTGAACAGGAACAAAAGGAAACGCACGAGGAACCAAAAAGAATGACTTCTCCAAACAAACTCCACAATTGACTAACTTCTTTTTCTGCGGTACACTCATAAAATACCTCCACAGGAAGACCATCCCTGTCCTGATTGGGTTAAGGTGTGGGGGAGGGGGGGGGGGAGAGGGGTCATTTATGACAAAGACTGGCTTATCTTTGATGGGGGGTGGAGAATGAGAGAGAGAGACAGAGATAGAGAGAAGGGGGGAAATATTAGATATCCTACAGTATGTTTGTCCGGAATTTTAGCACAGTAGCCGCTCCCATCACAGCCCTCACCAAAAAGACATCACCTATTCACTTTCAGTGGAATCCTAGGGCGGAGGTGGCTTTCACTGATCTAAAGAGGAGGTTCTGCTCCGAACCCATCCTGATAACTCCCAATCCCTCCCTCCCCTTTGTGGTAGACGTTGACGCCTCTGAGCTAGGGGTTGGAGCCGTGCTTTCCCAACACTCTCCCCTTGGACCGCAAACTCCACCCTTGCACGTATTTACATTACATTACATTACATTTATTTAGCAGACGCTTTTATCCAAAGCGACGTACAGTAAGTGCGTACAGAGACATCATCATCATTACAGAACAGACAAGGCAAGGCACATCCTTTGCATAATGTAGCAGCTATCCCTAGCAATGAACGTTGACTGTAGTTCACAGTAAGCTGTGGGCAAATCAGCAACACCACACTTTCATTCCAAATACTATTATAAACTATACTATTATAAACCATTCCAAATACTATTATAAACTATGCTATTATAAACCATTCCAAATACTATTATAAACTATACTATTATAAATCATTCCAAATACCATTATAAACTGCTATTATAAACCATTCCAAATACTATTATAAACTATAATAAACAGACAGGAAAACACAGGGAACAGGGAACTGATATTCCTAGGTGAGGATATCAGTCAAGGTGGAGTCTGAAGAGGTGTGTCTTCAGGCCTCGACGGAATGCAGGCAGGGTTGGAGTAGAACGTAGGGGAATGGGAAGTTCATTCCACCACTGAGGTGTTAATGTGGAAAAACCCCCCAGTCGGGACAAGCGAGAGCCTTTGACACGGAGGGGGGGAAGTGCCAGTCGCCCTGCTGTAGAAGAGCGAAGTGGTCGAGCAGGAACATAGTTCTGGATTAAGTCCTGCAGGTAGGCGGGGCCTGTCCTATTGGCTGCAGTGTAGGCCAGGGTCAGAACTTTGAACCTGATCCTGGCTGCAACTGGCAGCCAGTGGAGTGACTTCAGCAGGGGGGTTACATGGGAAAATTTCGGGAGGTTGAACACAAGCCGGGCAGCTGCATTCTGGATCAGTTGAAGAGGCAGAATCGATGTATGCACCGAGGGGCCTGGGGGCCCTAGTGGTGAACTTACACTGTAAGCACCCAGGGGCCCTAGTGGTCAGCTCACGCTTTAAGCACCGAGGGGCCTCACATTGTAAGCGTTGCGGGGCCCGGGGGCCCTAGTGGTCAGCTCATGCTTTAAGCGCGGAGGGGCCCAGGGACCCTCACACTGTAGGTGCCGAGGGGCCCAGGGGCGCTAGTGGTCAGATCACGCTTTAAGCCCCAGGGGCCTAGGGGCCCTAGTGGTCAGCTCACTCTTTAAACGCCAAGGGGCCTGGGGGACCTCACACTGTAAGCGCTGAGGGGCCCAGGGGCCCTAGTGGTCAGCTTACGTTTTAAACACCAAGGGGTCTGGGGCCCCTCACATTGTAAGCA
This sequence comes from Synaphobranchus kaupii, assembly GCA_029718625.1. NCBI lineage: Eukaryota > Metazoa > Chordata > Actinopteri > Anguilliformes > Synaphobranchidae > Synaphobranchus > Synaphobranchus kaupii. The sequence goes on along the minus strand of CM056397.1, from coordinate 22,665,793 downwards.
CTGAGGGGTCTGGGGGGCCCTAGTGGTGAGTTCACATTTTAAACACCAAGGGGCCCGGGGGCCCTCACATTGTAAGTGCTGAGGGGGGCTCTAGTGGTTAGCTCACACTTATAAGCACCCAGGGGCCTAGTGGTCAGCTTGCGCTCTGCGCACTGAGAGCCCTGGCATTCAACTTCCTTCGGAAGTCTTGAGCCACGCACCGCGCACGACCTGAGGCTTGGAGGCCCCCTGGCAGTCCGAGGCCCCAGGGCACTGGCCCCACTGGCCCGGTCCATAATCCAGGGAGCAGAGACAACACTATCTGTTCAACCTACCAAGAGGTAGGATCTGTTAGTCTTGCACTCTCATTTAATTAGTGCGCGTGTCAATGTGTCAAGAAATGCATTAAAATGCGTGCCATTTAGTGCTATTTTTTCATTAATCTCATTTTCTGAAAATCTTCCTCATATCATTGGTCAACATCGATAAGAAAAAAAACTGTAGGCTATCACAATGCATTTATGCATCTCTTCGAGCCAAGTTCAAAGGCTCAGAAGCTCAGAAGTTATTATTATCTGTATTATGCAGATCGACACATGTTATATTGCACTCAAGAACACAACCCAGAAATTTGCTTCATGCAGAATAATAATAATAGTTATTATTATGCGTCTTTATTGTCTGTTAGTTTATACCATTTGTAATTATATATATATATATATATATATATAGAGAGAGAGAGAGAGAGAGAGAGAGAGAGAGAGAGATTTCGTTCTGCTTCACTGTTGAACGTTTGGTGCAGGCTACACAGCGCCACTCCGTGCAAAGAAATACCATGGCCATACTGCACAGGGAGTGAACAGGAGACAGACAGAGACGTGTAACGTGCCATGCAAAGGCTGAACACGGACGGACTGTGTGGCAGACAAAGGCAATCGTCACGGTTTGAATTTTCACTGCATCTGCCCTGAGGTCTTTCAGTGAATTCATCTCGACCGGAAAATATGCGTTTAATCGGAAACACCGGCGCCCAGTACTCTATAGTATCTGTAAGAAGCTCGTCGGGGAGTTCGTATATTCCTGCGTGTCTTCCAAATCATCGTCGGGGTGGCAATGTGTAGAACTCGTCCAATAAGTGTGCTTTGGAGGCTGGTGTAAAAATTACAATAATTTTGACAAGCTGTGTGTGCGTTGGAAATTTCCGTGGGTGAAAAAGAAGCGACGGGGGCAGACAGTGCGCGAGACACATTGCGTTTAGGAAATAAAGAGGCGGATGTCTTTTTAATGTTTACGTTAGTGTTCAGTCTCTCGGTCTTTCATTTTGCGCTACAATACAAAGTAGCCAAAGATCTACAAACTACAAAAGGATGCAGGTAAAAAAGCAGAGGAGTACGGATAGGAACGCCGGAGACGAGCAACGTGATGACAGACAGGAAAAGTCTTCGTGTTTCTCAAATATTAAGATATTCCTGGTGTCGGAATGTGCGCTCATGTTGGCACAAGGGACGGTTGGAGCGTACCTGGTGAGTGGCGCTTCACATTTCCTCCTATGTTCTCTGTGCATAATATGCTCAACTTGAAGACGCCTTTGATCTGTTTTGTTCTCTTGCAGCAACACGTTTGTACGCTCTCTGTTTTTTAAAAAAAGTTGCATTGCGTGTAGTGTGCATTCAGCATACGATCACGTCGCTATATGCCATACGGCGTTAAGCTCTGATAGCCACAGTTATCACAGCGACTATATGAGTATCAATACTGTGTCATGATTCATAAAACATGTCACTTAACTGATAAGCGATTATTAAACATTATTCATAATGCTGAATTATCTTCTCTCGGCCTAACGTAATCGGTTAAAATGCTATGCGCATTATGGATTGGACAGCGTATGTGATGTCAGATTTCTAAGAGGATGGCAAATGGTACATCACACGCGGGATATTACAGTTTAACCTTGTCTGCGTAAGCCTGTGGGATTCGCAAATGTCCTCTGTCGGTCAGAAAGTGTGTTGCTTACCTTCAATGGGAGAACAAAATTGAGACTGCTTGGCGCAGTGCATATGCTCTCGTTTCGTAACGGAGCATCCAGACATTACATTTTGCGGACATTACATTCACACATGAGCGTGGAGACTGAACAGGTGACTTTTGTGTCTATGCGGCAACTATGATTTAAAAAGTGAATGAGGAACATTATTTATGTCTGTATAGCCACATCATTCCAATGTGTTTTATCATCTTAAATACATGCAAATGCAAATATATAGGCTATGTTTACTTTACATTTCGGAATTTCCAGAAGGCCTATCAGTGTAATAGGCTATAAACTCATGGTGTAGCTAGTTACTTATTTAATGGGTAAATACGACGTGAATGGGCCAAAGCTCTTGAATGCCCGACTCCTGCTGTTGTTTGGAAAATAAAGGCTACCGTTGGCTAGCTGTGTGTATTTTGCCACGAGGACAACTTGTCAAAGTTCCATTTATGCTAGCAGCTCTGAGTGTTGATGCTGGTCAACATTATGCTCACTCAGTGTGCAGGCAGCCTGTTAACATCTGGACAAGTTAGGAAATTACAGTCATTAGAAGATATGTAAAATCTCACAATCATCGGTTATTAGTCCCAGACAAGACATTAGCTGTCTCATCGATGATTACACAATGAACATTCTAATAATTAAATTAATTTTGTAGTCCCCATGTGATCAGATTATGGACACTGAGTGTTGCTTAAGTTGTAAGTTGTAAATTAACAAACACTGGGTAAAGGGTTAATGAATATCCACTGGGTTTGTATATGTGTACAAAAAGGTAGGCCAAGCCACTTGTCTACCTAAGGAATTCAGTGACATAATGCAATTTTTCCTTAAAGGGATAGTTCGGAATTTTGGACATCATGGGCCCTATCTTACACCCGGCGCAAAGCGGCGCTAACCCAAACGCAAGTGTGTTTGCTATCTTACACCCGGCGCTAGGTCCATAATAACGCCTAGCGCTCACGTCCTTTAACTAGCATGTATTCTTGCGCCATCACAAGTGAACTGGGCGTGTTGGTCTTAAGATGAGGAGTGGCCAGGATTCTTTTTGGCGTATTGCTATCTTAAGCCAGCAGAAAGCGCTTGCGCTAGAACCACCACAAACCTGGTCTAAAGTCATGTCGCAGTTGTTTACATGTTATTTTAACGGCGCATATAAGTGCGTCTACATAGGCGTGTGCACAACGCGCATACCCTCCTGTCTGTTACACACAGGGGCGTGCACAAGCATGACTAAAATATCTAGATCACAATGTGAAATATTATTATTGTGTAGGCTATATCAAAAATGCATAATAATAAAAGGTTCCATAGGTCCACATACCTTTCCTTCGGCGAAGGGAAACAATGCCACATTACATTGCTCTCAGCCCACTCCATCAACATCCAGGCGATGTGCGATGGTACGGGACAATGGCTATCCATTAAAAAGGAGCTGATAACACCTATATCAAGCCTAATGCGCGAATTGTCATTTGCACCTAATGCGTGAATTGTCATTCAATGGAAAACTCGCGTACTGCAATAGACGGACATATGCGTTCTGAAAATGCGCTTCAGATGTCATTACAATACAGCTCTATTTATCTAGGAATACAGCCTGTAAGTAGGCTAAATAGAATGGTTTGTGACTGAAAAAAGTTCAAAACCTTGTCCAGTGAATATTGCTTTTATTGTTTTTCAAATAGCCTAGGCTACAGCGGACTCGCTGTGCATGTTTTTTCGATAGACTATGGTTAAAAAACTGAGATAAATGTCATCATGTTAACTGAATTGTAGCCTAACCTTAGCTATTCTTCATCCTTCATATTTTTTTAATTACATTGACAAGGTTTCCATACCCTCAGCTTATTAAAACCCCGCTGATTTCACCTGTTATTCCATAACTGAACAAAAGATTTTAAAGAGAACTAAGCGTCTAATTAGAAACGAAATTTGCAGCACGTTACACAATTAATTTACAATTAATTTTAATTCCATTGTCTGCATTTTCGCTTTACAGGAGCAGGTCTGTTTCCCCTGCTGTACATCGCACTTTTCATGGTCTTCCTGGGAAAGTGAATCGTTTTAAAGTATTAGGCTACGCTACCAGTAAAACAGGTTGGTCACATTTCCATAAGCAGGACATTATAAAACAAGGGAAACTATGCTGAACCTATAGGTTGCCAACCTGACAGATGTGTTGTATTTAGTGTCATCATTAAGGCAAAATAACGTTAGTTATGTTATTAATCAAAATTAGAATGCAGGTAGCCTAATGAACTTCGGATGAAGCTTGAACATGAGTTCATTGCATAATCAAATGAAATTCGTTAAACAAGCAAGCTAATTTGGTGTTTTCTAAGGTGAGAAGGAAGCAATTGGTCGCTTATTCTCAGCTGTTGCAGGTACTTTTAACGAAATTTAACAGCATATATTTTGTAAACAGCACTGTCAGGAATTACCGGGAACTCATAATACTACTACTGCTACTGATCCATATAGCCTATTCCTTGATCGCACTAAACACGCACGAGCATGTCTGTTTCGCCATCATAAGCAATCCGCCAAGGTGGAAAAGCAGGCTTTTAAAGGGAATGGGATATGACATTTTGATTGGTTTATTGCATGTCACGCCCAAGACACACCTATAATTAATGAAGAGACTAGGTTCAGCCCAGTTGCACCTTGCGCCGTGCTTAGCGCCCAAAAAACACGCCGTTAAAATAGCAAAAGTGGACTTGGACACTCCCTAAATGGACTTAGCGCCATGCGCTTAGACTAAGCACCAAGATCGCCAAGATAGGGCCCCATGTCTCAATTACGACTTACCCATGATGTAGTTGATTGATGGAAACCATTTTCAGATAATTCCATGCTGTCCCTTCTTTTGGACATACACACATTGCTAATGCTAGCGCAACTCGTAGGGAACTAGTAGCATCCACTACCAAACGCACTTAAACACTCCACAGTGCAACCAAAGCAAATAAAATACGACGACAGTCTATCTGCGTTATTTTCAGTGATTATACCATCATTTTTCAAGTCAAACTATCGTTGAATCCTTTATTTTGTGCTCACCTAAATTCTCAGTGGAAGTACGGCAGCGGAGCTAGCTGTAGATTAGCCAGTGTATCTGCCTGTAGGCTATCTGCTGTACTCCACAGTTGCCGACACAATCCGTTTTGCCGTAAAGTTACATATTTGGTAGACAACAAGTCAGCTAAACACAAACATGCTACAGAATAACACAGCATATACAAGCAAGCACACTGGCTACCAATTTGCAGGAAAAGTTTGACCACTTCCATGACTTCCCAATCGTGGCAACTAGCTAGCTAGCTAGCTGAATAGATAGATCACGCATGCAATCATTTATTAGTTACCTGCTCGTCAGTTGTTTTCGGTGCATGAAGAAAAACAGGTGATGGCACAGCAGTCTCCTTCAGTAGAGGGTGTTCCGCCCGTCCTTTTTTGATTTTCACATAGTCATCCTCCGGGAAATGGTCACTACAAACTTTTCTCAATTGGTGATATCCATGCGAGCAGCAGGAAGCCACAGCTGTTTTCTTTGTTGATCTTCCACTGGAAATCGGTGAAAACTTTGTAGTGCCCATTTTTTTTTGCATGATTTGAGCAACCTTGAAATACACACCGAAATACCATCTTACCTGAACGTTAGCTAACAATACTACGAGTCTGATTCTTTCACACGCGCGATATTGTTTTTGGCCGGCAGAGTTATAGGCTACTTTACGTTACCTAGCTACTAAACTAATGTCGTACTTCCACAGAGAATTTAAGTGAGCACAAAGTTATTAGTTTGACTTGAAAAATGATGGTATAATCACTGAAAATAACCCAGATAGACTGTCGTTGTATTTTATTTGCTTTGGGTGCACCTTGGAGTGTTTAAGTGCGTTTGATAGTGGATGCTACTAGTTTCCTACGAGTTGCGCTAGCATTAGCAATGTGTGTATGTCCAAAAGAAGGGACAGCATGGAATTATCTGAAAATGGTTTCCATCAATCAACTACATCATGGGTAAGTCGTAATTGAGACATTATGTCCAAAATTCCGAACTATCCCTTTAAGCCAAAGCTGTGCTTGGGTTGATGCTACATTGGCCAGGCACCCTGCAAAGATGCCAGTTTGCATCTCAAGTTGGCTTATTTCTGTACTTCCTATGAGAAACCAACGTGAGATTCATGAAACATATGCAGACCTTCAATTGTGTGCATATCCTAGGTTTATCAGAGGATGAATGCCAGTTGTTCATAAATTCATAAATTGAATGTGTGTGCCTGTTGATGTTCATTTGCATAAGGAAACACCCTAGCAATCCCATAAAAGGCATGCCACCTCCAGGGTCGTGTGCAAACATGAGCCATTCATCACTCTTCGCATACGTATTTGCGTGGTCCCTAAAGACGCGCTCTCTACCCAAGGCACGATTAGCCAAGTAATTGAAAAGTAATAAATATGCCATTGGGTTTGGCTGGACGCTTGTGGGTCTTTATATATCATTATCAATAGTCATCATCAATCACTTTTTTCAATAAACAAAATTAATTACATGCAAGGTTACTATCGTTAATTGAAACTAAGACGAAAACTACTATGAAAAATACTGTGAAGAAATTATTGTAAACTGAGATAAAGATAAACATGAGAGTTTTTGAAAAAACAAAAATTCAACTGAAACCAGCAAACCTGCTATTAAAACTAACTAAAACTAAACTGAAATTGACATTTTAAAAAATAGTGAAAATATTAATTTTAATATTAATAAATTATAATATTAATATTATAATTTTATTGATAAACATTTTGTTGTTAACATAAGGTCTGTAACTACTTAAAATGACTTTTCATGACTAATAAAGCATTCTAAATAGACACATCTCATGGATATGCCTGTACGTGTGTTTCAAACACATATCTTAACAAACAAATTTAGATAAGAAAAAAATGATGAATGCCAAAATGTTCTTGGAAACATTCGTAGGCACAGTTAATGATCAAATATTCCCGTACACTTGTTTCGTGAATAAGGCCCATTGTGTGGAAAGTCTAGGTCACACACCCAACCAAGTGAAATCATAGGGAATGATTTTATTGTAAACACAGGATAGTATTAACCTTTAGCCTCAACTTTAAGTAGTAGTAATTAAGCTAATTAAGTTAGGAAAATAAGTTACTGCTTTTATTCTTGTCCCTGTCAGCTCAACTCATCGCTGCACCCACAGCTCAACACATCTCAGCAGTGGCATGTAGCGCAAAACATGCCAATTGTGAGGGAGTCAGTTGTTTAAACTCATATTGTGCAGCTCACCACAAAAAGTGGCAACATCATGATTATGGAGTCACCACCACCTCTCAGGTATACCAGCAGAGCTACAGCTCAGCTTGGTAGAAATAAACAACAGCTTTGCCAAGGGATATAGAAATGTGATTTGGAGTGAAATACTTATTTCATACAGAATGTGGTAAAGCCAGATATTACATTATAGGCATTTAGCAGACGCTCTTATCCAGAGCGACTTACACCTTTTTAGCATTTCTTTTACATATATTATCCAATTATATAGCTGGATATATACTGAAGCAATTCAGGTTAAGTACCTTGCTCAAGGGTACAACGGCAGTGTCCTACCTGGGAATCGAACCTGCAACCTTTCAGTTACAAGTCCAGTTCCTTAACCATTATACTACACTGCCGCCCCAATATAATATATATACTTTATACAGATATAATACTTTTATTCCCTCCACAGACTGGTTTATTCCACATCGTCCCCAACCTCCCCACTCCACTCACCTAAACATGATTACATGCCAATGGATATATCATGGGAGCAAATGACTAACAATGCACGAGCAAATACTTTCAGTGTAAAACATCATATACAAACAAGATCAAAATCAGATTAATCAAATCAAATGAAATAAAATAAAACCTAATCAAATTAATTAACCTGGCCGTGGTGGTGCAGCGGACAAAGGTGCAGGTTTTCTGTCTACGCGGTTGCGCCCCGAGGATCGGCGGTTCGATCCCCAGTCCTTCCAGATCCGGGCATGACCAGTGCCCTGAGGGAGTGGCAATCCCAGCCCTGGGAGAGCTGGACTCATGGGTAGGAGCTTGAGGAGACGTGCCCTGAAGAGGATGTGGCACCCCCTATCCTGCTACCGCATGAAGGGGTTGTGGCGGCGATTCTCTAGCAGTTGCTACACAGGAGAATTGAATTGTGTCCAATTGGGAGAAAAAGCTTAACATTTTTTTAAAAATTAATTAACCGAATCAAAAGAAACCAGACCAAGTAAAAGAAACATGGGCATACACATTGCATACACATTGTAAATTTTCAATTTTTACCCATTAATAGGACACGAAATAGGACACGAAAATGTATACAGTCTGGCCCATGAGTTTATGTTATGTATTACATGGCTATATGAAGTACCACATACAAGTAAAACTTTCCCATAAAGTAAACACAAGACACTTTGGTAAACAAATGAAAATCACTTTAAAAAGTCTCTCCAGTATCATATTTTTACCTATATATAAGTGCTATATATGCGAACAAAGTGAACAGACTTCTATCCAGAGCCAGAGATTATTTTACAGTAAAACTACAGTAGAAGTCTCCACCCTCCTACCAGCTCTGGCACAGACTCACAGCCACAGCATTGCGTTCATATTTCAGTAATGTGTCATTTTGCTAAGTATAGGTCTCATGGCTCCAGGGAAAGCAGTTGGGCCGGCTGGATTCCTCTGGAGTGGAGCGATGTAGACATAGGCTGGTAAAGCCCTGCACTCAATGCTCCGTTTGTTCTTGCCGTGCGGTCATGGGACCTGACATTGGGAGCTTGATGGCTCGGTGCTTCTGTTGTTTCGCAGTTTGTGCGGCACTCGAAATTTCACAATGATCTGTGGGCGTATTGTAGGCCTGCCAATAAACGGGCCTATCTCACCCAGCTGTAATCAAATGTGCCACTCCCTTCCCTAATGCTCATCTCTAGTGCTATATCCAGTGCAGTCCATAAGTATTTGGACAGTGATACAATTTCTGTCGTTTTGGCTTTGTACTCCAGCACAATGGTTTTGAAATAAAACAATGAATATGAGATTAAAGTGGAGACTGTCACCTTTACTTTGCAGGTACTTACATCCATATCAGGTGAACCATGTAGGATGTGCAGGCCATTTTATATGTAGTCCCCCCTTCATTTTGGGGGACCAAAAGTAATTGGACAATTGTTGTCTGCTCAGCTGATTCTTGGCCAGCTGTGTGTTCTTGCATTATTAGCTAACAAAAAGCTAACTAAAGATCTAACGTTGAGGGTTCACTGCAAGAAGTACATAAAAAAACTAGTTGTGGAACAAACTTTTATGGACTGATGAGTATTAAACTCTACCAAAGTGATGGAAAGAGAAAAAATGTGGAGAAAGAAAGGAACTGTTCATGAACCAAAGCATCCCCTCTCATCTTTGAAACCTGGTGGTGGGGGGTGTTATGGCTTAGACATATATGGCTGCCACTGGAACTGGTTCACTTGTCTTTACTGATGATGTGACTGCTAATGGCAGCAGCAGGATTCATTCAGAACTGCCTCAAATGCCTCAAAACTCATTGGATGGAGCTTCACTTTGCAGCAACCAAGGAGTTTTTCAGGGCCAAATAGTGGAGTGTTATTGACTGGCTAAGTCAATCAGCCGACCTGAATCCAATTGACCATGCATTTCACTTGCTGAAGACAGGACTGAAGGCAAAAATCCCCTGAAACAAACAGAGCATCAACAGCATCTGGGGATGTCTATAGGTCTCAGACTTCAGGCTGTCATCGAATGCGAAGGATTTGCAACCAAGTACTAAATATGACAACTTTAATTAAGACTGATAATTTGTCAAATTACTTTTGATCCCTTACAATGGGGGGGGGGGGGGGCTATATGTAAAAAAGAACTTCTCCGTTTTAGCTTTTCACAGGAAATTTAATTGTCGGATGAGAGACACTTGCTTTGTAAGGTTTTGGGCTGAGAGCAGGATGGGTGTGAAAGGTGAGATGTGGGGGATCCAGTGATGTTCATACAGTTTGACAGGTTATGATGATGATAACGATGTTAGATTATGATTATTTATTATTTTTGATATGATTGCTCTCAGCCTGTTTCTGACAGTTTTGCCCGATGTTATTCATACAGGTCAGTGTAAATATGGATCAGCCATTTGGAGCTGATAAGTAGACCTGTGACGAAAGCTTGGCTCCTGGCCAAACTGTATCACACCCACATAACAACCTCCATCATGCATTGCTTGTGACAGTCCTTACCTTGCGCCTACTTTTAAGTTCACAGACCAAAATCTGAAATACAAAAGAGGGAAGGGTGGTGAAATACTCATGTCATTGGAAGGACCCTGTTAAGCATGGCAAATCATGAAGCCTCCCCCACAGGGGGATGGCTTATACCAGTTGTTGGTATTCTTTCTACATTGATTTCCCGCAGGAATTATATGCGTCATCAGACTCCATGTCCACCCACTAGTCCAAAACCATTCTAAAAATTTTTATTTATTTATTTCTTCTGGCCGGTTAATTTTGTGGCGGCGGAATCTCAGAAACCGCAAGACCCTGGAACTAGTCATTGTACATCAGAGATGTATGTTTACTTAAGTTGTGCAACATCTATTTGTTTTGTGACCTTGACCTACTTTTCCAAGATGGCTGCCCTACCGGACAAAAATTAATTTTTGCTGATAACTCCAGAACTATATATCAGATCGGGACAAACAAAGCTTGACTCAAATGACACAACAACTTGAAGCTTGACTCAAATGACATCTTTCTCAAATGACAACTATATAGGTCAGAGGTCAAGGTCATATGGCCAATTGAAAAAGAGGTGCGACAAAAATTGGCACTCAAATTTTGTGGAGGTGGAATCTCAGAAACCGCAAGGCCCTGGAACTGTCATGGTTATTGGCAGCCTCTGCTGTTTCTACGTTCGGTTTTCCTTTTTGGCGTTGTCTGATGCTCTATTGGATTTTTTCCACCTCCGTTTCGGTCTTTGTATCTTGCCCGGCAATTATTCCCTGCACCTGCATTGCATTCCTGCTGGCTATAAATGCATCGGTACTTCCGCATTTCCTCACTTTGATATTGTCTTTGCTATGTTGACAACGAAGTCGGTAAGGTATAGTAAATTTGGTCGCTGCATTTCTGGTTCGTATGAATAAGAAACGCAGCAAGTCCGATTAGAAAATTAAGGATTAGATTGTTTTTCTCATTTATTTCCAATCTTTCTCTTTATCCTTTATTCTTGGAAACTGTTATCTTTTGTGTTCAGCTCTTTCGGCACAAGAGCTCTGGATAACAGGTTTTATTTTCTGTTATTTTCCTTCACTCGTTTTATCGAGTTTTTCTCCGAACCTTACACTCCCCCTTACAGGAACTAGTTGTTGCAACATATATTTGTTTTGTGACCTTAACCTACTTTTTGTCCGATAGGGTGGCCATCTTAGAAAACATGTTTTTGCTCATAACTCGAGAACTATATATCCGATCGGGACAAACAAAGTACTTGACGCTTGACAATGGGCACATATTTCTCAAATGACAACTATATAAGTCAGAGGTCAAGGTCATATGGATACATTCAAAAAGAGGTGCAGCAAAAATTGCCACTTTCTGGGGCTAAAACTGTCTATATATACTCATGGTTTGCGTTAAATCTATGCCGTAGCGTAAATAGGTGAAATGCATATAGCCCGGTTATTCAATCTGGACATGAACATACTTTCAACATGGATTCAACTTAACAGCTTAGCAGAATTTACCCATCTCAGTGTCCCAACATATCTACATATTTACAAGGCATAGTTCTCCTGTGGTGAGTCATGGTCTGCAATATAAAAGGGACTTACACTACTCACAAAAAGTTAGGGATATTCGGCTTTCGGGTGAAATTTCAGGATGAACCTAAAATGCACTATAACCTTTAGAGGTGAAATTAATTTGACCTTCTCTAAACTTTTGAATGCATATGTCCAACTATTCAATGTTTCAGTACTTTTTGCACAACTTGCTGTTCTCTAACAAGGAGCTGAACGGCAAAATTCACAACAGGTGTTTGATCCATGAATCGACCAATAAATTTCCTGGTTCAATTAGAATTGGTATTTAAACAGTCCTCTTCATCATGCTGTTCACATTTTGACATCATGAGACCAAGACGACACCTAACAATTGATCAACAGTACCTCGCCATTGCGAGGCTTCAAACAGGATGTTCTCAGAGGGAAGTGGCCACTGAGCTTAGAGTGTCACAGAGTGTCATCAGCAGGTTGCAACAGAGATACAGAGAGACTGGAAGAGTCACAGAAAGGCATAGAAGTGGACGTCCTTTGGCCACATCCCACACTGATGACCGCTTCATTGTGAACAGTGCCCTGCGGAACCGGATGATGAATGCCACTCAACTCCAGGCACATTTAAGGGAGGTGAGAGGCACCCAAGTGTCACGTCAGACCATTCGAAACCGTTTACATCAGCGTGGTCTGCGTGCTAGACGACCTGCAAGGGTACCTGACCACACCACCAGGCACAGGCGTCATCGTCTTGCATGGGCCAGGGAGCATTTACGCTGGACGAGGGACCAGTGGGCCTCAGTGCTGTTCTCTGATGAAAGTCGATTCACGTTGAGCAGAAATGATGGCCGCCAACGATGTTGGAGACGTCAAGGAGAGCGCTATGCATCAGCCACTGTTGTCACCAGACGACCCTTTGGTGGTGGCGGTGTTACAGTGTGGGCAGGTGTGTCTAGTCAATACAGAACTGCCCTACACTTTGTGAATGGTACAGTGACAAGCCCATACTACCTGAATAACATCATTAATCCAGTCATTGTGCCCCTGCATGAACAACACAGGCCTAATTTCATCTTCATGGACGACAATGCTCCAGCTCATCGAGGTCGCATCATTAGGGAAAGGCTGCTGGAGACTGGGGTACCTCAAATGGAGTGGCCTGCACTTTCTCCAGACCTGAATCCCATAGAAAACCTATGGGATCAGCTGACTCACCGTGTAGAGGCTCGTAACTCTGTACCCCAGAACCTCAATGACCTGAGGGCCGCCCTTCAAGAAGAGTGGGATGCCATGCCTCAGCAGACAATAAGTCGACTTGTGAACAGCATGAGACGTCGTTGTCAAGCTGTAATTGATGCTCAAGGGCACATGACAAGTTATTGAGACATTGACATTTTTGTTGTGGTATACCCACCACTGTTGTTGGCTTTTGTTTCAATAAATTGTTTGAGATGAGGAAATCACCATTGCATGCTTCTACTTAAATGCCCTACTTTCATGATACGTATAATATCACTGTAGCGTGAACTTACATTTTCCATAAATTTCACCCGAAAGCCAAATATCCCTAACTTTTTGTGAGTAGTGTATATTGAAATTGGAAGTACAGTGCATTGGGAAGAAAAACAAACCAAGGCAGTGGAAGGCCAGGCGGGGGGAGGCTTTTTCCCTGATCGCTCAGGGTGTTTTTCACCAATTATTTTCAAGTGGAGGCTTTGTCCTTAACAGCTTTTCACTCTAATATTCTTTCTCATGTTTAGTTTGTTAACCTGCTTGAATCCTAGAATGGAAAAACACCACACCTGTAATATTGTGAAATTCAAGTGCATTAATCTATTATTACAAGTGCACTAAGTCTCCTTGTGGCCATGGCCACTGCTCAACTCGGACATTCTTTGCACCTGCAACCAAACTATGAGTGGAAACAACAAACTCTGTGTTCTAGCTTTATTAGGATACAACCACCAAACATTCACTACCAAAACTTAGTATTCAGTTATAGCAACAATATAAAGCCAACAATAACCCGGATGCAGTGCCCCACCAGACGTGGCGCTGTTGTGCAAGATACTTGTAACATCTGAACGTTCTGGCAATATGGATTTTATATTTAATACAAAACAGTGATTCAATCGTGAAATTGGCATGTATAAATATAATTAACTTGACTCACACTCCTTATAGCGCTGTTTTTGAGTAGTTTCCTTGTATGTGTGTGCTCACGCTGCGGACTGCGCTCCCTGTCCTATGTCTCTGCTGTGGGGCAGCGGAGCACTCTGCCCCGCTGTTGCTAGGGAAACAACGTGAGCGTGATCTGCGTAAGCATTGAAAACCTGCCGCAAATTATATTGGGCGGAGGGGCATAAATGTTTTTGCTAATGCTGTTACTAATTCTGCCTAGCAACAGGTGGCGAAAAAATAATAAACATTAAGTTAACGAGGGCTGACGTTACCAGGAAATAAACATAAACAGCCAATTCAGTGTATGTGTATCGCTAATGCTAGCCAGCTAAAGTTTTCCATTAGTTTGATTTAATTTTGTCATAGGTGTCAAGTTTGCCCATATAAAATACCGGTTTTCCACCTTTTCGAAGGTATACAGGTGTATAAGGTTATGATATGGGAAATCTAGTCTAACTCATTTTTTTAAAACGTTTTCCAACATAAGTAATTTAATCGCTGCAATCACATTTTCTTTCTCCCTCTCTCTGATATTCTCTCGATTTCTGAGGCCATGGGAAGCGCATCAGCACGAGGGCGCTCTTGCCTTATTTTTCCGTCGTCCGTTCTGGGCATTCGTTCTGGCACTTATCCCTCGCACCTGTTCTAGGTTACCTGCCAGCTATAAATGCTCCGTACCTCCGTATTCCGGGGCTTCTGTATTGTATTGCATATTGACAATAAGCCGGCACTAGCTATCTGCGCAAATCCCTTTGCACAGATAGCTGGTGAGAATGGCGCAGGTGCCATCATTTTGCTCAACTGAGACATTTGTTGCTCCTGCAGCCAAACTATTAGTGGAAATCACAAACTCTGTGTTTTAACTTTATTGGTAGATGGTTTGTGACGATTTCTGCCCAAAACGGAATTTGTGTCACTATTTTCCCGTAGCAAGTCCACTTAACAAGCACCCCCCAACCAATCTATACCTACCCATGTGTGACATAGTGGACAATAGCGTCATTGTTTCAGTTCATTAATATATTTATTCATAGGGGGGTTTTATTTATTCAGGTGGGTATTCCCTTTGCCGGTATGTAAAACAATTTGCGTCTAACATTTGGCAGCATTTTGCAGATTGCAGGTGGAATACTATTTCATTTTCATGTTATCGTACATAATATAGGCTATGGCGTATATACTTGTCACTTATGGCAAGACAAATGCTCATTCCAATTTACTGTGCGCTGATATGTGGTAGATTAATGTAAAGAGTCATTATGAATTGGAACATAAAAAATAAAAATAAAAAACTACAGAAAATGTAATCCCAGGGCAAAAGTATACATACTGTAGAGTACAGAGAAAAGTGATGTTTTATTGAGGTACAAGAGTGATGATTAAGAATGATTAGGCTACATATTTAGGTGTATGTAACACTGTGATATCAATGTTTTTATCTTAATCCATCAGAAGGAGCAAATGTATATGCTTTATAATGGACAAAAAATAAAATAAAATTTTATTCATTTTATGACATGTTTTGCATAGGTGTTTTGGACCCATAGATATCTACCCCCCTATATTGATGAAAGTATAGTGAGCCAAAACTGTTGATTTGTAGTTAAATATATCATCATTTTTTTATTTAAAGCAGTGCACAATTTAGCCATTTGAATAGATTTGGAGACACTAATGGACAACAGGTTACACTGCCGATATTTTGCATCATAGACCTTTAGTAGTTCTGCATATCATCCTCAGATATTGCGCACATGTTGACATGGAGTTTATGATCCAGGAAATGTATATATTTACCTGTTTCGCTTATGTAGCTCTCAGCATTTTGTTGCAAACTAAAGAAAAACTATTTTTGCATTTTTCCAAAGTCTCTTTGCGTTTCTGGCACTTTATTTTGACTTAAATTATGAAAATAAACAAATCTTTTGTTTGTATGGTAAATGGTACACCTGTCTTTTTTCATTTAAGCCATTTACCAAGTTTATGTGATGCTCACACCTGGAGTTATAAAGCCTTAAACAGAGCACCCCCCTAAATACAGTTGAAGTCGGAAGTTTACATACACTTAGGTTGAAGTCATTAAAACTAATTTTTAACCACTCCACAGATTTCATGTTAGCAAACTATAGTGTTGACAAGTCAGTTAGGACATCTACTTTGTGCATGACACAAGTAATTTTTCCAACAATTGTTTACAGACAGATTATTTCACTTTTAATTCACTACATCACAATTCCAGTGGGTCAGAAGTTTACATACACTAAGTTGACTGTGCCTTTAACTTTTTAATATTTGGTCGCATATCCTTTGCATGCCATGACTTCCTGATGTCTGTGACCCAACAACATCAAAAGAGTCTTGATGTCTTATTTTCTGGTACTCTTACAATCGATACTATAATGTCTCTGCATTTGAATGGATCTCTGTGGGAATTGGGGGGTGGCACTAGATTTAGCTGTAAATTTTCCCAATTCCAGTTCATTCTTGTTTCATTGACAACTCTTTTGTCTAATATAGGGCATTTTAACCTTCACAACTGTGTTTGCAATGTCTTATTGGTTGATCTGAACAATAAATTACAGCCGGGCGTAGCAGCACTTCTAGTTTTATTAGTTTAGTTTTACACAAACAACTTAGAATGTGCATTCGCTTGCCAAGGTGTAGTGCAGCGAGAGAACGGTAGAAATGGGAGAAACATTACACCGGTAGAAATCCGGACCATCATATAGATTTGACCATACCGTTTCTACCGGTAGAGCATTAGGCTACTTGCATATTTCCAATCAAAAACCACTTACATGGATTAATTGAAGCATTCAGTGCAATACATCCCCCTGTATATAGTGTCATTGCATTACTGTTCAAAACTGTGCATGCAGTTGGAAAGTTAATGTTAAAACATAGCCTAGGTATTAGTATTTCTCTTTTCTGTCCGTTGCTTCCCCAAACACAGGTGAGCAATGAGCAAGGTGAAATGTGCATTAAAAAAATACTGCAACTTCACAATTTGACTTGTAATATTAGCAATAATGCATTTTAATCAGCATTCCTAACTGATAGCTACAACAATAAATTACAGCTGGGTGTAACAGCATTTCTAATTTGATTAGTTTTACTGAATGTGCATTCACTCACCGAGGTGTAGTTGTTGTTTTCCTGCTATTTTTACTAATGTGGCCAACTCGTTAGCATGGCTAGAGAAAATCCTTGCCTTGAATACGTGAATTTTGCGAGTGGGTTAGAAGAAGATACCATAGTATTGATTCTATCTGAGAATATTCCTATGAACATGACAGAGAATTTCCTCCTCGATTACTGCTTGTAATATTTCAAATATGTATTTTAGTTCTTCCACTCCACCACAGTCATGTGTCATATATATTGATATTGTTATTTTCACATTTTGATTGCATTTCACATACTATAGTGTAAGCGTTCATACATTACATTACATTCATTTAGCAGACGCTTTTATCCAAAGCGACGTACAATAAGTGCATACGGAGACGTCATCAAGATCACTACAGAACAGACAAGACAAAGCACATCCTTCCCATAATGTAGCAGCTATCCCTAGTAATTAATGTTGACTGTAGTTCACAGTAAGCTGTGGGTAAATCAGCTATACTACACTTCTATTCTAAATACTATTATAAACTATAACAGACAGGAAAACACAGGGAACTAGTACCATGAGGTCCTAGGTTAGAATATCAGTCATGTTGGAGTCTGAAGAGGTGTGTCTTCAGGCCTCGACGGAATGCAGGCAGGGTTCGACTAGAACGTAGGGGAATGGGAAGTTCATTCCACCACTGAGGAGCTAAGGTGGAAAAGCTCCGCAGTCGTGACGAGCGAGAGCCGTTGACACGGAGGGGGGGAAGTGCGAGTCGCCCTGCTGTAGAAGAGCGAAGTGGTCGAGCAGGAACATAGTTCTGGATTAAGTCCTGCAGGTAGGCGGGGCCTGTCCTATTGGCTGCAGTGTAGGCCAGGGTCAGAACTTTGAACCTGATCCTGGCTGCAACTGGCAGCCAGTGGAGTGACCTCAGCAGGGGGGTTACATGGGAAAATTTTGGGAGGTTGAACACAAGCCGGGAAGCTGGACTCTGGATCAGTTGAAGAGGCAGAATGGTGCAGGCCGGTAGGCTTGCGAGCAGGGAGTTGCAGTAGTCCAGGCATGAGGTGACCATGGTCTGGACAAGAAGCTGGGTGGAGTAGGTGGTCAGGTACGGTCGAATCCTCCTGATGTTGTACAGGAGGAACCTGCAGGACCATGCCGTCGCCCTGATGTGCTTTTTGAAGTCCAGCCGGTCCTCCAGGACCACCCCCAGATTCCTTGCAGAGCCGGAGGCAGCCACCACGGTCCCGTCAACGGTGATGGAGAGGTCATGTAGTGGGGAGGTTTTGTACGGCATGAAGAGGAGCTCTGTCTTGTCAAGGTTGAGCTTCAGGTGATGGGTAGCCATCCATTCAGAGATGTCAGTCAGACAAGCAGATATCCTCTCCTTAACCTGTGGGGTAGAGGGAGGGAAAGAGAGGAAGAGTTGAGTATCATCAGCATAGCTATGGTATGAGAAGCCATGTGAATGAATTACTGAACCAAGAGACTCAGTATACATAGAGAACAGCAGAGGACCCAGTACAGATCCCTGCGGGACTCCTGTAGACAGGGGATGGGGAGCAGAGACGGAACCCTTCCAGGAGACTTGGTAGGATCTATCAGTGAGATACGATACAAACCAAGAGAGGGCAGTCCCAGAAATGCCCATCTCAGCGAGTGTGGAGATCAGGAGTTTGTGGTTGACTTTGTCAAATGCCGCAGACAGGTCAAGGAGAGGGAGGAGGCTCTAGCAGTGGCGAGTGCCTCTGTCACGGCCAGGAGAGCAGTTTCAGTGGCATGGCCGGTTCTGAAGCCGGACTGATGCAGGTCAAGCAGGTTGTTCTGGTGGAGAAAAACAGACAGTTGTTTAAGGACAGCACGTTCAATTGTTTTGGACAGGAAGGGCAAGAGAGATACAGGACCGTAGTTCCTGACATCAGAGGGATTCAAGCTAGGTTTTTTAAGGAGTGGGGTTACACAGGCAGTTTTATAGGCAGCAGGAACATGGCCACAGATTAGGGAGGTGTTGATAATGGAGGATAGGTGGCTAATTCAGGTGGATAATTCATAGGTGGCTCAGTCATGATTTATGTTTGGTTTTGCCGTGAACCTAGGACATTTGACAGCATTTTTCTGAGGGTGGAATATTATTTTATTGTAATCATATCATGCATAATATAGACTATAGCGTATTAGTATCTCCCTGGGCTATACTTGTCACTTAGGGCATGGAAAATACTCATTCCAATTTACTGTGTGTTGATATGTGTGAGATGAATGTAAAATTTTCTTTGGAGTGATTATGAATGGGAACATTTTGGAAAAAAAACTACAGAGAAATGTCATCCCAGGGCATGCAGCAAAAGATTACATACTGCAGAGTACAGAAAAATGTGATGTTTTATTGAGGTATAAGAGTGAATGATATCAGTGTGATATCAATGTTTTCATCTTAAACCATCATAAGGTCCAGATGTATATGCTTTAACAGACAAAAAATACTTTATTGATTTTATGACAGGTTTTGGATAGGTTTTTGGACCCATGGATATCTATACCTCTATAAAAATTAGAAGATAGTAATTCCCACTTGTAAATAATGCAAAAGTGAGTTTTTTAAGACAGTTGATTTGTAGTTAAATATATGATTATTTTATGATTTACAGCAGTGCACAATTTAGCGATTTTGGATAGATTTGGAGACACAAAGGGCTCTATCCTACACTCAACGCTCAGAGTTGTCATTTTATCGTCCAGTGCTCACTTTGCTTAAATTTGCCTGGGCGCGTTGGTCTTAAGATGAGCTGTGGTCAGGCGCATTTTTGGCGTATTGCTATTTTGAGGCAGCAGAAAGCGTTTGCACTAAAACCTTCACAAACCTAGTCTTAAGTCATGTTGCAGTTGTTTCAATATTTTAACGCCGCAATAGGGGTGTTGGACAATTACTTTAATTTCCTTTAAGTTTTTATTCCCTGCTATTAAAAGAGACCGACTGTTGGCGGCTAATGACATTTTTTTATGGTAAACAATTTCTGTATAAATATTCATGTAATTCCCCCCAGTTTGAGAACCATTGGGGTTGGTTACATGGACGGCGCTACACCGGGCAAGGGTGAGCTATAGCCTCATCACAAATCTGCTTAGCCCCGGTTTAGTCCCCCAGCATTTTAATACAATTTATTTTTTTATAATTATACTAAAGAAATATATAAAAGTAAATCAACAATTCTATTCACTTTCTGATATATACCCTGGCTACACTATGATGTACAGGTGTGGGGGTGTGTGTGTTGGAACAGGTGGAACATTATGGTACAGCCCTCTTCATCTACAGCCTGTAAGTAAATGGAATGGTTTTGATTGAAAAAAGTTAAAAAATTTGTCCCGCAAATATAGAATTTATTCTGAATTTTTAAATCACATTACATTTTTATAAATGTTTTTCAAATACCCTAAGGTTCCGGGGATTCACTGTGCATGAGGTTGTTTTTCTTTTCTTTTTTATTCTCGATACGGTTAAAAAAAACAGAATACTTAAAATTTCACCATTTTAACTACATTTTTAACCCAACTCTTCATTCTTCAGGTGCAAACGCAGGTGCCTTTTTAAAGGGAATGGGAAATGACACTCTGATTGATTTATTGTGTGTTATGCCCAAGACACACCTATAATTAATGAAGAGACTAAGTTCAGCCCATTTCAGCCATGTGCATTACTTTGCGCTCAAATGATCTGTCATCTAACTACCAAAAGCTGGACATGCCCTAAATGCACTTGCGCCATGCATTTTAGACCATGCACTAAGATCGTCAAGATAGAACCCTAAGGGACAACAGGGTACACTGCCTCATAGATCTTTAGTAATTCTGCATATCATCCTCAGATTTTTCACACTTGTGGACAAGGAGTCTATGATCCCAGAAGTGTATAGTTTTACCTGTTTTACATATGTACGTAGCTCTCAATAAAATTTTAGTTATTCCAAGATATCTTTGCATTTATGGCACTTTATTTTGACATAAATTATGAAAATAAACTAATCTAAGTTAGTATTGGTAAATGGCACAACTGTCTTGTTAATTTAAGCTGTTTTACAAGTTTCTGTGATTCACACAGAGCTGGAGTTATAAAGCCTTAAATAGAACACCCCCTAAATAGGTGAGAATTGACCAAATTTGGCATCTGTGCGAAGGGGTTAAAGGGGCCATGAATTAGTGGATTTTTTGTCTGATATTGAGAGAGGGTAAGCCATCTGCTTCAGGCTGTGTCTCAGTAGACATTTTAAAGATGATACCAGAATGTTCACAGGAGCAAATTCCCAGGTTGCCATGCTGCTTGCACCACAGTTTCTCTGTTAATGCGAATTAATCTGTTGAAGCAAATGGTTGCATTTATAACATGCCAGGGAGATCCAGCACTCTCTCACCTCCAATCCGTGAGCACAATCAGATGACAGCAAGAGGGAGGGCCCAGCAGGTCTTCCTTGCTCTCTGTTACACGATCAGTGCCCATTCATGCCTGTAGGCTGTTCTGACTGCTTATTAGGGCACATGCTCTCTTTTTTCAGCGTTCAATGTTTCTGCCACATTTCCTTCCCTTCCGGGCTTTTCCCAAGCACAACCTGCCTCTGTCCCTGAGAAGAAAATAGGACTGTGTGTTTTGTATTGCTCATCTTCTCTACATGGTGAGTCATGGTTTAAATGCTGATGGCACCCATCCCAGTGTGTGTTACAGAAGAAGGCTAATGTTCCAGGTCATCATGCCATTCCTCCTATTTTTGGCCTTTGGGTTGGAGTTCTGGGTCGAGGATGTGAAGGTGTGGAGAAGAGACCTCTGACCACTTTTAAATAGGCTCACTGAGGTGCCCTCCAGGGCGGATTATGGCTAGGTTGTCAAAGTCCCCCCGACTTTAAATCATCTGGCTAATGTCTCAAAGTCAAAACCCCAGAAGATGCTTAAAACAAGTTCCTCCATCTTCCCAGTGAGCAGGAGGTCGATACTCATTCTTAACAGGTAATGTTCTGTAAAAGGTGAACATTCTCAATATAATTGCTTCCAAACAGGTTAAAGGCATACTGAACTTTGTTTGAACATAATGTTGTATAGCTACCTCTGGCACCAATATTAGTCGTAATATTCAAACTCACCTTAATGAGTTGCTCCAGTGGTCAGAAACTGACCAACGAAGAATGACGTTTTTTCTCTCTCCATTCACATTCCATTGCATTGCGAAAAAAGATCTCAAAAGCACAATTTTTGCACATAAATTTATACAAACAACATGGATTATGCCGATATAGAAAATCATGACATCCGAAACTGGGCGTTTGAAAAGATAAAAAGCTCCATTCACAATATTTTACACTTTTTCCAAACAAAGAAGAAGATCCGGTCGTTAGCTTATTAACTTCCTTGTTTCGTTCATGCGCCATAATGGTGCAACTGACTTCCTGGGGGAACACCCTCCCCACTCTAAATGCTCTCCTAACTATCTGTGACTCCTCATCTACAGGGTTGTCAATGAAGGGACATGCCTTGATTGAAACAGAACCAGACACATTTGTTTTTATACACTACATAATCTGGTCCAATATTTCCATTAACAACCATCTATGTTGCAAATGTCTACATCGTTCTGTATGTCATTACAGAATGGCTTTTTTGAGATATCCTACCAGAATACAGTAAGAAACATAAATTTTAAATGGTTTAATAATATTATGACATAAAGGGAATTATTTTATAGCATAACCTGCAAATAAAAAGAAAGTCAAAACTTTAATTGTAAATGTTTTAATAATATGACAACATAAAAAGGAATTACTTGACAAAAAAGTGTCTGTAACATCTAAGCCAGTGGTCCATCCGAGTCGGTGTCACTGTAACACCGGCTGCAAATAAGTCAAGCTTGAACCACATTAGCCTGCTCCCGACCAGGCTAGCCCCAACGCATATGTTGCCTTAGCGACATAATTGGAATCTAGTCAAGCTTGCTTCTGTAAGGGGGCGTGACATGTGAGGTTCGAGGGGCCACACGCAGCGAAGGGATTCTATAAGCTCAATGAGCCACTGAGACGGAGAGACCCCGTATTTAAGGGAATTTAAATGATAATGCAAATAACCTAGTTCCCACTCTCAACTGGGGGGAAATAAACAGGGAACTGGAAAAAAGGGCGAACATAAATGAACCCGTATAATCGGGCGAAAGGCACACAGACACGTGAGAGAGAAAGCTCGGTAACCACCACGAGCTATAACCAGGACGAGAACAAGGTGTGAGAGAGACTGCCTTTACCGCGGTAAAATAAACAAGAGGACAGAAATTAGAGCAGAGAAAAGGGAGGAAATGATAAACGAAAATAACTCCCTGGCTCTAATAGGCTGCTTGCTACAGGAATGGAAAGAAAGCAGTCTCCGTGTCCTAACATTTACCGGCCCCGTGTAACATGCAAAACATGAAACGGATAAACGCCCTGACTTTCAGTAAGGGGGTACGTACAGTGAGGCGAATAGAACCGAAAACTGATGTCCTATAGGCTACTTAAACCGGCTCTCTGTCACACGCAAATAAGTAGAACAATGAACGCCCGGTTTCTCAGTAAGTAGAAACAAACGAAAGGCGAATAGAACAAAGAACTGCTGTCCTATACTTCTACGAGCTCAGTGACACACGCAGAACCTGAGAAAATAAACGCCCTGCCTCAGTAAGGAGAAACGTACGAGAAGGTGAGAAACAGGAGTCCAGATATAAGAAGAAACAAACAGAGATATGAGAGGCAGAAAAGGCAAAGGGTCTTAGGCAAAGAGAGAAAGGACGGACCAGGGAGCGGAGACAGAAACAAGCAGAAAAAAAAGGAATGCGACCTAAAAGCTCAATGCACAAAGGCAAGTCCCGCAAAACTCCAATAAAACAAATGTGAGCAAAAATGGTCTCCTAAAGTGCCTAAGACATATGCCTTAGAGGCTCTGAAAAACATAGACAAAAAACACACACCCAGCAAACAATGAACAGTACCCCAACAATACAGAAGCCCCAGAAGAAGGAAACGGGGGCTTAAGTAGCTCCGAGGTAACCACAGGTGTGGACACTGAGAGGGGAGCTCCGCGAAAAAGATGGGGCGGAGCAAAAATCCATTAAAAGGGCAGCACCCTCACGTGGCTACCGAGGGAAATGACCACAAGGGATGAAAATGTCAAAAACCATGACAGCTTCGTGAAACAGTTTATGTGCTAAAAGTGTGCTTTTGATATATATATATTTTATTATTTGACATATCAATTCCCACCCAAATTTGCTGATTAGCCATTTACAGCAGCATTCATGCAGTGATCCCCGCTACTGATTTGTGTCAACAGCCTTCTTCTTTTCACACCACAGCTCACAGCCAAACTTGCACAAAGAGTCCCAAGAACATGTATCGTGTAGTTTTGGCAAGCAGACTCTAGTCTGTCAATTGACCAGCAGTGTTCATTAGAGAGCAATGAAACACTGACCCCTAACTAACTACCCATGCTCTGTGGATGTAGGCATTGTCATCATGGAAGACACTCCTCTGTATGAAAGAAATGTTTTAACTTGGGGTGAAAAGATCACTCAGTACTATTACAAAACTATAAACTCCCCTCTAAAGTTATGAGTGTACCAAAACTGTGGCAAGAAAATGCGGCCAGATCAAAAACGTGTACGACGTAAAAAAGCCAAGTTACTCACGCATAGCCTACATAGCACTGTCTATAAGTTCTTAATTCCAACCTGCCTTTAAATGTCTTGATATCAAAATGTGGCCATGTTACAACTAACAATATTGCCTATCATAGCTCACACTATATAAACTAGCTCTATTCCAAAGCAATGCTATCCAAACTTTCCTAAATTATTTAATGCAACTTGGCCCTGTGTTTCTTCATCTTTACATGTGAAGAGATTGTGCCTCATGGAACAACATATGATTTCAATGAATGTTTTTAACAGTTGATGAATAATTACACTCCAGAAAGGATATGATTGTACTTTGTTGGCAAGTTTACTTTAGAAAATGTACAGGTTTTAAAATGTTAACTGCTGCTACAGAATTCTTTACAATTCAAAACAGACATTTATATCAAGAAACATCATGTACAATAGAGAAAGGGGTGATGAATAAATAAATGCTGATAAAAATGAGTAATATTTTTACCTAGAAAATAGCGTACATATAGCATTTTTACAAACATATCCAGACATGTTTGTGGGTCAGATGGTGGCAAATAAGTAATAGTACCAATTTTCTTAACATAATAGTATTTATGATATTTGCAAACAGAATTTTGTGAACACAAGGATATCTATGCTCAGTAGGACCACACAGGTTTTGATAGAAATCCAAATAAATAAATAAATAAATACATAATAATTATAATAATAATAATACATTTTATTCATTCTGTGCTTTTCATAGACCCAAAGCAGTGGATGCAGACAATTGTTCAAACATGCCCTATAGTGTATTCATTTTTCTGTTTAATTTCTAAGTGCAACACATCTGAATCAGAGTATTTCCACTATAAATTATTTTCATTTTGCAGTTTGATGTGGGACATACAGTTTCATTGACCACATTCTCTTGAGATGGTAAGATGAAGAAACACAGGGCCAAGTTGCATTAAATAATTTAGGAAAGTTTGGATAGCATTGCTTTGGAATAGAGCTAGTTTATTTACTGTGAGCTACGATATGCAATATTGTTAGTTGTAACTTGGCCACATTTTGATATGAAGACTTTTAAAGGCAGGCCTAGTTTTTGCAAGTTGGAATTAAGAACTTATAGACAGCGCTACGTAGGCTATGTGTGAGTAACTTGGCTTTTTTTACGTCGTAGACGTTTTTGACCTGATATCACTTATTTTTTATAGCTAACTAATGATGAATAATGCATGAAGATAAACACGGAGAGAGACATGCATTCCAACTAAATGTATGCAGACATTCGCGTAACCATAACGCCCTCTATTGACAAGAATGAGAACAGTTATCCTATTACAGACAGCACACAATTGCATTAAATGAGTTTGTAGATGAGCAGTATTTAATGCGTAATGAAATACAATGAACAGCACCACCTGAGCTATGGATCATGAAGAAGCATGTAAATTAATGAACCAAGTCTATATGGAGACATGCATGCACAATGGGCTAGACGCAAACACATTCTAGCTGAAAGACATACAGCCTAAATAGCTAGTACAGCCTAAATAGTTTGCATGAGTAAAATATGGAAATACAGTTTTAAAATAGGGCTATTAGTATTCTATGAAATACATTTAACGTTAGGCTATTCAACACTGGATTGCCGGATGCGTAGCTCCAACCTTCCATGTGTGGGCTACGAGCTAGCGAGCGAGCTAGTGAGTTCATAAGCACAGCAGAGTTAGGCTATTCAACACTGGATTGCCGGATGCGTAACTCCAACCAGATGTGTGGGCTACGAGCTAGCGAGCTCATTAAAAAACAGAGTTTTTTTCCGGTAGTGTAGAACGTTACCTGCGGGAAATGTTTTGGTACCGGACAGCTAGGTTTAGTTTAGTTTTCTGTAGTGCAATGAATGTAGGCTATAATGCATGTTGATTCGCTTCGTAGTAGCCTAGCTTGTATCTTCTTCCTGACGAGAAGCAGACTGACGTTTCTCTGGTAACAGTAACGTTGGCGAACAAGCTTAATTGGACAACGCATATTTCCCAGGAATCTTAGCCAGAAAGAAAACAATAGATACTACTAAGAAAGTACATACCAGAGATTCTTCTTATTATTATTATTATTATAATTAAAAGTGTTTGCAGTATGCTACATTATCAGCAGAGTAGCGTAGACTAGAGCCACATTCGGAGGATATTGTTTTTTTTTTTTTTAAAGTGACTAACCATGAATCAGATATGTTTGGGGAATTGGCGGTTTATAAATCCGATCTCTTAAAGGCTTGCAGCTTAAAGGAGGCTATCAGCAATTCTTAATGTAGGCTATTATCGTAAATTCTTAATTTTCCTAGTAGTTAATTTTATGGTGACATTGTGTTATGTGTGAAAAAGAGATAAAGTGAAGAAATTAATGAATAAAGAAATGTTGTCCGAGGCAAGGGTACGTTGAAGTTCGGTTTCCACAGTCAGTCAGTGCAGTGCAATGACCGCAAGAGCAGAGCGTAACACCCTCCCCAAACCAGACAAGAGCGAGCGTCCGGTTTGGGGAGGGTGTGATATAGTACAAGTGAAATACAAGTGAAACATTTAACAGTTAATATTGGAAACCTCTTTTGCCTTTGCAATAAAAATATGTTAATGTGTTAATGTGAAAATAATAACAGTCTAAGAAATGAAAAGTACTTAACAGTTGCACATTGTTTTTGTGGAAAATAAGCATGCCCTGCTGGGCTCAAACCCACAACCCACTGTGTGAGAGACTGCAGTTCTAACCACTAGGCCACAGTAGCTTCTTGGAAAGCATGAAGCCATTAGCTACATTAACATTAAAAAACATTAGTATGAAGCGTTTTTATTGGACGATAAGCTTGATGAGCAGGTATACGGACCATACCCTCAAATAATAATTCTCCCCATTGGATAACATGGCGACTGAGGCAGGCAGTTTGGCAGGAAAAATGGGAAGAAGAAGAAGCAGAAGAGGAAGGAGAAAAACGGCAAAATAACCCAAGTTTGGGGCCTTATTGTGTGGATGTGTGAAGTTGTATCTGAATGCTGTGTGGTTACATGAGGTCAGAACATACAGAAGGTAATGTTTTTAACGGCTGAGAGTCTATGCTTATAGACTATAGAATGGTTATTTCTGTAGAAAACCCTGAAAAGTGCCAAACTCTCGGTGCTGTATAGGTATGGGGCATGCCCCACCAAGCCGTAACTTGGCGGATGGCATACCTGCCATCCCAATTTGTCCACGGGTGTGGGAACATAACTTTGTACGGGACCCTGTGGTCTGAACAAGGTGAACTGTCTGGCTGTTGGTAAACCAAAAACAGGGTACAGGCTATAAAGTTAAAATGAGGGTTCATAGTTGTTTAAAAAACATAGCTGAAAAACATAAGGAGACCGCAGGCACAAGTGGACAAGAGAAGATGCTATTGAATGATGAGGTAGGGGTTACCTCCTGGACCAAATATTTTATCTCAAATGCATGAGCAGTTTAGACACCAGTAACATTTTAGCAGATTGCTGACCATTTGAAAAACTGACCATATAAAATATTTTCACCAATATTCAGAACAAAGTTCTACCTTCATATAATTCATATGTACAATTTAGTTTATAGCATGTTTTTGTGGGAAATAGCCGGGGATCTGCAGGACTGTTTTTTCAAATTTTACCAGCATCTAAGAAGTTACAATATTTCCAAATACGTATTTGACCCAGGTCTGGTATCAACACTATATGTGTGGTAGAGTTCAGAAGTTCAGGAGGGGGGGGGGGGGTTGGGTCAACCCGTGGGTGGCACGCTCCCTGACAGGCTGCCATCCCACTGGTGCAGTGGGGCAGAGACGTGCTATGTGTAAAGGAGAATCCAAGCTGTGCCATCAACAGGTTGCAGTTCCTGGCACGTCTTCTGAGGGCCAGGGCAGATGGTGATTTTCCCTCACACACACGCATTCCTGAGTTGGTGGGCAGCTTCGTAATGCAGGACAACCACCCGACACACTTCTGAAACATGGCCTCTGGCCCAGACCTGTTATGGCACCTGAATAATCCATCGCTTTTTATCACTCACCCGTCTTAATCTCATGGTTTCCTTAGCAGCAAAAAACTGGAGTGTGAAAACTGAAGAGAGAGAGAGTGAGAGTAAGAATATGACTATGAATATGCTGTCTCTTAAACTGTGACAAGAGACAGAGGTAGAAAGATTATGAGCAGTCTGTTCAAATTCTAAGCAAGATATAAAAAACAAAGAGAGAAACTTTTCCCGACCTAAGTCAAAACAAATCTACCTCAAAAGGAGGCTAGCTCGAAGAAGCGAGTATAAGGGGTTGTGTAGTGGCGAATGGGGTCTGTGCCAGATGATGGGGTTGTGTAGCGGCGAATTCTCAGCGGTTGCTACACAGGGAATTGAAATGTACTAGAGTACAATTGGCTACCAAATTGGGAGAAAACGGGTAAAAATCTGAAACAAATAAAACAATATTTGTCTTGAAAAAAAAAAAAAAATATATATATATATACAGTGCCCTCCACAATTATTGGCATCCCTGGTAAAGATGAGTAAAAAGGGTTATAAAAAATTCACCTTTTGGTGAATTAGCTTAATCTCACACTGAAAAAAAAGATTAATCTCACACTAAGAGAGGCAAAAAAATCCCCAAGGATCACTGTTGGAGAATTACAGAGGAAAGTAGCATCTATTAGCAATTATTTGGAAGGCATGCCAGGAAAAAGCCTTTCCTGTCATTTCACCACAAACGTAAGCGCCTGGAGTTTGCTAAACGCTACTGGAACCATGTTCTAAGGTCAGATGAAACGAAAATTGAGCTTTTCGGCAACCAACACTCAAGGTGGGTTTGGCGTAAAAAGAAGGATGGCTATACCGAAAATAACCTGATCCCCATTGTTAAGTATGGCCTGATCCCCACTGTTAAGTATGGTGGAGGTTCTGTGATGTTGTGGGGCTGTCCTCCAAAGGCCCTGGGAACCTTATTAGGGTATGATGGTATCATGAACTCCATGAAATGCCAGGAAATTTTAAATCTGATTCTGGCTGCTTCTGCCAGGAAACTAAAACTGGGTCGTCGTTTGATCTTCCAGCAGGGCAATGATCCAAAACATACGTCCAAATCAACACAAAAATGGTTAACTGAACACAAAATCAAGCTTCTGCCATGGCCATCTCAGTCCCCTGACCTAAACCCCATTGAAAACCTCTGGGCTGAACTGAAGAGGAGAGTGCACAAGAGAGGACCTAGGACTCTGGATGATCTGGAGAGATTCTGTAAAGAGGAATGGTCAAAGATTCCTTGCTCTGTATTCTCCAACCTTATTAGATGTTATGGGAGAAGACTCAGTGCTGTTTTATTGGCAAAGGGAGGTTGTACAAAGTATTAAATGCAGGGGTGCCAATAATTGTGGCACACGTGGTTTTGTTAAAAATAATTATTTCTTGATGAGGGATTTTTTTTCTCAGAATAAATTAACTTCAATTAAAGGTTGGATTTTTCAAATTCTTTCAGTGTGAGATTAAGCCAATTCACCAAACGGTGAATTTTTAATAACCCTTTTTACTCATCTTTACCAAGGGTGCCAATAATAGTGGAGGGCACTATATAAGACGGGTATATTTTGATTAGTTTAACTCCAATCGTAAGTTGTGGAAATACAATGGGAATAATAAAAAGCTGTAGTATTGAAGATGTATGACAATCCCATAATTAAAGTTTAAGCAATTCTTTTGTTTGTTTAAATTTTTGTTTCCTCAAAATTGAGTTGTCTTTAAAAAATTGCGGCAAGGCTGATGTACTTTATGGACATGACATGTAATGTAGGTATAGTTTTCTTGTATTCTTTCTGCCATTTACATATTTTAAATAGAGGCCTTTTGAACAATAACTCCTCTGTTCAGTTTATAGTGGTTCTTTTTGCTCATGTTTGAAGTAATTTCAAGGCGTCTTTCTTTTGTTCTCAAGAGACAATTTTTCCGACTGGCCTGTGTAGTGCAATGATGACCTTGCTTGTGTAAAGTTTGCAGAAATGGTTATGTGTGTCTGGTTAGTTTGCTGTAATAGCATTCTGCCATTATGCAGTAGTTTTATGATGGCTGCTCATTATTTCCCTTTGAAAAAAAACTCAAATCTCAATCTGTAACCTCAATTCTATCCCTAACCATGACCAGGAATATGACTATAACCCCATATCATAACCTTAACCTTATCCTTAACCATAACACTGTTCTTAACCAAAGCATAACTCATAACATCTGTCCTAACCATATTTTTAATGCTAACCATAGCCATAATCACTACCATAAACATGACCATTACCATGAACATGACTATAACTCTAGCCATAGCCATAATTTTAATCTCATCCCTAAACATTAGCATAACCAAGACCAAAACCCAGCCCTGTAATCTATAAGATATAATAGTTTTGATATGTCAATAGATAGACACTAGTGTTGCACGGTACACCGAAACTTCGGTACTTTTTCGATACTTAAAAAAAAAAACGGTTCGGTATTAGAATTTTCCGACGTTCGGTACTTTAAAAAAAATAATTATATTATTCTTTTTTTTTAATATAATCTTTTTTTTCTTTTTCTTTTATGTAGCTGCAATATTTCCCTTACCGCAGAATGCGGGAATGATCAAAATAGCATCTGGAAAAACCCTTGCCAAAACAGCTTCGGTTTCCCGTTAGGCCTAATTAAAATTTCCAATGGCGGCGCTGATATTATGAGGGTGTAATTATAGTTTCCGCCTCTACGCAAAATGGCGCACTTTCGTCCGTTTCGCTATCTGACCAGAACTCTTACATTTTAGTGTAGAGTAAAAGCTAATACTGCAGAGGCAGGAGTTTGATTCTGCCTGTTTTTAAGGACTGATTATGGATCAGCACTATAGAGGAGTCTCAAAAGCAGCTCTACAGTGCTGATCCAGAAACAGTCCTTAAAAACCGGTAGAAACAAACTCCTTGTCCTGGGTTTAAGTTGTATAGTTCTGAATATCATTTGTGAAGCTAAGGGGGGTTTATTGTATATAAGTTCTGTTTTAAGTTTATTAATATTATAAATAACTAATATTTATTTACCATACGCCTTTGTCAGCAAATGTTATTTTAGCTCAGAATGGAGAAATGCACCACTTTGTTACCAACACCCTCCCCATGTGTGCGACGATTGTCCGTACCCCCGACCTGCGCGATGATACTACCTCGGCCCCGCACGCGTGTTTGATGACACCATGTACGCGCAACAACACTGGTAGTTTCGAGGGGCCTACCACCCGGCCTGAAAAAAAATCTAGGGGAAACACTGTACTGTATGTGCCTATTCTGAAATAAATGTATTCTGTAGCAAATTTCTGAATGATACAGCTTCTTCTTCAGTTCTAACTTAAAACCATGGATGTGCAGGGAATATTTTTTTAGATATTGACATTTAAATAAAACTAGTAGAAACCAGGAGGAAATTGCCTCTGAAGGGCCAAAGTAAATAGGGTTAAGGTAATTTCAGTAGAGGTACCGAGTATCGAATCAGTATCGTTTCAGTTTCAAGTACCGTTTCAGTATCGAGTATCATGATACTAAACCTGGTATCGGTATCGAAGTCAAAATTTTGGTATCGTGACAACACTAATAGACACACACACCCACTGACAGACAGAAGAATGTTCACACCTACTTCATCACCAGTTTTCTGCCAGTGTTACAAACCTTCTGCCAGGTTAAAAATAGGCTGTAATTAATCTTCATTCATGTGCTCTACTCTGATGGTTGAACACAGTGATATATTCTGAGACCTGTTGGCTTGGTAACCATGACAAGCACACCCAGGGTTGGGGAGACCTGCTGTAGGGTGTTGTGAGTTATTTAAAAGTGTGATGGGTGAGAGATAGGCCTAGTGCTTGTTTGTGGTTAACCTTATTCCTTGCATTCTAGGTAAGCGTTCTGACCACGCTGGAGCGGCGGTTCAACCTGCAGAGCGCAGATGTGGGCGTGATCGCCAGCAGCTTTGAGATCGGGAACCTCGCCCTCATCCTGTTCGTCAGCTACTTCGGGGCCAAGGCCCACCGGCCACGCCTGATTGGTTGTGGTGGGATCATCATGGCGCTGGGTGCCCTGCTGTCAGCGTTGCCGGAGTTCCTGGCTCACCAGTACGAGTACGACGCAGGGGAGGCATGGCGGGCAGAAGAGGGGCGGGATGTCTGTGCAAACGGGTCCCGTGCCGATGAGCAGGACCCAGCACTCCAGTGTGGGAACCGTGCCAACACCAACATGATGTACTTGCTGCTGATTGGGGCTCAGGTGCTGCTGGGAATCGGGGCCACGCCAGTTCAGCCCCTGGGCGTGTCCTACATTGATGATCATGTGCGCAGGAAAGACTCCTCCCTCTATATAGGTGAGTGGTGTGCATTTGGCCAATCGTAAGGCCACACCTCTGTTCTCTGCTTTTGGAGATTTGTTGCGAGTTTCTGGTTGTCACACACACTAACACAATGGTTGATAGGTGTAGTTAATGGAACATTCAGGGGACAGTGACAACCACAACATAGCAACAACTTTAGAAGCTGGTTATGTTCAGATATGTGACCCTTTTCTGTGACTGCTGTTGGTGTGAGAGCTTAACATTTCTGTTATGTTAGGGTCTATATGACCCAAAATTACTTTTGTTTTAGTATTATTTCAAATTGGTGATTTTCTTCAGCAAGCGCCTTTAAGACATCCTAGAGTATTAGGAATTACGTGTAAAAAAAAACTTTCATGTTTTTTTTTTTATATTGAACCGTAACAACGCTTGAACACAAATGGCAGTACAATGCTAACGTAATAGGAAGGTTAAGGTTGTGGACAGCCAGAAAACATGAGATTAATGGCCTAAACCACAGCACAGTGCAGGGATCAGGCAGTAATTAAGCCAAGCCACAGTAACTGCAGATTGAAAATAGAATTTAGATTATTATTTTTTTCATTGTTTATATCAAAGGATTGCTGTTTTCATTGCCTTCTTCATTAAACAAGTCACAGTTTATTTTTTATTTTTTTCTCACTCTCTCTTTCTCTCTCTCTGTCCTTCCTACTGTTGCCTTTCTCACTTTTGTAGCTGAACCAAGGGCAATACAACCTATGTGGAGGAGCCACATTTATTAAAAAAGGGGGCCCTGTTATGCTTTATAAAGCATAAATACATTGTCATGTCAGGCTGTTAACTCTGAATTTATAGGTTTCCCGGAAGGCATGTTAGAAGCCCAACAACAATGGGTGACAGTGTTTGCCTGTTACAGGCTCGAGGAAGGGAGTTGTTTACACAGCCACTAGGTAAATATGGCATGAATGCCAGGCCTGCGCTCTGCACAATGTCAATGTGTCTCTGGGCGTAATCTCACCGCTTTACAGTTTCTAGGTGAGCAGCCACCAGATGTTCAATGCCATAGTTGTTTTATTACCTTCACTTTTATAGCTCATAGAGAATACAGTATTATTATTATTATTATTATTTTGATGGATAAATGATTGGATATTTGACGGATAGATGAATATTCCACAAGGTGAATGCTTTAACCTCTCCATTCCATATCATTTGTGCAAGAGTTCACGTTTCCATTTCTGCACCTTTCCCTCCATGGTGGGGGGGCAGACTTCAAGCCTTGTTGGAATGGCTGGTTTGCACGCAGACACGCCTTACATTACTGAAATATTTGACATGCTGTGAAGCGTTTCAGTCCTGACCGTGTGCCAGTGAATATTTAGGTTTTGTGTAACTAAGCTGAGCGGGACATTTCTGTGTCTGCTCAGGTCATTGAGACCAAAGTTGTCTGTTCTTTTAACTCCTTTTTTAACAAACATTGTAGATACATTTATACATTTTAACAATCTCAGCAGTTACCTTTGCCACTCACCTTTGCTAAATCCTCAATTTTTATTGATTTAAAGAAACAATGACACACAAAGACAAAAACAAGAAACAAAGAAAATTGAAAAGAAAAAGAAAAAGACCCCACCATCTCACTGACTAACAAGGAATACAAGGCAACACGAGAAAAAAGTACCGTTGCAGAAAACAACATGACTGAGACCCAATAATTCCCGAAAATCATACCAAATTTTTATCCTCTACAATGCTAAATTGGTACAGGTGTAGAAGCATCTTCAAACTCAGTGAAGATGCCATTTACAATATTGTACTGAAGGCCTTCATAATGTAATCTATTCATATCTACACAACTTTAAAATTCCCATTTCTGTGCTCCATTTTCTGTAAAAATATATTAATTTGATCCAATTCATAGTTTTGTTTTAAAAAGGACATTGTTTTGAAAATAAACATCTTTCCAAGTAAAATAATAGTATTTAGGCTTTTTCTCTGCCAATATCTCCCCAGAGAATAGTGAAAAAATTTAAAGACAGGGGGCCCTATTTTACACCCGGCGCTAAGCGCCATTAACCCAAACTGTCTTTGCTAGTTTCAGACCAGCGCAGGTGTCATTTTAGCGTCTAGCGCTAATGTTGTTTAAATAACAAGTGAACTTGCGCCCATAGCAAGTGTAGGGTCTATAGAACTACAATTACATACATTGAATAGGAAACCTCTCCTCCACGTTGCAAGTGATGTAGTACATTGTCCCAGTTGTGATTTCCGCACTGTAATGCAATACTCTGCGACCGAAATGCGCAACTGGCAATAATTTTATAAAAAGGCCAACACTGCCCGTCTCTCCCAGTTCTGTTTGCTCTCTCGCACATAGTTTTTGTAAATTATAGTAGTGAATTGTGCTTTGCTCTTTTTGGTACTTTGTATTCAATAAACTATTACATTTTCCAAGATTGTCTGTATTAATGTTGCTCTTGTGTTGAATTGAGTCAGCCACTGCTAACAACAGGAATTCCCAAAATGCCTTCACCTCTTAGCTGAATCATTTATATTAATTTGGTATCAACTGAGTATTGCGGAGGGCAGTCCTTTACTCTCGCCTCATTAGGTTCAATTTGAGATGGGTTTTTGAGCTGGAGAATTCTCAAGATGAAGATGAAGGAAATAGCAGAGTCTTCTATTCAGTTTAACCTTTTATTAAACGTTGATCCAACGGGAAGTCCTTTACCCTATGCAGAGGATTAGGAATTCCCCGAACAAAGACAGACATTAGTTTATATAATATCATAACTCCTCCTCTACCTAATTAATACACCAATAATGTGCAGTGACACCCTTTCGTCATATCTTATTTTATCCAATAACAAATTAGGCGAAAAATAAACATATTATATAACCAATTCCTACCCTATGCGCTAGGGGGCCCTCGATCTACCAAATAAAGTTGTTTGTGACTTGTGCCTTTTAATCAGACCATGTAATTTCCCTTAATTTCCCTTATTTTTATTATTCTCCCGCCTGTTCGGTCAGCATGATCTATCTTATCTATTGTTGTAGGTACAACTCCTGCTTAGCTATGGAAAACAGGAGGGAGACTGGGATTGGGAACTATTCCTGCATCCTCTCGCCCCCATTCTCAGTGCTTTTCCACTAGACCTTGACTGTATTATTTAATTATTTATATAGAGGCTGGCATATGTGGCTTTCTTGGGCCTACAGAACAGCTTCACAAAACAGCTTACTTCCACATATTCCCCCCTTTGAGACCATTTGGTCTCACACTCTCTTGTTGATGTTTCACCCGGGTGGAGTTATGACATTTCAATTGTATGATAAAAATAAACATTTGTGGTGGATTAGTTTCATGCATGCATAATTTATACTTTAACTAAGTTAATACTTCCTCTAATTAACAGATCATATATCAAAAAGTAAATATCAAAAATCAAAAGGCTACTGCATTTAGTGATTATCTGATTTGATTTGCTATAATTTATATGGATTATACTTGTAATGTCTTCTTCCTCTTCTTAGGAGCCCATGACCTGAGGAGAGGTTACTAGCACTTCACTCAGGTGTCTCCTACCTTCTTTGCCCTTTTCCTTAATCTATTTATGTGTCTGGTTTATCTATCCTATGGGCCTTTAGTCAGTTGGGGCTTTATTATGTCCCATTTGTGTTGTTCTTTTCTTTGTGTACTGTAGTCAGTATATGTGATGTGTGTGATCGTGTGTTCGGGAAATACTCCTCTCACTCCTCCTTCTCTTCAACGTCCTCCAACAGCCCTGGCATGAAATACTTCTCTATCCGATTACACCATTCGTCTGTATATTTCATTCCCACGCATTTCCATCCTGCTCCTGCCTTCACTCCCCATTTGCATAAAGGATTTCCATATGGGCAGTTGTGCAGCCCTCCTTTCTCGTTGCATTTTTCCCCACGTTCGTTCGTGTAAGACCCATCTCTCATCTGGAATACCTGGTGAATGGATGGTTCTCATACGGCGTGTTTCCGAGGTATTCCTATGACCATTTGGTGGACTGCGCTAGCCCGTTTCATCAATATTTCTTTGCTTTCAGTGGGATCACCTGATGGATTGTTTTCCTCGCCTTCTGCTAAGTTTATGAGTTCATTGTCCCTTTGTGGTCGCCACACCTCATATCCCACCGGTGTTTCCACAACTTCTTCCTTCTGGATCATCATTCCTGCTTCCCCCATCATTGCTCCCAGCCACTTAGACATCATAGCTTTAAGACATGGCAAGATTACTATGCATCCACAGAAAGCTATCCCAACTACTATGACTACAGGCATCAGAGTCTGTGCTAACACAGCCCACCAAGGTCCCATGTAGCTCCCCAGCCATCCCATTGCGGAGGATCCAGCACTTGCCGATGGTCCGAATGCCTCTTTAATCTTCCCTAAGGCATGTATTACGCTAGTCAGATTATCCGTAATGTCAGGGACCAAGGTATAGCACGCGCCTCCTGTCAGGTTAAGCGTTATACACAATCCTCCTTGTTGTGCCAATATATAATCAAGGGCCATTTCGTGTTTAAGTAGGGTCATTCTGTGGCTTCTGATGGTGTCCCTTAACATGCTGAACCCCCTAATAGTTTCATTGGCGAAACCCTGCAAGGTATATGTTATGTTGTCTATATGATCTGTTAGGAAAACCACTCCGTACCAGGGAAATAACCCAAGTCCCCATTTTTCCCCTAATGAAACTCTGAAATGATATGACTCTAAGGGCCCTATCTTACACCCGGCGCAAATCGGCGCTAACCCAAACGCAAGTGTCTTTGCTATCTTACACCCGGCACTGGGTTCATTATAACGCCTAGCGCTCACGTCGTTTAACTACCATGTATTCTTGCGCCCGTTGCAAGTGAACTGGGCGTGTTGGTCTTAAGATGAGGAGTGGCCAGGATTATTTTTGGCGTATTGCTATCTTGAGCCAGCAGAAAGAGCTTGCACTAGAACCACCACAAACCTGGTCTAAAGTCATGTCGCAGTTGTTTACATGTTATTTTAACGGCGCATATAAGTGCGTCTACATAGGCGTGTGCACAATGCGCATGCACCCTCCAGACTGTTACACACGGGCGCGCACAAGCATGACTAAAAAATATCGATTACAATGTGAAATATTATTATTGTGTAGGCTATATCAAAAAATGCATAATAATAAAAGGGTCCATAGGTCAAAGACCACATACCTGCCCCTCAGCTCACTCCATCAACATCCAGGCGATGTGCGATGGTACGGGACAATGGCTATCAAATAAAAAAGGAGCTGATAACACCTATATCAAGCCTAATGCGCAAATTGTCATTTACACCTAATGCGTGAATTGTCATTCAATGGAAAACTCGCGCACAGCAATAGACGGACATTTGAGTTCTGAAAATGCGCTTCAGATGTCATTAGCCTACAAGACAGCTCTGTTTATCTAGGAATACAGCCTGGAAGTAAATAGAATGGTTGTGAAAAAAGTTCAAAACCTTATCCAGTGACTATTGCATTTATTGTTTTTCAAATAGCCTAGGCTACAGTGGATTCGCTGTGCATAAGGTTTCTTCAATAGCCTATGGTTAAAAAACAGAGATAAATGTCACCATGTTAACTGAATTGTAACCTTAGCTATTCTTCATCCTTCCTATTTTTTAAATTACAGTGACAAGGTTTCCATACTCTCAGCTTATTAAAACCCCGCTGATTTCACTTGTTATTAGATAACGGAACAAAAGATTTTAAAGAGAACTAAGCGTCTAATTAGAAACGAAAACGCTTTACAGGAGCAGGTCTGTTTCCCCTGCTGTAAATCACACTTTTCACGGTCTTCCTGGGAAAGTGGATCGTTTTAAAGCATTATGCAACAGGTTGGTCACACAAGGGAAAATATGCTGAACCTATGGGTTGCCAACCTGACAGCTTTATTGTATGTAGTGTCATCATTAAGGCAACATAACGTTATTTATGTTATTAATCAAAATTAGAATGCAGGTCGCCTAATGAACTTCGGATGAACCTTGAACATGAGTTCATTGCATAATCAAACGAAATTCGTTAAACAAGCAGGCTAATTTGGCGTTTGGTGAGACGGAAGCCATTGGTCGCTTATTCTCAGCTGTTGCAGGTGCTTTTAATTAAATTTAACCGCGTATATTTTGTAAACAGCACTGTCAGTAATTACCGGGAACTCATAATTGTTAGTCCGAATAATATTGATCATAGGCTACTATTGATCCATATAGCCTATTCCTTGATCGCATTAAACATGCACGAGCATGTCTGTTTCGCCATCATAAGAAATCCGCCAAGGTGGAAAAGCAGGCTTTTAAAGGGAATGGGATATGACATTTTGATTGGTTTATTGCATGTCACGCCCAAGACACACCTATAATTAATGAAGCGACTAAGGTTCAGCCCATGTGCACCTTGCGCCGTGCTTAGCGCCCAAAAAACACGCCGTTAAAATAGCAAAAGTGGACTTGGACACGCCCAAAATGTACTTTACGCCATACGCTTAGACCAAGCTGTGATGGAAATAATGATGCCTAGCATCATAAAATCTACATTGAATCATTTCAGCTAGCATTTAAACTACACTACAAATATGAAATTGAAGATCAATTTTTCCAAAAGTTCCTAAAGTTACCATTTTTCCAAAAGGGCAGTAGCCTACTTTCATGGTTGAGAACGCCATGTGTGCTTTGACGGACACAAAGCTTGACGAACATAGCAACAGTTACTACTGTTGTTATCACGTGACACACTGCGTGTATCGGATCATATTTTTTTCTCCCCTCCGATATTTGATCCAGCACTCTGATGCCGTGGATCGGATCAGGACATCCCTAGTTGACACCCAACGTTACATGGGGAGTTTCTGTGTCCCCCATCATGTACCATTGCTCTGTTGGTAAGTTATTCTCCCCCAGAGCTATCATAGCCCTGACCCCTTCTTTTCCTATATAGATGCCTCTTGCGTGTATCACTCCGTTTTCCGTCTACCTCCTTGAAGTCCTGCGCATACTCTTCATCTTCTCCTGTCGGGTCGAAGAATAAGGTCATGTGGAGCTGATCCATCATTTCTGTCTTACTGATACTTTAATTCAGTACCAGACATGTTCTTGTCCATAGCTTCCAATATTCATTCAAATTATTTTCTTGTGGTAACTGTCCCCAGTAGACTACTGGGCCACCCTGTTTCTTGTTTAACATGTCCATCACATATTGTCCAGATGATTCAGGAAAAGTGCAAATCAGCCCTTGAGGCGTGCATGAAATTGTGGCATTCAATTTGCACAGCAGATCCCTTCCTAGCCATTTTACGGGTACGTTAGGGGTATATAGGAGTCTTGCCGCAATTTGTTGCTCCCCCACTATCAGTTTTCGCTCTTTGGTGAATGGAACAGTTTGTGTTATCCCTGAAAATCCTTTTGCTTTAATATGATGTGTTGTAAGTGGCAAGTGTGCTCCATCCAGACCAATACAGGAGTAGGTCGCTCCAGTATCTATTAAAAAGTTGCATGTTTTTCCCTCCTATGAGAATATCAATTTGTGGTTCATTTGTGGCACCGCTGGATGTTATAGATAGCATTTCCCTTGCCTCACACTCTCCCTCTGCTCCTAGGGGTGTGGGATTCTCAGGGCATCCCTATTGATGGGGATTCTGGTGAGGACTCATCCCCCATTGTTGTTGTGGCTGCCATCCCTCCTGCTGCTGCCCATATGTGTTTTGCTGTGGGGTCATTGCTATCTGGTTCTCTGGTCCCTGATGTGACGGCATTATCTGGGGCCACCCCCCAGGGTTTGCTCCTTGGTTCATGCGGCCTCTTGATTGGAATCCTCCCCTTCCTCTGCCTATTCTCTGACCTGTCCAACAGTTTCTGGCCCAGTGTCCCATCCTCCCACATTTCCTTTCTGCTGCCACTGGCCCTGGTTTGTCCATGGGGACACTGGCCCTTGGGAATTTGGTCCTGCC
Organism: Synaphobranchus kaupii; assembly: GCA_029718625.1. Taxonomy (NCBI): domain Eukaryota; kingdom Metazoa; phylum Chordata; class Actinopteri; order Anguilliformes; family Synaphobranchidae; genus Synaphobranchus; species Synaphobranchus kaupii. The sequence continues at coordinate 22,624,604 of CM056397.1, read as the reverse complement.
CATTCGATGGATGGGCCCTGTCCTCCTTGGACTTGGGGTGAGGGTGGGGGTGCCGGTATATGCTGGGTTATCACTGCTGCTTGAATTCCCTGTTATTTTTTATCCTTTTCGGCTGTCTGGAGAAGTAACAGCTTCTTCTTTAGAGATTTATTCTGCCCGTCTGAATTCTTCACATTTTCCCTGTGCAGCCTCATGTGGTGGACAAGGTGGGCTCTTTGTTTATCCCAATTCTCCTGGGGAAGCCCCACAACCTTGTTTAGGGCCTTTTTCACTGGATCGGGCAATGCTTTACACAACATGTGAAAGAACATTGTCAACGTTCCTGGCGATGCATGAAATTGCTCTCCCATATTTATGTTCCATGCCTCCTGCATTCTGTTGATGTCCTCTCCTTCTTTTAGTTAGTTCTGCACTCGTTATTTCTGCAAGGTTTGCTTTATGTGGAAACAACAACCTCAAAGTGGCCCACACACCTGGTCTGTGCCTGTTGAATGATTCCCCGTCCATCTTGTGGGTGTCTATAATTCCTTTCAGGCCTGCCAGGTCCATTATTTCCATGACCTGGTGCCCCACACATCTTACTAGTAGCTGCTTAACATCTCCCATGCACAGGTGCAGGTGAGTCGTCCTCATCTCTACCTTCGCTATCCATGGCCCTACTCCCTCTGTTATTCTTGGTAAATCCTTGACCATGTTCTCCAGGTCCATTAATGACCATGGGGTGTACACAGTGAGTGGCTGTTGTGTCCCTGGTTGGGGTAGGACTTGCAATGGGGCCAGGAAGGTTTCTCCATCTAGCTAAATCCCAGGCCTCTATCCGTTTCTAATGGGTTAGGTATTAGTAGAAAGATTGCATGCACCAATCTCAATTTAAAGGGAGGTGGATTGTAAATTAGTTTTAGAGTAAGTTAGAGTAGGCTCTGTAACTTTAGCTTATGCGAGGCTAAGTGGCTGTCGATAGCCTGCAAGCCATGTGTTGAGCTACAAGTTAACGTTACTCTAAATACATACAATGGATACAATCAAATATGCAATTACATTGACAACAAACATTACACAAAACTTTTCCTAACTATTGCCCAGATGTTCATGTCAGTCTTACTGTACTGAAGTTGCTACAGGCAAGTCCATGGCTTGATGATGTCCGGAAAGTTCTTTCCTGTGGCAGCGTCTGGACTGGACTTTCTCTCGGTTTCCTGGGATAGAGCAGCTTGCTTGCTTCTGTGAGTCGTTGCTGGAAACTTGCCGTTGGAGTCCTTCTGTCAGTTCAACAAGTGGTTTCCTTGGGTTCCTTTGCGGTTTGCGGTCCGTGGTAACGTAGGCTCCACACTGGCTGTCGCTTTAAAGCTACGTCTTATTACGGTAGTTTTCGCGCCGAACACGCTAACTGAGAGTGGGGTGAAAAAGCGGTCTTTGTGGCCGCATAACCCGAGGGAGAGAGGGTTCTCTCCGCGTGTTCCTTCCCAGCCGGGAGATGGACAGGAGACGATTCTTCCAACAAGTGGAAATGGTAAGAAGAAGCGAACAGGAAGAACAGGAAGTTTGCTCAAGGTTTTATAGAACCGGGGACTCAGTTCTGATTGGTCAAGGATCACATGACTGTCGCATGCCGGTATATGTAGTCTTTTGGAAAGGCAGTCCAGGGTCACATGAATGCGAGTTTGATTCCCAATAGACATACACTACAACGTTATTCTAATTTTATATGATGAATAAATATATTTATGAACTCAAACATAGATGCTGTTGTCCACTATGTCACGCATGGGTAGGTATAGACTAGGTGGGGGGGTGCTTGTTAAATGGACTTGCTATAGGAAATAGTGACACTTAGAAACTCCGTATTCAGCAGAAATCGTCACAAACCGTCTACCAATAAATTTAAAACAAAGAGTTTGTGATTTCCACTAATAGTTCGGCTGCAGTAGCAACGAATGTCTCAGTTGAGCAAAAAGGTTCCGCCAGCGTCACCTTCTTCGCAAAGGGGTTAAAGGGATAGTTTGGAATTTTGGACATAATGTCTCAATTACGACTTACCCATGATGTAGTTGATTGATGGAAACCATTTTCAGCTAATTTCATGCTGTCCCTTCTTTTGGACATACACACGTTGCTAATGCTAGCGCAACTCTATGGCAACCGGTAGCATCCACTACCAAACGCACTTAAACACTCCACAGTGCACCCAATGCAAATAAAATAAGACGACAGTCTATCGGGGTTATTTTTGAGTGTTTATACCATCATTTCTGAAGTCAAACTATTGTTGAATCCTTTACTTTGTGCTGACCTAATATTCTCTGTGGAAGTACGGCGGCAGAGCGAACATGGCCATTGCAACTTGTTACTCTTCTTTGTTGTTGTAGTCGACCAGTGCCGGCACTACATTCGTAGGTAACGTAAAGTATCGCTCCACCGATAGACTGTCGCTTAGCGCCAGGTGTAAGATAGAGCCCCTAGACTAAATAAAGTGTATGGTAATGATGATTCCTGCACTTACAGGTGGACTCAACATTATTTATAGCTGTTTGGCCAAAGAGCTTGAAGCTGTAGGCTATGTAGGACAGTAGTCTAGTGCTGGGGTTTAACAAGGTTTTGGTCGCTCCTCTTCCTTGCCTGCTACAGTCGGTTCAGGCTCCTGTTCGGGCTGATGCATGTAGGGCTGTATTTGCCTGATTACCCCTGCTGCTGTGAAGCCCTCTGCCATTGTCAATACTGTAGGCTATATCAGGGGTTCCCAATCTGGGATCCACAAAGAAATGTCAGGGGGTCCGCGGCTAAATGGGGAGAAAAGTAAAATAAATAAATGACATAAAATAATTATAATAAAAATGTATAATAACCATTAATAAGCCTACTCTAAATTATATTTAATTATTGAATATGATATAATTGTTGAGTAACCTTGACATTATTCAGTAATAGGCTATTGCGATCATTCTGTTTCGCTCAGTGGTCGATTGGCTTGATTATTCCAAAACATGCTTTTTTAATAGATCGTAGTTTTCGCGATTAGGGCACTGTACATTAGTGTTACCTGTTTCCGGCTACACTCCAGCAAGTAGTAGCCTAAGTTCAAAAGTAAAGTAAAGATAGTTTTCAAGCAAGGCAGCAAGTCATGGATCACTTATTAAAGCGGACACATTCCGCTGCTAGCATGTCAGGTCCAAGTGAGTCAAGTTCCAAAGCAATCGCCAAAAAATCTAGGAAATATGAGACATCATACATAAAGTTTGGGTTTTAATCCATCAAGGAAAAAAGGTGGCCTTGATTTTCCATAGTGCGTGCTATGCCCAGAAGCTCTTTCTGATGAATGCCGAAAACAATCTAAACTTAAAAGATATGTACAAAAAAACAAATCACGTAGACAAGCCTATTGAATCTTTTGAAAGAAAAGCATCAGAGTTTAGAGCTGGCTAAGCAAGCGAGTGGCTATAAAAACAACAAGCAACTGTCCCAGAAAAGGCATCGTATCACGTTGTCCGTGCAAAAAAAACACATGGCCTACAATTGGGGAAGACTTGCTATTACCCGCGAGTCGCGACCAAAGACATTGTTCGTGAAATGCTAGGCGAGGATGCTGCCTGAAAAATTGAGGTGGTTCCTTTGTGAAACTATGTTCACTAGAAGAATATCGGACATGGCCAAGGATATAACTGAGCAACTGCTTGAACAGGTAAAGGCCAGCCCCTTCTTTGCATTACAATTAATGTGCAGTCCACAAAAGCTAAAGGAGGGAATTAGACAAAGCTAAAGGAGGGAATTAGCCTACTGAAATGTTCCCACTCCTTCACCAGGAATTTGGAACATCCAGCATGACCACAGACAATGTTCGGACTGTAATACTTTCCCACACACCTGAAGGAATATTTCATTTCCCTGAGCTGGACAATGGTCACTTGAATTGGATCATAAATCCATTTCAATCAACACTGGGTGATGAGTCTTGATTTGAGGTCACAGGAGGAATTAATTTAAATTTCCAATGCGGGAAATCTAAAAATAAAGTTCTCGGCAAGTTCCCCTGTCAGAATTTTGGAGCTCTGTGAAAAATGAATACATAGTAGTGGGAGAAAAGGCCTTCTACCATTTGCAAAGACATAGCCTACCTGTGTGAAGCAGGTTTTTCTACACTGAAAGAAAAACAAAAGCAAAGAGTGTGTCTGCATGTGGAGGATGACATGCGATTGCATTAAGCCAGCTATAATCCAGAATCAACAAACTATGCAGGAATGTCCAAGGGAATCCATCTCACGATTGAGGCTAGGCCTAAGTTTTATTTTTGTTGTAAGATTTGCACTCAGTTAAAATGATGTTACAGTTTTATTTGTGTAACATCATTGATTTTATATTGTTTCTAAATTGCATGCACTTCACACATACTGCATAGCAGTTTCTTTATGGGGAGATAAAGTGCGTACAATTATAATGTTTTGGATCGGGGGGGTCCTCAGCCCGAACCTAGTCTGTTAAGGGCGCCTTGGCATCAATAGATTTGGGAAGCCCTGGGCTATATCGATAGATAGATGTAGCCATTGCCATGCTAGCCAGGCATGTTTGTTTACTTGTGGGTGGTATGTTTTGGGAGGAGTTGAGGGGGGAGGTGAGGTGGCGGAGGGTTCCCAACCACACCCATACAATGCTGAGGTTTTTTTTTATACAGATTTTATGTCTGACTTCATATGTGTGTTATAAGACATTACATTGAATATATATTTGGTGGATTTGTAGTGGATACATCCCTCTACTTTGTAGTTAGTATAGTATTTCCCCAATATTCTGGCACAACAATTTTTTTTAATGTAGCGTAGTATGGTAAATATTGTAGTTTATGCTGTCTTGTCATGGATTTAAGCTGATATACATGGCAGGAAAATGCTTTGACAGATTGCTTGATTATTGTTATGCGCCTTTGTGTCAAGAGCGACACACCCCTTTGATGGCATGGAACAATGCCGTGGGTTTGGTTGCCATGCCGACCTCAGGCCCGCCCACCTGCACAGCTGAGAGACAAGCTACACCTCACCAGATCAGGAGAAAAAAAACACACCTGGATAAACCTGAAAGAAGGGAGAAGCCTTCAGCCTGGGTCTGTTCTAAACCGGTATCATGTTGTGTTTCTCTCAAGGCATCAAGCGTCTTTTAAGATCATAGACACCACATAAAAACGTGTAAAAACCATGCCGATATAGTTAAATCTCTGGAGTGCAATGTCTCTGGCAGCTGGGGTTAAACATGTCACTACTCGTCACATCAGCGACACACCAGCATGACACATTTCCAGCACTTTCGCAGTTAATCTCCATACCGATAAAGCTGTGAGGCTGACATTTCACATGTGCCCTAAGTTCTAGCAGTTTAGGCCATGCCAGGACCCAGCTTCTGGGAATGAATGCCCACCCAGTGAGCAACATGTTCACCCTCTCACATTTCTGTGAAGAGAATAAGATCAGTGCTCACATAAGTGCCTTTTTTTGTGTAATTTAAAAAAAAAGAGTTCTTTCTGACGTGACAGAACACCAGACCAAACACTTCTGCAGACCCCCACAAATTGTAAACAAAAACTTTCTAACCAAACATGTACAGACATATGAAAGACTATGAAAAAATAATTGTTCTGAATATTGTTGAAAGTGGAAGTCTTTCAGATACAGTATTTGACATGACCCTACTATCACTTTATACAGTTTGTATTTTTACAGCATCTCTCATAGACCCACCAACCACCACTGCGGCGCACACACTTGCTATAGCCATTGACAAACAAAGGTAGTTTTTTTTTTGTCACCTTTACTTTATTGATAACCGAGTTGGACCTTGTCAGGAAGATGGAATTCGAGGATAGCCTACTCTGTGACCACTTTTGCTAGGTGGAAGTCGAGGAAGAAGTTCGAGGGTAAGACACATAAAATCATTTGAATTAGAATTTCCCATTTTTTCCGGTGGGATTTCCCGTTTCCCTGTATCAAAGCAATTCTAACGTGGTTATTTTGTTGTGGTGCTGTATTCATCATGCCTAGTTACTCAGTGCAACACAGTGTGATATTTTCTGCCCACTGTGTTTTTCAACATCTATAGAATGCGTTTCTTTTTCTAAACCCTAACCGGGTGGGTAGCGATGGGGTGGGAGGCTTCATGCAGGCAATGACGATTAATACAACAGTCAAAATCCATGTGCATATCAGAGAATGATTGCTGCACAACTAAACAATAACTCATCACTTTACCTGTGTTTATTAGGCTATTATTTTTAAACACGGTCACAAAGATAACAGGTTCTGAGACAGTCTACTAGGCTGGTTTGAATGTTTGGGAGGTGGGAGAAAAGGAACAAAATTAACCAGTTTTCATTCTAACCGGATCAGGAACGTTATGTTGCAGGAGGAACAGAAACGTTAAAATTCAGATCCTGCACAGAATGAACGGATAGAAAAACTATTTTGATTTCTGCTACCTTGTTCAATTGGGCAACGGCAGTGCCTCATAACTTCAACTTGCAACCTCTGAGTTAAAACCATTATCCATTACACCACAATTCTTGTGACGTGAGGACTGTGGTATCGCTGTTTCACTACCACTACAAACTATAGACTCGCAAGGACACTTGACAACTACGTGCATCACAAGAGCGCAAGTACATACTTGTGCATTCGTGGTATTGAGAAACGGCCATCTTGCACATTACCACACCTTCCTGTGCTGGCTCCACCTCTTCCTCTTCCACATATACCACACCACCCTGTACTGGCTCCATACCTTCCTATGCTGGCTCCACCACTTCCTCCAATACACACACCACAACTTTCTGTGGAACACAAGCCAACTGAGATGGGGCCATGCAGCAATGTCCGATTTAGCCAGTGCACTGACCTTTAAATGCATTTTGTGAGAATGCTTATATTTTTTTAATTTAGTAGCTTTCAGAGAAGGTGTACAAGTTATCAGATGTCATTGTCCAACGCCCAATTAACATTTAACCACAGGCTAGACTGAAAAGCTCCCATGCATTTTGTCCTGCCTGGTCACATGACTCACCACTGTTCTTTTTGGAGTACAGCATTATTGCAGCCAGCAGGTCCCCCAGTGATTAACACAGATAATTTTGAGGGGGTTAAATAGCTTTGGTCACCCTGTAATGCCTCAAGTAACACTGTGGATAAACCTTTTACAAGATTACCCAGGTTTCAGCATGTACCAAGACGTTATCACTGATTTAGGGCGGGGAAACCCAGAAGGAGGCTCCATCTCCAGTGGGAGCCATTTCCCAGAGTGGGGTGCCCTTTCACAGCATTACACATTCACACTCGGCTACTGTATAGGACCCCCTCACACACACACACACACACAGAATTTTTACAGTGGGTGCTCTTCTACATGTAAAGAGGAGGAAATCACAGTTTGGTGCGACGAACAAGGTTTTCACTCGTGGAATTTTATTCAGAAATGCAAAATACGTAAAGTGTCCCGGAGATCTAATTATGTGTACTGGGAAGCTTCACTGTAGCTATGGCTGGCGAGAATCCTGCTTCACAGGTGGTGTGATGAAAAAAAATCACTTCCTCATTCATTGATAGGAATATCACATCATCCTTCTAAACATACATAATGGAAGAAAAAGAGATCCTTTGAAATTCATTTTAGATCAGGGCTCTTGTCATAATTAATGTAACATGTGGCCCCTCCTGACAAATATATGGGGGTACTATTGTATAAAAAATTTATAAATGTAACTGTTCCACAAATAACTGTAACTGATCCACAAATAAATGCAACGGATCCACAAATGAATGTAATTGATCCACAAATAAATGTAACTGGTCCACAAATAAATGTAACCGATTCACAAATAAATGCAGCTGATTCACAAATATGTTTTTGCACTCTCAAACAAATGTATCCCAAACTAATAACTGCAGGTACGCAATGCTTGGCACGTGGAATCGCATGCATTTATTTTGGATTCCATTAGCTAGCTAAAAGTGTGTTCTTTTAAAAACTGAGTCAAATCCAGCCAATCAGATTTTAAGACATCCTTTCGCTAACACCCACATTACTCTAAATAATCACAGCAGGTTGCAGGCCATGGTTCTCTGAACCTCTCTAGCCCAAGGTACTTTCCTTCCCTCAGTGACTACTGGAAGACAGACCCACCTTGTGCACCAAGGCAATCTTTCTAAGAATTAGCGAACTACAAGCGAAATACCTAGCTACTGTTTGCTGCTTTGGATGCAGCAGCTGCCTTCCAGGAGTCACTGAGGGAAGGAAAGTACCTCTGTAGCAAGTAGCGAGCATAGACTGTAGCACGCGACAAGATAGCCTCTCCCTGCACATACACTCATTTTAAAACATAACTATAGATGGGGCTAGTATCATTATAGTGCTGAACGCAACAATAGGTAGTTTGAACCACAGCTTGACACACACTAACGTTAGCTAGCGAGCTAATGTTACAGCTGGCTAACTATCTATGTCAGCAAGATGTTACTTGCGGTATCATCTTAGTCTATATTTTGTAGGCTACTGTGCCATTTGTATTCCAGAGGAGCTGACTAAAAAAGCTTAGGTCGTGCGGACAGACTTGCTAAATTGATCCTCAGTCATCAGTCATCAGTCTTCAGTTTGCTATTACAACTTCAGACTTATATTTAACTAGTTACCTAATTAGATCACAAATTTGCATACTTACTTATTGAACGCAGTTCTAGCTGAAGTTACATCTTGCCATTGAAATACCACAACTAACAACTTGCTGACATAGTTACGTAGCCAGCAGTAGCTAGCTAACATTGTGTGTCAAGCTGTGGTTCAAACTGCCAATTGTTGCCTTCAACACTATAATGACCCTAGCCCCATCTACAGTTATGTTTTAAAACAAGTGTTTGTGCAGGGCCTACAGCCATCTTCCTGGCCAAGCAGCTATCTGCTATCTAGGATAGCATTGCTACAGTCTATCTCTCTGTCCGAATCAATGCCCTTCTTCTTGAGTATGCTAGTTGAGTATGCTGGATGAGAACTTTAACTAGGTGAAATTTTCTCTAAATGTAGTGTACTTAAAATCCCTGAATAGTATACTTATTTCCGGGTTTTCACTGATAATATGTATGGGGTGTGTAGTAAGCAGTACACACGACACAGTAGATACGGCTCTGATTTGGACATAACCTCTCTACACAAGCTCGCTACTCGCTACAGAAATTCTCATAACCGTGGCCTGAAACCTGTTGTGATTCATTGGAGTAATGTGGGTGTTAGCGAAAGGATGTCTTAAAATTTGAATGGCTGGAGAAACACATTTGTGGATTTCTTTGCACATCATTTATTTGTGGATCAGTTACATTTATTTGTGGATCAGTTACATGTATTTGTGGATCGGTTGCAGTTATTTGTGGATCAGTTACATTTATTTATTTATTTATTTTTGAGACAATAATAACCCCATACTTATACAGTAATACAAAAGTCACATAAAGCAAACCTTTTGCATAGGATATGTAACAAGGCCTTTAGAATGGGATCAGAGTGAGGTGTGGCACAATGCATTGAAAGTATTTTTGTCTAAGTTACATGCTTACTATAAGATACATTCCTTTTTAGGAAAATAAGACATTTATATTTTTCATATCTGTGTTCACTGTCAGTTGTTGAACGAACTGAAACATAGTGGGTAGGTCAGATTAGCAGGACACAAGTGAGTTTGAGAGAGATGCATTACGTTTCCTACAGTGAAAAAAAACCGTCTGTGGCTTCATCGGGTCATGTTATATAAGCTACTTAAAAGTGGGGTGTGCAAGTCATGTCATGTTTAAGGATTAGGAGGGAAATGGGTTTCCATGGCACCCGGCTGTAAGCCTCATGCATTGGTGGAGAGAGTAGGCTACACTTATGGGCTCTGGTTCAACATAAAACGGCATCTGTGTACGACGTGAGTGGACCAGCTGTCCCACTCGCAGGTCACATGCCAAGCAGAGTATTTTCTGAACTGGTTTCCAGACCGGTCAACTGGTTTCCAGCATTGTGCAACTTGATGTCTTGTACTGCTGAACCCCACCTTCCCCTCCACTTCGCCAATATACACTAGAGATGTTACGGCCAAAATGTGACAGCAATCAATCAGTCTTTATTTGCGTAGAGAACCATCTACAAACAGGATTTCGCACAGTGCTTCAGTTTCCAAAGGGAGTCAGCAAAAGAAGATAAAACCGATTTAAGCCAATCAGGGAAAAAACTGGAAAATTATTTGTGATCAAACGCAATTACTGACAGGCACACACACACACAGTGCTGTCACCTCTTAACTGATCTGTGCTACCTGATCCCCAGTTAAACCTGTATTTTTCTTTAAACTTTTATATCTACGCCCACAGAGTCCTATCCCCTTATGTGATACGGTATATGGCTAAAGTTGGAGATTATGCATATTGCATATGGATCTTGAGATACTTTAAATCTATAGACACCAGTAAAATTCCTGATGAGCACTGACAATTTTAAAAGAAACATACATTTTTACATAAATTCCTAACAAAATTCTTCATTAATAGACTAGATTTTCTCGATTGTTGTAAAATTCTCAGGGATCTGCTGGAATATATTCAAATGTTACCAGCATGGAAAGAGTTAAATAACTTCAGATGCATATTTGACCTTGATTTGGTCCTGGCTGAGTTCCAGTTTTTTGTCTACATCTGAAAAAAAGGGAACACCATAAATAAAGAATGATTAAAAGGGACACTGTTCCTCTAGAGTACATAATTTTCCTTCAGCACCAGTCAGTCCTACTTTATTATTAATTTTCCTGGCGCAAGGTGTGCCTATCTTAGGTGACTGAGAAAGTCTCCATTTAGCATAAAATTTGCATGAGATTCAATAGCCGGATACCTTTCTAAAGAGTGTACTCATTTGTTTTTTGGGCTGTGGTACTCAATATTGTCAGACACCCATTAGATAATCAATATTGTCTGGTCAATATTGTCAGACACCCATTAGATAATTCTGAAAATACACAGTGGAATCTATGTTTGTCTGAGTCACTACCTCTGAGAGGCTTTCAGAAAACATTTGCTAGACAAATGCCTGGATTCAGTCACCATTTTCTTAACTTTCACATACAAATAAATAAAAGTGTTCCCTTTTTTCACAAACATAGTACAACCCCAATTCCAAAAAAGTTGGGACAGTATGTAAAATGCACATAAAAGCAGAAAGCAGTGATTTGTAAATTCTCTTTTACATACATTTAATTGAAAACAGTACAAAGAAAATATATTTAATGTTTTACCTTATCACCATTATTGATTTTTGTAAATATATGCTAATTCTGAATTTGATGCCTCCAACACGTTCCAGAAAGGGGCAAAAAAAAGACTGGGAAGCTCAAAAGAACACCTGTTTGCCATTCCACAGGTAAACAGGTGATGCATGACTGGGTATAAAAGGATATCAAAAGCCTCTTGACTATGTTATGAGACTGTGTATATGTACAGTGCATCCGGAAAGTATTCACAGCTCTTCACTTTTTCCACATTTTGTTCTGTTACAGCCTTATTCCAAAATTGATTAAATTCATTTTTTCCCTCAAAATTCTACACACAACACCCCATAATGACAATGTGAAAAAAGTTTTTTTGAGATTTTTGCAAATTTATTAAAAATAAAAAAATTTAATTTCTCATTTACATAAGTATTCATACCCTTTGCTTTAACGTATTTTTAAAGTATCATATTTCATATTTGGTCGCATATCCTTTACATGCTGTTACTTCCTGAAGTCTGTGACCATCAACATCAAAAAACAGTCGATATCTTATTTTCAGGTACTCTTAGAAGCGATACTATAACCTCTCTGCATTTGAATGGATCTCTATGGGAATTGGGAGGTGGGACAAGATTAAGCTAGAATTTACACAGGAATAGTATGGAACCCATGGCTGACTAAATGGATGTAAGTCATCAAGGGTCTGAGGTATCAAACAAGCCTCAAACCATCATTCTGCAGCCAGATATGCAGTAGATATGGATGGATCACTTTAAGGGTTGTTTCTCCTGACAAATTTTCCTATTGAACTCTATGGAAAAATAAGTCAGGAGAAGAAAACCTTCAGATTCAACTAGATTCAACTGTTCCATGGTAATTTATCTCTCTTGCCCTGCCCTCCTGAGTTGGATGGATTTGGTTTTCTTATGAGAACAGCACCAAATTCCCCTGGCAGGGGGCCAGCGCTGTGTGACCAAGACTGTGTGTGATGAAATGGTGGATTACATTTCAATGCCTTGTCATCTCCTTGTGTAGAGCTGGCTTTTGGCAGGCTGGCATCTCCACCATCCCGGGGGGCGGGGCTCCTTGTTTCGCTAACCTGTACAGGTTCAGTCAAAGGCCACAGACCCGCCCTGGAGCCATCAGCACACAAATGTCTCCTCATGACATCTCTGACAGCATGAGAGGCTATGAATAAGTGACTAATGGAGGGCAAATATATGATCTCTGCAGAGTCCTGTCCAAGCATTGAGGAAAATTTGGCTTTGGTTGGGAAACCTTACCAATGCCTGCCCCCGCCCCCATAGCTGTCAGTTTCTCATGCTCTTAACTGTTACTGTGTTGCTAAAATTCTGCTGAATTTATAGTTTTTGACAGTTTAGAACAATATCATATTGTGAATTCTGAAATGAACAGGGGTGGGGTGTGTGTCGTACTGTCGTAGCACAAAAGAAAAAGGCGTGTGGCTCCCGAGGAATTAGCAGTATCATCTCCAGTATCATTAAAAACAGCAGCAATGGCACCAATGTTATGATCAGGGCAGTCAGTGGCAAAGATAGCTAGCAGAAAGCCAGGCACTTCTTTGAGAGTAAACACCAGAAAGCAGAGCATGTGTATTCACTGCTTTTGGCCCTCAGCCCACAAAAGTATGTGCACTCCCTCCGTTTCCAGTTTTAGCCGTTTCCCTCCCGTTCTCGCAGGCAGACAGACGGGCATGGTTTGTGTGCAGTCAGGGGGGAGTGAGTAACAGAGTTGCAAACTCTGCCGTGCCCCTCCACGTGCCTCTGTAATCCAGCAGGAGCGTAGAGCAGGAGCACAGCGTTTCCTGGCAGAATGGAAGGCTAGGCCAGGGTGCTCTCGGCCATAAAGGTGACACTCCCACGCGGTGGAGAACTAGAGATAGCCCTAAAGCTGACGGTTTGGTGCTGGGGGTGTGGGGTGGGGCTGCATGAAGGATAATCCCCACCTAATCCACCACGTATAAACCCCCTTCTCCAATCTCTTGCTGAAAAGCCCCAATCACCCTATGACTCCATCCAAAACAGCCCTCACTCCCTGCAGTCCCCACTATACCTCCCCCCCTAAAAAACATCATGGTCACCCACCTTCTCATACCAAACCACCCACCCTGCCCCCTAATGAAAACAGCACAGTGACCCACCTTTTAGCTGTAAAACTGCCACTCCCCCCCAAACAAAAACAAACAAACAAAACAAAAACTGCCACAACAGCCCCACCATCTTATTCCAGAACTTCCCTCTATGTACAGGAAGTAGGAAGTATGCAGATTCCAGGAAATAAGAAGCTGTTCCTCTGGTCATCAGAGGGGACTCATTGTTGACCAGTGATATCCACTGGGACGTCAGTTTAACTGTGTGCTGGAGCGGTGTCAAAAACGGCTAGATTACTGCTCATTTCATTCATTTGAAACAAGGAATCTCTTTGTTTATAGTGTGTAATCTAATCACAGCAACTCCCTTTATCTGAAGGAGGGGGGGGGTGTGAGGTCAGAAAGAGGAGAAGGAATGAGAGGGATGAAGGGAAGGAGAGAATGAGAGTGGGAGACGAAGAGATCTGCTCAGGTTCTATCTTTAGGTTTTAATCCTATTATCGCTGTGGTGGACTGTAATTCCGCCTACTTTCATGATCCCTTAAACCAGGTTGTCTGTTCAGGCACAAATGTAATTGGCATCCATGTGTCACAGCACATCTGTACAGCAGGTGTCAAACCTGACCGCTGAGGACAACCTGGTTGCTACCTGCAGATCTGATTAAAGTTAGAGCACATGCTGAAATCCTGAAATGAACAGGGGTGGGGTGTGTGTCGTACTGTCGTAGTACAAAAATATCTTGAAGTATCTCTTAAAGGGCATTGTGAGTTTCACGAGGGTTTCCCAAAACGTGTCATGGCCCATGTAGTACATGAAATGTGTCATGAATTCCTGACATCAGGTCACACTTTCAACAAAGTCTCCATATAAAGGCTTTAATATAGCCTATAATAATAATGCCTTGCAATTATATAGCGCCTTTCTCACCGGCCAGCAACTCAAAGCACTTTACAATGATGCTGAGGGGGAAGCTGGCCTTTACCATACAGTATATAAAGCCTTCATAAACATGACTTAATGGCTTCATAAAACATACATAAGAAAATGTCATGCTTCATTAAGGGTAACATAACACCTTCTTCTGCAACATGCTATGCCAAATGCGTCACAGTTAGCATAGCATCCTACATAAGCATGTTGTGTGTCACCCTGTATAATGTTTAGCCATTAGCCAGGTGACATTGTTGGCTATGTCACATTTGGCATAAGATGTTGCATAAGAAGGTGTTATGTCACCCTTTATGAAGCATGACATTTGCTTATGTATGATTTATGAAGCCATTGTGTCGTATTTATGAAGGCTTTATGTAGGGGACATGCCTCTTTACCATCCTTATACAACTAATGGCTTAATTTTAGTATATACAGCTCTGGAAAAAATTGAGACCACTGCAAAATTATCAGTTGTCCCGTTGATATTTTGGTTCTGTACTCTAGCACTTTGAGGGTATTTTCATCCATATCGGATGAACCGTTTAGAAATTATAGAACCTTTTGTACATAGTCCCCCCCATTTTTGGGCATCAAAAATATTGGACAGTTTATCATAATGTAGAATAAAGTTATTTATTTTTATTTAATTCATTTTTAATATTTGGTCACATATCCTTTGCATGCCATGACTTCCTCATGTCTGTGACCCAACAATATCAAAAGAATCTTGATATTTTATTTTCTGGTACTCCTACAAGCGATACTATAACCTCTCTGCATTTGAATGGATCTCTATGGGAATTGGGGGGTGAGACTAGATTTAGCTGTAAATTACACTGGAACAGTATGGAACACATGGTTGGCTAAATGGCTGTAAGTCATCAAGGGTCTGACGTATCAAACAAGCCTTAAACCATCACTCTGCTGCCAGAAATACAGTAGATATGGATGGATAACTTGAAGGGTTTCTTCTCCTGACTTATTTTTCCATAGAGTTCAATAGGAAAATTTGTCAGGAGAAACAACCCTTGTGATATCAGTAGTCTCATTAAGTTTTATATACCATTCTCAAAAGAGAATATACTAAAATGGGCAACTTCAGTTAATAATTAAATTATCAATAAAATTACACATAAATAGTTCATCTTAACAAAATCACAATATTATATCTTCAGTTGATAACAAATTAATATAAATGATTCAGCTAAGAGGTGAAGGCATTGTGGGAATTCCTGCGATTAGCAGTGGCTGACTCAATTCAACACAAGACTAGAGCAACATTAATACAGACAATCTTGGAAAATGTAATAAAGTTTATTGAACACAAAGTACCAAAAAGAGCAAAGCACGATTCACTACTATAATGTACAACAAACTATGTGCGAGTGCATGAGTATGTGTGTGCGCGTGTGTGTTAACGTTGGGCGCGCGTATGCATGTGGGGGGTTTGCATGTTCTCCTGCGTGTGGGGGGTTGCGCAAATTTGCGTGTGCATGCCTCGGACACATGTTCATAGAGAACAAAGAAACTAACATGGAGGGAGATTTAAAACTAGCTCCAGTTAGTTAACAATGGGGCATGAACCGTAGCAAACAGATAAAGAATAACCATAAGGTTATCGGTGCGTGTGCGTCGAGATCAGCGTGCAGTGTTATGACCAGTTAGTGCTTAAGATAGATCACATGCAAGATAGTTTTAATATACTGTACATCACACACAGAAAATAACACAGCGCGGTGGATGCCTTAGAGCTGTCCAAAAGAAAATAACACAAAACTTTTACAATAATCATTCAATAGCACAGTTGCATACATCCAGTCACAAACATATTGCGGCTGCTAACTGATATGCTATGCCCAGTGCTACAGTCTTAATGGAGTCCTTTGAGCGGTTACTTCCATCGTCGGATTACGAGTTCGTAGGGTTGAGGTGGATAGGGGAACCGGTCGCCCCATCCTTGGGTCCCTTGAACTGTTTCCTCTGTCGGATTGCAAATTTCCAGCTGCAGTTGGTAGGATTTGATGAGGGAAGCCGGTCGCCTCATCAAGTGCACAGCTTGATCCTTGTGCAGGCCACTTGCCTCACGGGGCTTACAGGAGTTGCTCTGCAGGATCAGTCGATGTGTGGCTCTCTTCATGGTTTTACCTTGACCACCGCTACTCGCGTTGCCTCCTGGCGTCTCGTCTCCGGTCCTCTGCGTCTGATAGCTAAGGGTAGATGAGCCTGCCTCGCTCAGTTGGGTCGGTGTCATGGACGGCCGATGCTTCTTTGTGGAGCGAGGGCTCTTCCCCCGTCGTGCATGTCACACGTGAGAGGTGAGACGAGCCAGTGCAGGCTGGGCGAATCAAGAACTGCGGGAGAAGGGCAGTGTTGGCCTTTTTATAAACTTATTGCCAGTCACGCATTTCCGCTGCAAAGTATTGCGTTAGTGCGGAAGTCACAACTGGGACAATGTCCTACGTCACTTGCAACGTGGAGGAGGGGTTTCCTGCAGAATGTATTGAATTGTAGTTCTATATAATTGACCCTACATTTATATATGCTATATAATGCCTTTATATGGAGACTTCGTTTAAAGTATGTCCCAACATCTCTTGATCTGGATTCTTAGAAGAATCTCTTGAATGTGATGGTGCCAACATTCAAAGAGTATGGTTAACTTAACACATTATCCATGGTTGTAAGTACAGAAAAGCTATGAAAAAACACTGCATACACCCCCCACCCCATCATAATATATATATCCAAATAGAATTATAATATTGATGAATATTTTTTTTGCTTTACTTGGATGCTGCTGTCTCATTATCAGCTGATAATGGTAGCTTCAAAGCTGCTTGGGATGTTGTTACACTGTAAAAATGGGTGAGTTAAAAACAACCAAATTTGGGTTGTTTGTGGTAACCCAACACTGGGTCAATATAGCACGTACCTAACACTGAGTAAAACTAACCCAGCTTCTTGGATAGGGCTAACTACTCAACAAGTTGGGTTATATACGTAACCCAAGGCTAATGTAACCCAAATCTGGGGTATTGTAATTTTCATCATAATGCAATTTCTGCTGGGTTATTTTAACCCCAACCTACCTATTCCATAGAATATCACTTTCCAAATCTTGTTCAGAACTTGCTATGTGCACTTTGTTCATGACGCTCATCAATACAATCAATACAGCTTTGACAGCTTGATTAGTCCAATAGACTAGTTATTTTGGTTATGTTGGGGGAAGGCGGGGTCTCCTAAGGGTATCTAAGTAAGTTGTGAGGTAGATGTCTTCAAGACATGTTTTTGGAGACCATTGCCAAATGTTCACTATATTTCTTTTAGAAGTACTTGAAGTATCTAGTGAAATTGCACAAACAGGCCCGCTGTTACAGAATTGCACAAACAGGCCCACTGTTGTTACAGAATTGCACAAACAGGCCCACTATTACAGAACATCATGAGCAGATCCAATGTTACAGAACAGTATGAGCAGGCCCACTGTTACAGAACAGCATGAGTAGGCCCACTGTTACAGAAAATCATGAGCAGCCCCACTGTTACAGAACAGCATGAGCAGGCCCACTGTCACAGAACAGCATGAGCAGGACCACTGTCACAGAACAGCATGAGCAGGCCCACTGTCACAGAACAGCATGAGCAGGCCCACTGTCACAGAACAGCATGGGCAGATCCAATGTCACAGAACTGCACGAGCAGGCCCACTGTTGCAGAACAGCACAAACAGGCCCACTGTTGTTACAGAATTGCACAAACAGTCCCACTATTACAGAACATCATGAGCAGATCCAATGTTACAGAACAGTATGAGCAGGCCCACTGTTACAGAACAGCATGAGCAGGCCCACTGTCACAGAACAGCATGAGCAGGCCCACTGTCACAGAACAGCATGAGCAGGCCCACTGTCACAGAACAGCATGGGCAGATCCAATGTCACAGAACTGCACGAGCAGGCCCACTGTTGCAGAACAGCACAAACAGGCCCACTGTTGTTACAGAATTGCACAAACAGTCCCACTATTACAGAACATCATGAGCAGATCCAATGTTACAGAACAGTATGAGCAGGCCCACTGTTACAGAACAGCATGAGCAGGCCCACTGTCACAGAACAGCATGAGCAGGACCACTGTCACAGAACAGCATGAGCAGGCCCACTGTCACAGAACAGCATGGGCAGATCCAATGTTACAGAACAGCATGAGCAGGCCCACTGTCACAGAACAGCATGAGCGTGCCTAATGTAACAGAATATCATGAGTAGGCCCACTGTTACAGAACACATTGAGCAGATCCAATGTGTTACGACCCCAGCTCGAAGGGACCGCAACAAAAACAATTTCAAACAACACAAAATAAATATACTTCCACAAAGCGAATAAAAACCAGCCTTTAAAACGGGGAATCACACCAAGACAAAACACCACAGCAATATTCATAAAACTTCAGCACAGCAGCAAGCTGGCAACATGCCTGAAGTTATAAAATGTGGACAACTAAAACAAAAGGGAAACCAAACCAACAAAGGAAAAGTCAAAAACCCAACCTCGTGCTAGAGAACACCAGCAATATATATTTGCAGTTGGAAATCCAGCACAGGTGTCTGAAATTTCCAATCATGAGTCAAGTGAACAGAGTGAAACTCGTTAGCACGCAAAAGATTTAAAGGGCCACACTCAAGAGCCAGCGTAGGGACGTAACAAATGTCACAGAACATCATGAGCAGATCCAATGTTACAGAACAGCACGAGCAGGCCCACTGTTAGAGAATAGTATATAACAGCGTACCTGGTAAGGCTGTTCCTCCACAGTGACCTTACTGAGACTGGCCTTGCACAGAAGATGCTCCTCCCTGAATATACAGATGCTGTTCAGTTCAGTGTGTAATTACAGGGTGGGCTGAGTGAAAGTACTTGGATGGGAGAGGTCAGTTCAATTTAATGGCTGGTTCTGTGACAGGAAATGGGCCAATGTTGGAGAACTGAAACAGCCCTGTGAGTGGCCACAGCAGCCGGAATTCTGCTGCTGTCCGTCTCACCATGACCACGTCACCCTGTGCTCTCCATCCATACTCTACTATACTACACCTGGGGCCCTTAGTCATGGTCCTGGAGAGCCACAGGGTAAGCTGCTTTTTATTTTCCCCTTAACTCAGAAACCAAAAATCTTCAATTTAACAAAAACCACCAGCACACCCTGTGGCACCCCAGGACCAGGGCTGCACACTTTACTATGGCAGTAGTTCTACAGGTTCCACGTTTAACATGCTAAATGCATACACTGTGGAGCCCTGCTCCATCATGCGTGTGTCAGTGTGTGTATGGGAGGGGGCTGGGAGAAATTAGGGCTACTTTCCTTATCTCATCCCCCTCTCTGTCTGTCTCTCTCCAATCCCTCCTTCCCCTACAAACCGGCTGTTCATCATAAAGCCGTCACCGCACATCCTTTAAAGGAAACCCAAATTTCTTTCAGCCCACTCCATCAACATCCGATGTGATGTGCGATGGTACGTGTAAGGTTACATGTAGGCTATAGACTATTCGCAGTTATCCTGGATCAATCTATGACTTAGCATATATTTGCCAATAATTCCTGTAATCTTCTGAGGGGACAATCTACTGTTACAGGACAATGGCTTTCCATTTGCTGATAACACCTATATCAAGCCTAATGCGTGAATTGTCATTTACACCTAATGCGTGAATTGTCATTCAATGGCAAACTCGCGCACTGCAATAGACGGATATTTGAGTTCTGAATGCGATTCAGATGTCATTACAATACAGCTCTCTAGGCGTACAGCCTGTAAGTAAATAGAATGGTTTTGACTGCAAAAATTTCAAAACCTTGTCCAGTGCATATTGCATTTATTGTTTTTCAAATAGTCTAAGCTACAGCGGATTCGCTGTGCATAAGGTTTTTTCCATAGCCTACGGTTAAACAACGGAGATAAATGTCACCATGTTAACTGAATTTGAACCTTAGTATTCTTCGTCATATTTTTTAAATTGCAGTGACCAGGTTTCCATACTCTCAGCTTATTAAAACCCAGCTGATTTCACCTGTTATTCCATAACTGAACAAAACGATTGTAAAGAGAATTAAGCGTCTAATTAGAAACGAAAACTAATTTGCAGCACGTTACACAATTAATTTTAATGCATTCTCTGCATGTGCGCTTTAACTTCAAGCAGGAGCAGGTATGTTTCCCCTGCTGTAAATCACAGTTTTCACAGTCTTCCTGGGAAAGTGGATTGTTTTAAAGCATTACGCTACCAGTAAAACAGGTTGGTCACATTTCCAAAAACAGGACATTATAAAACAAGGGGAAATATGCGTGAACATATTGGTTGCCAACCTGACAGCTTTATTGTATTTAGTGTCATCATTAAGGCAACATAACGGCATTTATGTTATTAATCGATATTACTATGCAGGTAGCCTAATGAACTTCGGATGAAGCTTGAACTTCGAGAACTCCATGAGAACAGCCTCAAGGAATTGATGTTTGACACTTTCATTGCATAATCAAACAAAATTCGGTGAACAAGCAGGCTAATTTGGCATTTTCTAAGCTGAGACTGAAGCCATTGGTAGCTTATTCTCAGCTGTTGCACATCCTTTTAACTAAATGTAACCACATATATTTTGTAAAATAACAGCCCTGTCAGGAACTACCGGGAACTCATAGGCTACTGGTTAGTCTGAATAATATTGATCATACTATTGATCAATTTAGCCTATTCCTTGATCGCACTAAACACGCACGAGCATGTCTGTTTCGCCATCAAGCAATCCGCCAAGGTGGAAAAGCAGGCTTTTAAAGGGAATGGGATATGACATTTTGATTGGTTTATTGCATGTCACGCCCAAGAAACACCTATAATTAATGAAGCGACTAGGTTCAGCCCATTTGCACCTTGCGCCGTGCTTAGCGCCCAAAAAACACGCCGTTAAAATAGCAAAAGTGGACTTGGACACGCCCTAAATGGACTTTACCCCAATGCGCTTAGACCAAGCGCCAAGATCGCCAAGATAGGGCCCCGTATCTCATTCATGAAGACATTATTATCATCGGTTTGTTTACGAGATGGAGTCTGGTAACGTTAATGTTATTCGACGTTAGCGAACGTTAACATTTAAAAAATATATCTGCAAACACTAACATATGGTCTTTTATATTAGTAAGCTAACCAAACGTCCAAATAAGTCCAGTTTCAGCACAGTAGCTAAGTGGTAGCCAGCTAACATTAGATGTGCTCGCTTTGGCTTAAAAAATGCCTAGTTACAGCACAGTATTGATTTCACGCTACGGAAGTGGACATTACATTTGAGGTGAGATTAAATTTACTGTTTCAAATGAAATGGCTCAAGCTAGAACGGACAGCAGCAACAGGTGTTTGGGTTACGTTACTTGGGACTTGGCTTCCCACTAACAAATTGCGGGAATAACATGTTTGTTAGAGAACAGTGATTTTCTTTCCTTCTTTTAAAGTTGAGAGTGTTCTTAGCTGGGCCTATATCACTTATATCAAGTCATTCACTTCCCTTGCATCAAACAAGGAGTGGGCAGTGGTGGACTCTTCTGATATTTAGAATAGAAATGTAGCTCTGCCCTTTATTTCATCCCATCCAATCACAGAAGTGTCCATTATCTTCTGAAGCAGGGGCCAGGCAGAGGGGCTAGTCCAAGGACGAGGAGTCAGTCTGGCGGCCGACAAATCTCAGACAGAGAAACTCTCTCACTGAGTAAAAAGCCAGGACCTATAAATCATGTTTATAAACTGCTTGCCCCCCCCCCCCCCCCCCCCATCCGTTAAAAGCATTCTCGCTCCTTTAAGCGGCTGTGCTCTTGGGCCTGATTTGCGTTTTATGTCTGGAAAGATGGTACTGAGCGATAAGTGTGAATTGAGATATAACCAGGGTGATTTTTGTATTTTATTTTTGAAAATTAAATTGAGCCCCACCACTGTTGGCCAATCGTTGAGCCAGTTAAAGTTATGTCATTGTCAAGAGGTCGCAACTTACCCTGCTGGATCACACCACTGCCTGTTAACGCTAGAATTTGGGTCTCAGTCGGACTCGGAAGTATGTCAACTCCACGCCAGCCCCATAGGTTTATCATTTGCCGCTGTTGTTCAAACAGCCGTGAAAACTGACAGATGAGTTGAACCCTTTGCATAATGGATGGGAACAGATTGGCAAACAGCAACAAAGAAATCTGAACAAAACCGTGCTCCATCAAAGAATTAGAAACTGCTTCCTTTCAGCAGCATTCTGTCAATGCTGCTCAACGTGGGAGATTTTTATGGAAACCCCAAATGTAGATCAGTGCACCGCAACCTGAACATGGATGATTAAGGGATCCTGGTTTCCAGACGGCCAGAATGGCTTGAGAAACCGACCTAAATACAGTAGAACAACCTGCTTTATTCCTCTGTCCAGTGCAGGGGGCCAGCTCCGGGCTATCGTGTTTTGGATGTTATGGGCCCCACCCATGGGACCCATTCTTTTTTCCCCCTCATGAGTATTTTTCATTGTTGATTACTTTATTTTTATTCTAAACAGATACAACATTGGTTTGGGAAAGAGAAGGGGTGACAGAGTGCCGACTGTGATACAAAGAATGTTACAGTATTCCATATGGGTCTGTGAACTGACGTGTATATTTTGTGTCAAGTGCAATATTTTACAAGGAGAATCATCCCATTCTCTGAGTCTGTTCTCTTCCTCACATGAAGAGGGGGTCCCTCAGTATCTTGGCCTAATTCCTGATATTGCTCTTGCTATTTCAGTTCTGGCCACCTGACCATTCCCTTTTAGGCAATTTAATTGCCTAAATCAGGGGTCTGCAACCGTCATACTGGAGGTCCACAGGTTTTCTTGTTATTCATAACTTAACTTGAAGCGTATTTCCTTGCATCAGACCATGAACCCCCAAATGCCCCTATGAGCCATTGTAAAGCCAGCAGGTCATTGTACACTTCCATACATGTTGAATATACCCTTTGTCACCCACAAAACTTTTATATCAAAGACCCCCATAAAATTAATTCACCCTTTTACTCGTCTCATCTGGTTTCTTAGGTCTGAAATGGTTGCTGATTTTAAGGTGAAAATGAAAACCAGCTATAATGAGGGAGTGACGTGTGAGGTTCGAGGAGCCACATGCAGCGAGGGGATTCTAAAAGCTCCAAAGAGCCACTGAGACGGAGAAACCCCGTAATTAAGGGAAGAAAAAGGAAGCGTGAGAGAACGAAATGCCTAGGCCGATAAAATAACAAAGGGACAGAAATTAGAGCGGATAAAAGGGAGGAAACTATAAACGAAAATAACTCCCTCGCTCTAAACGGACTACTCACTACAGGGCAGAAATAAAGCAGGCTCAGAGTCCTAACATTTACCGGCACCAGTGCAACACGCAACACATGAAAACGGAATAAACGCCCTGACTCTCAATAAGGGGGGAACGTAGCCCACGAGAAGGAGAGACGAAACAGGGAACTAAAGTACCGAAGCTACTATAACCGGTTCGCTGTCACACGCAAATAAGTAGAAGCATGAACGGCAGGTTTCTCAGTAAGGAGAAACCATTGAAAGGTGAATAGAACAAATAACTGCTGTCCTATACTTCTACGAGCTAAGTGACTAAGTAGAAGCATGAACGCCCGGTCTCTCAGTAAAGAGAAACCATCGAAAGGCGAATAGAACAGAGAACGGCTGTCCTATACTTCTACGAGCTAAGTGACAAAAGCAGAACCAGAAAAAATAAACGCCCTGCCTCAGTAAAGAGAAGCGTAAGATAAGGCGAGTAGCACAATGGAACAAAACACACACACCCAACAAACAATGAATAGTACCCAAACAGTACAAAATAATACAGAAGCCCCAAACGAAGGAAACGGGGACTTAAGTAGCTCCGAGGTAACCACGCACAGGTGTGGATGCTGAGAGAAGCCCCGCGAAAAAGACGGGGCGGAGCAAACATCCACTAAAAGAGCAGAGCCCTCGCATGGCTACCAAGGGAAACGACCGCAAGGGAAGAAATAGTCAAAACAACAGCAGGGCTCCAGAACCAGGGTAGCAGGCCTCTGCCCTAAATGAATGCCCTCTTTTTCCATATCAACTGATGTACGGACAACATTCTAGTGCAAAATGGCTGCCATGCAACAACCAGGGTAGTGCTACATGTTGCTAGTGTTAGAGCCAAGTGACACCCCTCCCCTATCTTTTCCCGTGAAGATGACACAATGAAATGTGCTATATATATATGTATATATATATATATATATATATATATATATATATATATATATATATATATATATATATCTCAGGTCAATCCATTGTGATTGTGAAAGTTCAGGGGCGTGCATCATTTAACACCTAAAAATAGTCAGGGGTTTCTGTGCTTTTGAGACTCACTAAACCCCATTACTGGGACCTGACACAAACCTCCAATGTTGGGTCATGGCCTTTCTGAGGAAGACCTGATCTGGGGATGGTGTTGAACATGACAGCCCTGTCAGGTGGCGCTAACATAGACCGATGAGGCGGAACAGCAGAAATACCCACCTGAAATGCGCAAACGCTACCCCCCCCCCCCCCCCCCCCCCTCCACCCCGGTAGCTTGCCTTTATCCTCTGGAGATTACAATGTAGAGCAACAGCCAAATTGGCTTATAAAGGCTGTTAAAAAGCAGATAGCCAGCAGTGGTAATGAGATTATTGGTTTGTCTCCTGTACTTGAATTACTGCCACAGCCCAGAGCTTTGCTTTTGCCATGTTTTTTCCCTGTTAAATGGAGCATGTGCAGTTTGGGCATCATAACAAATGATTTGGCTACAGGAGGAAGCAATGGGCGGCGAACCGATCGTTTCTTATTTAATACCACAGTGGGGCTTGTGACCCCTGCCTGACAGGACAGGTGATAATTTTTTGTGGAACCATTGTTTGTTGTTATTCAAGTGGCTAGACTTAAGCTCATGCTTGTAAATGAATGATATGACACACACATGCCTCTATGATTATTGTGTTGCAGAAACAGGGGGTCCATTCTACAGAGGTGTCTAAACCCTGAATCCTAAATCCTACACTCCCCCAGTACATTTAAAAGATCCACAAATATACATATGTCACAGCAAAAAGAATATGTGATTAATTTTAATGCACATCAGCACAGATCTGCATCACCAAATTGTTAGCAAGAATGGGACATGAACTCACAAGACCTTGATGCTTCTGGGGCAGAGTCAACTGCCAAAACATTCACAGCATTAAAGCCAGCCATAGACATTTGAATTTGATTTGTCAGTGACACGACACCATAAACTACAGTGTTGGATTAAGCCAAGAATCCTGCTGTTTTTCAAGAATGGGTTTCATCCGGTCGAGAAAGGCTACACGCGGTCTCTCACACGCTGTCACTGGACGGAGCGAGACACAAGGCAGCCAGGGGTGCAATCTGTACCCAACTATGCAACAGCACAACCAAATGAACATTTGCCTCCAAATTTTAAAGCTAAGTTTTTTCATTTTTTACTTTTTTTCCCCCACAGTTCCATGTCGGTTTTCAAATTTCTTGTCTGATTTGTCCAGTGAAAGCAGATGCAGTTCTTTCATATCTGGAGTTTATGAGAAATTTTGGAATGAACTTCAGAACCAGGCTTAAAAACATCAGCTCGGGCTCAGACAGTGGTATCGTCCTCCCAAGACTGCATGCCCGTAGTTTCACATTGTTGCAGGTTTTAACCCTTGTGTTCAGTTTGGGTCAAAGTGACCTGTTTTAAACTAAAAAGAGGAATGACACTTTTGAGAGCTGTATTTCATAACCAGTGACTAAACTAGAGTAAATTTGAATCTTGTTTTATGTCTATTTCTGTTCATCATCTGTATGCTTTATGTCTTTTTTACTTATGTGGTTTATTTGACAAATATGAAAAACAATTAAGAAAACAATAAATATCAATAATCTACTGCATGAAAACCTTGTTTAATTAGTTTGGCTTTGGTTGCAACTTACATGTTAAAACCCAAATTTCGGCCGTCAATATCTCTGCCGTTTTAGCAGCAATTACCAAGCCACTTGGCAGATCAACTCAACTCAGCAATATCTCACCATAAAACAAATATGGAAAAGATTTGTTCAGCCGTCTTTCAGAACATAAAAAAATTTGCATTATTAACTCTTTTCACACATGCAGCCTTATCCGTAAATGTTCCTGGAACATTGCCAGATAGGGGTCATGTGTGAATAAGAGCCGAAGTCGAAATTCCGGAATATCCGCGCCGGCAAAAGACCTAGTGAGGTTTCCGTAAAAGTTCCGTTTCGATGTGACGTGTGAACAAAGCCAGAACATTACCGGATCAATCACGCATGCCATGGGGTCGCTCGCGTACCCACATTCGTCTCGCCGAGCCCCGAGCCACATGAAAGACTCGTACAGCCTCCAGCAGCCACAGGCGACGTCTCCGGCTTTGAACCAAGCTAAAGCGGAGTTTTTCCCTACTTATCCTGATTTTTTCGTTAGGTTTTTGTTTACGAATGGTGTTTCGTGATTGGAACAGATGTATTATTGCCAGCGTTTGCCTTGAAAATGTATAAATAAACAAGAGTAACTGTAGTGCAACTGCACACTCTGTCACTTCATCACCCGCCATTTTTTCAGTAGTAGGCTAAGTAAACAAACGTATCCTAGCAACATAGGGTAGAGCGTTGGTTGTATGAAGGCTACCAATACGGAACATTCCGGAATATTGCTGGATAAACTTTTCCGGTAATGTTCCGTATTGCATGTGTGAAAGAGGCTAATATTACAACTTTTTTTTCCCAACAACATAGCTCAAATTCTACAACTCTAATCGCTACAGTAGGCATAGTGATATGTCGGCAATGATATGGACTAAATCTTTTGATGGGTCATATTTCTGTTTATGGTACAGTATTTAAATGAACCTTTATCTACGATACCAGAAATGAATTGACCATTGACTTAACATGGTGGCATAAAATTGTTAGCAACTTGATACTAATTGAACAGTCTACTACTGTTACGGGAAGGCCAAAGTGTGCTGTGTGCGTGAGATTTCTCCCACTAAGTGGGAATTTTACTTGCTCTCTCATACAATTCCCATTAAACCTCCACCGCACAGCAGAAGCTGGCTGTACTAAGTTACCTATTTTTAACCGAAAAGTCCAAACGATTTAAGAATTTTACAGTATGGTTTAATCTTTTTCTGAATCCCAAGAAGTGTGGGCAGTGGCACATCAACTTGAGTGAGCAAGGTGGATATTTTGCTTAACCCTATTAACTTCGGCCCACGAGAGGCAATTTATACCTAGTTTCTACTAATCTTATTTAAGTGTCAATATATCAAAAAAATATTCACTGCACATCCATGGTTTAAAGTTAGAATTGAAGAAGAGGATGTACCATTCATAAATGTGCTACCCAACAGGCTACATTTATGTCAGAATCATCACATATACAGTATATAGCATAATACGCATAAATAGACATAGCTTAATGTTTTTATGTACGTCAAAAAATGCTTTAAAAAGTCAGTGTGTTTTTACATACCAATAGCGAAGTATTACAGCCGCCAGCTGCGAAAGGTAGGCTAGGCTACTCGCTGTGGAAATGTCAAATGTAGGCCTACTGGACATTGGCGAAATGGAAAAAGATTTTGGACTAATATGGAATAAACTCTTCAGGGTTCATCAGAAAACAGTTGTAACTTCATGCAGGTAGGATATTTGGTTTCTTAAACATATTTATATAAAGATTATAGAGATTTTGTCAAAAAAATTAGGTGTCTATCAAAACCGAAAGTACATCGGGTACTGTACATAGTAGCCTACAGTAAGCAAGGAAAAAACACAGAATGTTTATTTATATAACTTTTTAATAATATATTATTGTTCATATATCGGAACATGATTTTTTATTTTTTTTTAGCATGTAGAAACAGTGCATTTTATGCAGTTTATTGTCTGGACTGTGGCAAGATGTGGCATAAACAGCTGTTTAATTAATTAATAGGCTGGCACCCTGCTGTTTTATTGGCCTGAAATACAGAGCTTGCTTTCACAAGCGATGAAACGTTTTAACAATCATGCGTTGGAACTTTGCCGGTTTTCTTCAAGCTGTAATGTATAATTTCGGAGAAACATGCATACTGTAATTGGGACGGATACGTCTACCACGAGGGGGGCACAGTGGATAGGGCTACTTCTCTACTAATTTCATGAAATTTAGCTTGTTATAAATGTGAGAGATTTCTGTATAACACAGGTTACTGGATTTCCGATTTTCTCAGAACAGCTAGAAACTGTTTGTAAAACGCCCTTTTAACTAATCACTTTTAATCGTTTATACCTCCAGGATAACTATGTCTTTTTTTCAACTTGGACTTGTTTTTGCAAACTATTTCCACCATGTTGATTCCTAGGCTAATAAGAATATTTTTTCACATCTTTCTCTGTGCACCAAGCGAACCTGCTTTAATTTAACTTGTTGAAGTCAATGCATTTATTTAGATTTTTAAAAAATTGCATTTAATGTTCTACTATGACATTGATCTGACTTCTCACAATGCCTTGGGGTGGTTTAACCATAATGTTTGTGAATAAAGCTCTTTTTCCTCTCAACTTATTCAAGACTCAAACTCAGTATTCAACAGTTTGCACCATTCAGTTACCAAATTAAATAATTCCACTGATGTTAAATAGTCACATGATAGATAGGGGGAGGGTATTGATACATTCCACCTTTAATCTGCCATTAGTCCTCCAAGATACAGATGCAAATTAGTTTGGGGGCAGACAAGCCATATGCAAGGTGTTGTGGGATAGCAACATGGCAAGAAGTAATTACCTGTTGATGAGGGCTATCAAAATGTATGGGCACTCCTTGAGGTATTATTGCTATATTTCAATATGGAGAGCAGTTATCAATGTTTATAAGTTACATGATAATGGGGGAGTCATGCCACAATAATTAGAGAAGTGGAAGAATGAAAAAGGATCAGGGTTTAAAGCAAAATCAGTGGCTAAACCTTATGTATGTATTTTTTCATATTTTTATGAATTTATGGTTTAAACACTATTATAATAAAACTTATACAAAATCATAGCAAGTACTGGGTTACGGACTACACGTATATAACAATTTCATACAGTAGTTCCTGGTTTGAGGGTGTATTTTTCAATGAGAAAGG
The DNA here is from genome assembly GCA_029718625.1 of Synaphobranchus kaupii. NCBI lineage: Eukaryota > Metazoa > Chordata > Actinopteri > Anguilliformes > Synaphobranchidae > Synaphobranchus > Synaphobranchus kaupii. The sequence continues at coordinate 22,595,081 of CM056397.1, read as the reverse complement.
GCAGAATTCACAAAAAAATCTTTAAAGCCAGTTTTCTAAAAACCGTTTTGCAAAATCACAATATTCAAACAGTCATATCTTCAGAAATATTTACTCAATCTCATCAAAATAACCTCACTTTAATGTGAGATGAAAAACTCAAAAACAAATTTTGTTTGGTCACTAATGTACATTCAAAAAAAAAACAGCAATGCCTCTTTCCAAATATGACACGCTTACTCAAGAACATCCACAAACTTTTTAATGCACTACAGAAGTACGGCAAGTTTTTAAAAATGTAAATTTTTGAGGTCCGCTCTATCAGGGTGATATCACGGTGAGATATCTTCAAAACTAGTGAATTTTCAGTGAAACTACCTGGATGGATAGCACTCTGGGTATGTGGAAACATATCAAAATACATTTTTGGGTAAACTGCAACTGCCCCTATATTAATCAAATGAACCATCCAGCAGACCCCAAGATCAACTCTTTTAGCTAAATCAACTCACTGTGGCTTTGTCCACAGTTTCTTCTAGTATTGGGATATTCTGTGTATTGCTGATTGTTGATGTTTGGGATTGTTTTTGTGCTGCAAACCTTTCCATTTTCAGCTACACCTTGTGGCAATTTGGGTTGTGGTACCTTCCATTGGGTGTCTGATGCACACCTGTATGCATTCTAATCGTTGTCACACAGATAAGATGATTTATTGTTTAACACAGTGCTTGTTCTGAGGAAGGCCTTTGGCAAAATGTGCAAGCGTGTTGTTTGACTTAAAGACTGATAATGTATGCATATGTGTATGGTTCGGAGAACCAGGCGCGACAGCCAAGGAATTCTAAAAGTGTATATAGTAAAATATATACCACTAAAGCGGACAGCTCCGCAGCAGGAAGGGAATAAACGAAAAATGGGAATGAAAACCTCCCTGCATAAGCCAAATCAAAAACAACCCCAAAAGAGGGCGAACTCAATAATAGCGAGTAATCAAACAACAAAAGAACCTCACGCTCTCACACAAAGAGCGTATAATCGGAGGTCAGAGAAAAACAAAAGAAAGCCAGTGTAAAAGGGCTAGAGAAATTAACCTGTTACCTTAAGCTCTAGGTGTGAAAGAGCTGAACAAAAAGTAACAGGTAGAGGAGTATAAAGGATAAAGAGAGAAAAGGAAAGAAAACGACTAAATAAATCTTAATCCTAACTCTAACCAGACTTTTTACATTTCTTATTTGCAACAACCAGAAACGTAGTGACCGAAATCCTATACCTTACCGACTTCGATGTCAAATAGCAAAGACAATATTGAAGCACAGGACAGCTGAAACCCTGAGCTTATATAGCCGACAGGAAACTCAAAACAGGTGCGAGGAATCACCGCCGAGTGATAGCAAAGCACCGGAACGGAAGACGGAAAATCCGATAGAGTAGCCTGACGTAGCTAAAAGAAAGACCGTAGAAATAACCAGAGACTGCCTGAAACCATGACAGCATAATGGTTTCTTTGTTGATGGAGTGCCGCCGTTCCTGAGCTGAGCACCTAGCTGAAACTTAGCGCGCTTGTTTTTTCTTTTTCAAAACCTGTTAGTTGTGTGTGTTTTTAAAAGTCAGCGGGGTAAAAGGCATCACCACTGCAATGCAAGCTGTTTTGTATTGAGATAATTACAGTTTTGCAGCGCAAGTTTCTTGAAGGTTTGTGGAGCTTGTGGCCTGGTTGCCACAAGATTTTAGGTGTCTGTGACTTTACCGTTTTAACATGCAAGGAACTGCACGGTGCCATTCAAATCCCAGGTTTACCATCGTTCAGAGAGCCCTAGCCTTGTGCCTTTACCGTAGGAGAGCTTTATCAACCGAAGTAGAATGTCATAGATCAAAGCGCAGCTGAAATTCTGGGGACGAGGGTGCTCTTTTTCCTTCCATAATGAGCACCCTGGCCCCCAGAATGATATTGCTGTTTGTAACATCCCTCTTCTATTTTGCCACTGTTGTTAGAAACATTCTGTTTGGTCCCCAAAAAAGAAACACCCCCTATCTCTAGAGGGGTTTAATACACTATAATACGATATGACACCTTTATTGTCCATTTCCATGGACATTCATTTTGCTGTAGGTCAGTGCAACAACACGAAAATGCCAAAAGTACACACTCAACAGTCCTTAAAATAAACTTGACAGTCACTGATACAGAACTAATAAATGTCTCTCTTTTTTGTCTGTTTCATATAGTAGAACCATAATTGCCACACACAGTGCTGTGGGAGACAGACTGTTATTTCAAGGTTTCTTATCTGATAGCAAGTCCAGAATTTGTGAAAGCAAACCCACAACCCAGAGTATTGTACTAGAGATTTTGGCCTTTCAGTCCCTGAATGTTGCCCATTCAGCCTAGGGTTTGGAGTTTAAATACAGCTAGAATAGACAGCAGGACCAGAGACTTGGAAGCACATGGTGAGGGCAAGAAGGTTTTAGTAGGTATGCTAGTGCCTTTGAAGTCTCGAACATCTACATCATATTGATAAGTTAGTATTAATGTGGCACCAGTAAGTTGTGGCATAGATGCTAAAGGTCATAGCTCAAAAGGATTTTCATATGTCTCTGTGTTGTAGCTGGAAAATAACTGAAAAGAAAAACACCAAAAAGCCATGTGATTGGCGAGATAAATACACAGCAGCACTAAAGCCCCTTGGCCTTGACTATGTCTATATTTGGAAATGTAAAGCAAACTTATATTTCCATTAGCATACCCAGAAGGGATTAAGAATGACTAAAAAAAGAACATGGCACTGAGAGGCAGGGCTGTTTTCTTTTCTTGTCCACCATGTGACTGGGGCAGGGCCCTGTGGGTTAATTAATATAATTTAAGGAAGTGAGTTATTGATAACTGCCAAGGGGGATCTCATTGTGTCCGTCTCTAAGCAAATTACAGGCAGACGAAGACAACGGAGATGCGGCTCTGTTATCAAGTTACGTCTGAGGATCTCTGCAGAGAACATAATGCATGGGAAGCTTAAATGCTTTAACAGAACATGCCAGAAACAAATGAGGGTGTCCTCATTGCAGAGATTTATTGCAGTCCTCAAACGCATCTGAAAAAAATCTAAAATGTTCAACTGTTGCCATTAGGGTAAAAATGCATACTGCACCTTTAAAGTAATAAAAATCATGATTATAGCACAAGCACAAAGGAATTTTCGGAATATTGTTGAAATGGTTTGTTTTTAAGATCTTCTTGGCTCAGGTGCATGTTCAGCATGGCCAGTCACACTCCACAAACCCTGTCTCAGTGCCTCAACATGAATGACATTTCCAGTAATGAGCAGGAACTTCACCTGGTCTTTAAAGTTTTAAAATATTTCAAAAAAAAATTTGACTAAGTTATACATTTTAAAAAGCCTTTCCACCAGTAGCAGCACCAGGTTTTAATAATTGGGTGGACTTGCATAATTATGGGGTGGACCAATAGTAGCCAAAATTCTGGTGCAGCAGACAAACAATTAAGCATATCACAGATGGTATAATATAAAGGCATATATGCAAGGTTAAATTTGAATCATGAGGAATTATGTGTTTATTTCACTTGACAAATTATTTTGTTATCTTGCACAATGCTTAAACTTTTTATAGTGCTACTATTTAGGCAACAAAAATCATTATCAAACACAGTTCATTCAAGTATTCAGGTATAGCCTGTATATCTGTAAGTGTTCATTTACTATAGGCTTACTGCTGTTGTACAGTGCTCCAATCGTCAGAATATGCCATTTTCTCATAGCAGGAGGCGCAGAGTTTTTTTTTTGTAAACCTGATAGTCCGTTTGATATTTCCAATTGTTAGACCTGCTACGGAGCTTTTCTTCACCATCTCCAAAGAGCGTGGTTAGTAATACTATATTTAATGCATTTGAATGAACTGTACCAGCAAGAGCTAAAGCTGCGGAATTTCCCTCCTGCATTCCTGGCAGTAAGATGGTGCTGAATGACTGGTTGGATGGGTGGTTCTTCCTGAGAAGATAAATCTCCTGGGGCTGCTGTAAAAGGAGGTCTGGCTGTGGCGATAGAGGGATGGTAGGAGGGAGCATTTGTAGGCTTATCAGGCCATTGGCCATGGCTGATGCTGGCGTGGCCGTTACTGGTTGATGTAGTGCTGGGGATGTCGGTTTTGGGCCGGTTGCAGGCTCAGCAGATTCTTCCTGGTCTGTGCCACCCTCATCTGGGTCAGGCCGAGATTGTGGCTCCTCCATTAAAATTATTTTCGTGAACTTGAATAGTGAGGACTTTTTAGACCAGTTACACATGTTGAGCTAGCTAGTAGTAGTGTCTGGTGATCATAGCAGATGCAGACAGCTAGCTAATGCTAGTTAGCGTTAGTAACGCAATCCTACTGTGACAGCCACCTGTCATGTCCACAGCTTAATGTCATTGGTTTATGGTACAACAAAATCTGAGAAACATGATTTGTGAGAAAAAAAAGTTGGGACAGTATGTAAAATACACATAAAAGCAGAAAGCAGTGATTTGTAAATTCTCTTTTACATAATATTTAATTGAAAACAGTACAAAGAAAATATATTTAATGTTTTACCTTATCAACTTTATTGATTTTTGTAAATATATGCTAATTCCTAATTTGATGCCTGCAACACGTTCCAAAAAAGTTGGGGGGGGGCACCTATTTGGAACCAATACCTACTGTATTTGGAACATTCCACAGGTAAACAGGTGATGCTATCATGACTGGGTAGAAAATGATATCAAAAGACTCTTGATATCTAATGTACAGGCTCTTACAAGCAATACTATAATGTCTCTACATTTGAATGGATCTCTTTGAAAATTTTTGGGTGGGACTAGATTAAGCTGTAAATGACACGGGAATGGTATGGAACCCATGGTTGGCTAAATGAGTGTAAGTCATCAAGGGCCTGAGGTGTCAAATAAGCCTCAAACCATCACTCTGCTGACAGATATGCAGTAGATATGGATGGATCACTTTAAGGGTTGTTTCTCCTGACTAATTTTCCTATTGAACTCTATGGAAAAATAAATCAGGAGAAACAACCCTTCAAGTGATCCATCCATATCTACTGCATATCTGGCAGCAGAGTGATGGTTTGAGGCTCGGTTGATAACGCAGACCCTTGATGATTTACAGCCATTTAGCCAACCATGGGTTCCATATTATTCCCATGTAATTTACAGTTTAATTTTACAGTATAATCTACGAGTGACCATCACAACCATATGAAGCTGTTACTGTAGTATAATCTATGAGTGATCATCATAAGCATCTTTGGTATGAACAGCTAATTAGCTAACTGATCAATTGTAACTGATGGAAACAGAAACCTGAGCTGCCCACAACTAGTTTATTCTGAAAGTTGAGATTGCTGTAATTGAGCAATCTACTCAAAAGGAAATGATCGTGCAGCATTGCCTGACTTCAAAAGGAGTTGCGTGCTGACCATTAATTCTCTTTCATTTCTGTTTAATGATATTGGTATTGGCCAGATATATTTGTGACAAATTTGTGAGAATTTTACAAGGACACCAGGGTTAATACGCCTACCTCTTTCAAAAAGTTCCTTTTGATCTTTCAAGACCACAGCTACAGGACCTTCGACCAACAGTGGATTTTTATTTGGGCCAGAGGGAAGAGTACTCCCTACTGGGTCATCAACAAAGTCATAAGCCCCTAATTTTCTCAAAGACAGTCAAACCAAATAGTCCACTGCACGTTTTAAACAACGGGAAACGGCCCCTTCTGATGGTCTCACCACTGTCTATCTCACTGTCAAAGAGAATGATTCACAACCTCACACAACCTCTTAGAACAACATGCACTTTTGAGTTACAGTAGCCACAGAGATACTGACTGAAATTTCTATGTGAATAATCTTGTCACCTTCTTTTGCGTTTAGATTATCGATTGAACAGAAGAGAGAATAGTGACACATTTGTTCCAGTAACTCTGGTTTTCAGAACAGAGGCTGCGTGTGATGATTGTACACACTGTACTCCACCCGGTTGCCACAAGCCAGGAAAAAACTGCTAAAAGAAATCATTTATCCCCTCTGCTGTTTAAAATTTAACTAAGGTCCTAGCAATCTAGATGAAGAATGAGCAATGACACCAGCTGGAACATGTACGACATTGTACACTCAATGTAATATTTATGTATTCTTTCTCGATCTATGAATGAGTGTTGTTCTTATATTGTACGCAAAGAGCTTCAGGCAAATGTCCATTATATTTAATGGACAATAAAGTTTCCTATTATATCCTATTCTCTGAGGCACACCGCATCTATGAAACCACCCAGCCATTCAATGGGAAGTTTCCCTTTCTCCGCTGTCTGTGGGTTTCTGTCCCACCCCCTTCCCCCCACATGAGTTGACACGAGATGCTCTTCCTTTCTGAGCTTTTCCTGTGGGTACCACTATTGTAGCACCGGTGCTATGCTCAGTCAACAGTGCAGTCTCTAAGGAAATGGTCACACAGTGTTGACAGTTCTGTACAAATTTACTGAGGACTGGTCAGGATAATAAACACAAGTAAGATGGAAGCCCTGCAGCTGTTTCTCTTGGCCAAGTAAACTCCAGTCAGGCTACACAAACAAATTTATTGGTGGCGGCTCGCTAACCGCTTGTGCTATAATCATGATTTTTATTACTTTAAAGGTGCAGTATGCATTTTTACCCTAATGGCAACAGTTGAACATTTTAGCTTTTTTCCAGATGCATTAATATTTCAATAAAATATCAAAATACAACTAACATTGGCATAACAAGTCAAGAATGCTGATATTATTTTGTAACATTCTATGCTGGCATTTGTAGAGAGAGTGTGATAAATGCACAGCAACCTAACAGGCTGTATCTTCCTGAAGTACCAACAGCAGATAATGGAAGACCATTGCTATTGATAAAATATAAATCAGCACTTTGCCATTCAGAAGTAAGATTAGCTCATATGAAGGCAGTAGCCTAACTGTCCATTCTTGAGGATTGAAAAGGCATTTTCATACCTACCCTGCTAAAACAATCTTAAACCAGCCTAATCTGGTCAACCTGATTTAAGCTGTGTCTTCAACACTTCTAGCTGGTTTTAGCTGGTTGACCAGCTGTTCTCTAGTCAGCTGGTCCACCAGTTTGGCCATCAGCTTACTCTACCAGCTTAACCAACTTTAACCGGCCACAAGCCAGCTTTGACCAGCCAGAGACCAGCTATGACCAGCTAGAAGTGTCGAAAACACATCTTAAATCAGTTTAGAATCCCATCTGGTCTTAGCTGGAATTTTCAGATGGGTAGCAAGGAACTGACCACTTCGAAGTCTGTATTATCTAAATATATGCACTATTTACTTATCGCATTATATCGATTGCATTTATAGCTATTAGCCAAGCTTTTGTCACACCACACTAGAAAATCATACGATTTGCTCCTTTTTACGGCTTGGTCATTAAATCACAAACGTTGGCAATTAGCTAGCTAGCTGGTGTCTTGGTTTGCTGGGAAAAATAGATAACAATAACACTACAACACCAATAATTTTTAAAAAATATTTACAATATATACAAATCACTACCGACAATGCCACAACCATAAACATTTTATATATAATCGCTATAATCTCTTTCTGCACAGTAACACACTAATGCTCTACTACCCAACAAGGAAAATTGGTGGTGAAGATGATTATATCTTACGGGCGCTGCGGTGGTACAACGGTAAGAGCGCCGACTTTCAGTCGGTGTAGTTGTGCTCCGAGGATCGGGGTTCGCGCCCCGGTCCTGCCAGATCCGAGCATGGCCGGCGCCCTGTGGGAGCAGCAATTGGAGGCTGCTTCCGGGTGGGGGGAGGGGCTCGGAGAGAATCGCTGCACGCATAGCGGCCCTGGGCGGGCTAGAATCACGGTCAGGAGCTAGGAGGAGTCGCGCCCTGAAGAGGACGTGGCGCCCTCCTGTCCTACCGCCGGCTGACGGGGTTGCGTAGCGGTGATTCTCTAGCGGTTGCTACACGGGGCAATTGAATTAGAATAGGGTTCAATTGGCTACTAAATTGGGAGAAAATGGGGAAAAAGAAAAAAAAAAAGATGATTATATCTTGCTGGATAGCTGAACTTGTGTTCTGGATGGTTAGACATTATGTCAATCATCAGGACGAGAACGCGCACAAGAACACGCATGATTGGAAAGACTACCAGTGGGCTCAAAAATGCATCATAATCCACAACTATCTAGTCTTATAGACCCTTTTAGAGTTTGTCAACAATTATGACGTAGCGAAGATGCAAGCACATAATATTCTACTTAAATAAAATGTGTCTTACCCTCAAACGTTTTCCTAGACTTCCACCTAGCAAAAGCGGTCACAATAGGCTATCCTAAAAATTACAGCTTCCTGACAAGGTCCAACTCGGCTATCAATAAACTAAAGATGACAAAGAAACTACGTTTGTTTGTCAATGGCGATGGCAAGTGTGCGCGCCGCAGTGGTAGTTGGTGGGTCTATGGGCAATGCCCCAGGGGTGTATGGGACTCGTTTGAATGGTTTTGGTCTGCAAATTAATTACATTTAATTTGATGTCTGAATGAACAAAATATTTAAATAATTAGATTTTAGGTTAGGGTTAGTTGTTGCAGTTATAGCAGGGAAACATGATGTAAGCATTTGTGAAATGCATGGAACAAAAAAACAAAACTTTATTAACGGTTACCTAAATTTTCACTTAAAGTTTTTGCTCTTGAACAGTATTGTTGATTTTGTTTGCTTTTTCGTTTTTGTTCCTGCAAAAATGCCTTGTTTTCATTACCCCACTATATCCTCCGCCTTACTTTATTTGCTATACTGTTGACCCATACCGTGGCGTGTTGACCGTTATGAAATAGAACGAATGGTTACATACAGTGCATCCGGAAAGTATTCACAGCACTCATTTTCCTATAGAACTCTATGGGGAAAAAAGTCAGGAGAAACAACCCTTAAAGTGATCCAACCACATCTACTCCATATCTGGCAACAGAGTGATGGTTTGGGGCTTGTTTGATAGCTCAGACCCTTGATAACTTACAGCCATTTAGCCAGCCATGTGTTCCATACTGTACCAGTGTAATTTACAGGAAAAAGTGAAGCGCTGTGAATACTTTCCGGATGCACTGTAGGTAACCTAGGTTCTATAAATAAGGTCAATACGCCACACAACATGGTCATGCGGGGAATTCCATGCCCTTCAGTCTGCAAAAGAGAATGAGCGGTGGACAGCCAGCAGTATTTATTGTGTGACGTGGTGTCCACCCCACAGTGGTGGTTAATTTGCTATTCAGTCACCTAGTAGCTCACCCTCTCAGCGAGGATGACCCATACCGTGGCGTGTTGACCTTATTCATAGAACAGAGGTTTCCTACATAACCAATTAGTTTTTTTTTTGTTTTTTTTTAACTTAATTTCGCCCTAATTTAGCTCATTTACCTGGACAAAGCCTGGCTACATCCTAGCCGGTTAAAAAAACTTTAACTTTTCAACCAAATTTATCCTGTTATTCACCTGAACGTGAGACAGCATTTCACTGAGTTTTCACCAACTTTTCAATACAAAAATGTTCACTGGGGAGCAGGGGCGTAGCACAAAATTCTGGGACCCATGCAAATGCAGTCTCTGTGGGCCCCCTTCCCGAAGCAAACCTTTAATTTCAGGTCTTCTGAGGGCCCCTCCCTGCCTTGGGGCCCTGGGTAGTTAGTTCCACTATTCCCCCCTGCTGGGGAGGACCAGGACATTGCTGACTAGATATTAAAGATGATAGGAGAGTGTGCTGATTGTTTCTTGCTGTTGCTGTTGGCAGTCAGTCTACCAGCCCACATGTTTTGGAGGAGAGATCACAAAATCCAAGAATGACTAAACATTTTCAGGGGGGCTGAGATGAAAGACAGGGGGGCTGAAGCCCCCCTAAATAGTGTCTGGAATTACCCCTGCTAATAAGACAAATGCTGCCTATTGCGATAGGTTTCCGCCTATTGGTAGACGCTCAAGGCTCTATTGTCGCTGTTGTTGACCAAATTGAACACGGTGCAACATCCCAGCTGGTGCAGTCTTTTTTCCTGAGAGGGAAAATCCTTTGTAGACTACGGCACCAGCAGGACCAACAGTGATCATCACTGGCTTTGTGTGATTAATTAGGTTACTGGCCTCTGCAAAAGAGAAGAGCCCAGACCTTAGAGAATGTTTTTGCTTTTTTCTATGTGTTTGTTGGAGATCATAAACTGTATTTTCTTTTTCTTTCATTTTTTTATTTCCATCAGTAAAAGCGCAATCATTTGTCTTAATCACTATTATGGGATGAGATAACCTCCTTAGACCCAGCAATTAATTTATGTCCCCCGTAGGGGACACGAGTCTCTAGTATTAATCTCAAGAACCATATATTCTACTGTGCTGAAACCTACACTATAAAGGACATTCAATAAAATTAAAATAAATCATATTTTTAAAAATATTTTCACTGAATCATGATTTTGTCAAAAACTTAAATACTTATTTTTTGCTGGGTCTCAGGAGTATAAAACAACATAAAATAATTTTTTTGTTTTGATATACGTAGCCTACCAGTTTACCAAGTTAAGTTTGTTGGCCCTTGTTTTAATCATCCTATGATATGCTTACCAGCTTAAAGGTATACTATGTAGTTTCATTGTAAACAACTCGTTCTTTGTTTACATTCAGATTTTCTACCCAAAAAACACTGTATGTGTCCTTGTGGTCTAATAAACATGTTGAATGTATATCCTACCTCATAAGTCGTTCGCAGTGTTTTTTTGTTAATGTTTTGAATGTTACACTGTTGACATCCCGCCGGCATTTTTAAAGCCAGAAACAGCTAAAATTGTGTAAACGTCATGAATGCTCATTTGATTGACATGGCCAGGCCATGTGGGCAGGCTTCCAGGTAAAAGCTTAGGACCGAAACATGCCTCATGCAATTACGCGACCGTGTACGTTTCAAACTACAGGAACAGTTTTTCTTTTGCCATGACATTTGTGAAAGACAAGCCAGAGCATTGCAGCAAGGGACGCTATAGCAGCAACAACAGTAAACAACTTTCTTGTTCGATCTATGCTTTCCTCTGGTTTGTCTTTCACAAATGTCATGGCAAAAGAAAAACTGTTTGCGTAGCTCGAAGCATCCACGTTCGCTTAGCTATTTGCGTGAGGTATGTTTCTGCCCTTACTCATTAGCAAGAAGTTTTCAGCCGAGGAGGTAACAATATCATTATAAAAATAGCGACCATACACCTAGGTACATTACATTACATTATAGTCATTTAGCAGATGCTTTTATCCAAAGCGGCATACAATAAGTGCATACAGAAACATCATCGAAGTAACTACAGAACAGATAAGACAAAGAACATCCTTCCCATAACGTAGCAGCTATCGATAGTTAAGGCTATCTATTGTTGTGATGTTTGTTTATTGTTGACAATAGTCAATCATGTTTGACCAAACCTTGATCATGTAAATGGAGACTATGTTACATGCTCAAAGCATATAAGTTAGTAATCTTATCTATTGCTCTGTAAATTTGACCACTGTTCATTTTCATAAAATAATTCAAAATCATCATTTTGTAATTCTGCTCGGTTCATTCTGTAGCAATCAACATCCAGTGGTCGAGGCCCCGGAGTAAGGGTGAGGGGCAGTCATTACATAAACATTACAGTCATTTAGCAGACGCTTTTATCCAAAGCGACAATCGTGTTCGTGGTGGGCGAGGCAGGGCCAGGGGAAGAGGACAGCTTGATCAGAGTGACCGTGATAGAGTCAACAGGACTCCAGGAGGAGAAACATTGCCATCTCAATGAAGTTGATACGGAGCGGCACTTTATCACAAAATGCGAAAAATACAATCAAATCAGAAATAAATATTTTCCCAAAATAAATCAGAGATACCGTCAATTCAAAAATTTAACAGACATCCAAAAACTCCCCATCCTCTTAGGAGAGGACGTGCTGTGACTTGGCAGCACAATATAACGCTGCCTGCCATCGTCTTAGGGACGGTGAGAGACAGAGATCATCATAAACCAATTTTTATATTTTATATTTATTCACTTTATAAGATCATATGTGTCGTTCTCATCATCATTATTATCATTTCTATTGATAATTATTATTTTTCATTGTACTTTATTATTTTACATTATTGTTATTTCTAAATCCATAATCAAAGAAATGTTCTTGTTTTCATGTATGGTTACTGTTCATTTGTTTTTAGTCTTTGCTGTTTTGTATTGTTCAGAGTTAGATGTACGTATGTCTTTGACTGTTTTAATGCAGTATGCTTTGACAATACAGATACAGCCAATAAAGCAAATTGAATTGAGTCCATGGTCAGGGAAAATATGTGTGAAACGTCACCGCAATGCTCGTGCGTCATCGTGCGTGTCAGAGAAGAACACGTGATAAGCAATTTTCGGGGAGCCCTTTTCTCCTACGTGCTCTATATCGCCATCTAGTGTTCTGAAACTACATAGTATACCTTTAATTGTTTCCATGCTGTCTTTTGCAGTGTGGAGAAATGAAGGGTACTTTTCATGAACCTCATAATCAGTGGAGCTTCCGCTGAACTTCCAATTACTGTCTTGTTTGAAACAATCAAAAGTATATGCTCGCTCACAGCAAAGTACAATGATTGGTAACTTCACATCAGTGAGTATATGACATTTCCATCCATTTTGGGTTTTACAAAAAAATCTTATAAAAACCAAGGCGTTCTGGTAACAACTGTAGACCAGCGATTCATGCACAGGCTTGGAGACACTCATCTGAGAGAGAGGGCATAATTTGGCGGAAGGTACCGTGAGTAATTTTTTCCAGGCTGCTTAGTTAATTAGCTGCTGCAGGCGCATGGGCAACATCTGCAGCGCCGGCCGGTGCGCCTCCCATTTCCCTTGGACTTGGCTTCCAGCACTTTTGTCCCTTCTAATCCTTTTGGTCCTCACCAGACCAGAGGAAGAGGGGTAAAATGGGGGCAGGTTATTATGAATTGCTCATCAAAATACAGAAGTTACTGGCCATCTTTAAATGGTAGTATGACATTAAGATAAAGGGCATGTTGCATGGGAATTATTTACAGTGACACCTGAGGCCTGATAGTGGAGAAGTAAACGGGTTTTCCTGGTGTGAGAGTGGATGACATAGGTTACAACATCAAGCTCCCCTGATCATTTAAAAACACTCTGGAGCTGTAATCATTCATAGGCAGAAATTACACTAGGTTGAGAAAATCATATGTTTTAAAGACTGATTTTATTTAATTATAGGCCTATAACTGCATTAAACCCATTTGCAAGCTTAATTGTGATCTCAGGACTGCTTCTGTTTTAAACTGTGGCAGTGAGAAATTCAGCCAGCTCAGTGCCCTAAATGTCAGTGCTTGGTTAACATTATTCTGAAATCTAAGACAACAAAATTCCTTTGTTTGAACGATGTAACCTTAGCTAGCTTGCTAGCTAACATTAGCCTCGAAACAAAGAATACCTTACCTAGACGCTAGCTAGCTAACGTTAACTAGATCGTTTCACTAAAATATCTACCTAGCAATCTAACGTTAGTGAGATTTGAACACATTCATTGATTCAGTCACAAAATTGAATAAACTCTTCTAAAACAGGTATCTGGTTTGCATTAGATAAGATAGATAACTAGCTAGTAGCCGTGATAAATTAGCTAAGGTTAGCTAACGTTAGCTGAAGCTCAATGCTTACCTGTTCAGGAGAAAATTAACCAACTCGGCATCCGTCTTGAAATCCTTCTGGGCTCCGTGTTTTAGCACGGCTCTGGTCTTGAAGCTTTTTCGAAAGAGGACGTTCCGACCCGGAATGGAAATTTCAAAGGAGAACATACTGGCTGTCGCATTGTTATCGGAGAAGCCAGTATTTCGACTTAGCATGTTTCCTTAATCTCTGATGACATATCATGGTAATTTTATGATTTAGTACAGTAAATGTGTTACATATAGCTCCTTTAACAGTTGGCAAGGTGTTATTCGCTACAAATGCTTCACCCTTTTTTCTCCAAACATACCTTCTTTGGTTGTGGCCAAAAAGTTCTATTTTGGCTTTGTCAGTCCAAAGCACATTGTTCTAAAATGCTTCAAGCTTCACAAGGTTTTCTTTTGCATACTTCAGACGCTTTAAGGCTTCTTTCTGGCAACAGTGGAAATAGGTAGTTTGAAACATTGACACAGTTCACTTCCACCAACAAGGTGGAAAAAACTATCTTGATTCTGACATCCTTGGACAACTGTTTAGAGCAGGGGTTCCCAAACATTTTTCTGATGCGACCCCAAATTAATGCTCACAAATGTATGTGACCCCAACACACGTGCACGCACGCCTCTGTTGAAAATGACATAAATCCATAAATCGCAGAGTAGATGCAATCTGTGATTGGTTGAAATGCATGAAGTAACGATTACATTTTTATATTTGGGTTGTTGAAATGTTGGACATGTAGTACATTCACATTCTATTCTTATTTTCAGAAAAAAAGTTAAATAAAATTTTCAGGCGACCCCATCCTCAAATCAGGCGACCCCACTTTGGGTCGCGACCCACAGTTTGGGAACCCCTGGTTTAGAGGAACCCATGACAGAACAGCCACCGCAGTCAGATGCTTTAGAAGGCAAGGAGTTACTTCAGAATAAATAGTTCAGCCCTAGAATTATATTCAGCTGACCCATTGAAGCCCTAACAAGTAAATCAACTGGGCCTGGGCCTTAGTAATAATCTTTTTTTAAAGTAACAAAGAATAATCCAAAAGGGTTCCCAAACTTTTGCACAGGGCCTTTTTCCTTTTTTATTATTTTGAAACAGTAAAAAATTTAAACAAAATATAATCTTGCTTTAAAATTTGAAGAAATATGTCATGTAAATGAGACCATTTAGAGGTCAGGTTAGCTTCTGTTCACTTAGATATTAATTGTAAAGGCATTTCGACCAGGGGTGCCCAAATTTTTGCACCCATGTGGTTTAATACGGGCCATCTTTTTTTCCAGCGAGGTAATCGCTCTCACAATTCAAAATGCTTTATTGGCATGACATTTAAATATATGTGTTGCCAAAGCTTTCCAACGAAGCGCATTACATGTACATGTACATAAACTACAGTACATTAAAAAACAAACACATGAAAACACATAATATAAACACAAATATAAACACAAATATAAACAAATAGACACATAAGTACATGCAAATACTTGTAAATACTAATAATTAAATAAAAACAATTCATATTTTTTTAAAATAAGTAATGATTATCCTCTCTCTCTCATTGGACGTTAAGCTTGTGCATTCGTTGATACCCTGAGTTGGGCTAGTATGTCTGGTTTAAATGCTCAAATGTTAAGGTGTTTCCACTTTTCCCAATTAATAATCACTATTCATGTATTCATTACTCTGTATCTTGCATGCATATTGGTATGTGTTGTAATATTTTTTTTTCTGGTGCCTATGCATTCCCGGTGAGCCTTAAGTAGTTGGTGCCCTCATGTGGTTACAACTTGCAACTGCAGAAACCAAGACAAATTTTACCCTTATGCTCCAAATGCTGCTCGTGTGTCTGTTTATGAATAATATTTTTTTGTGTTTCAGAGCATTTTACATATTTATTTCAGTCTCCAGCCTTACAAATAAGTGTATTGGGGAGGTATTTTCACCATAAAAAGATTTGACATCAAAGTTTGTATTATCTTAGCGTCTAAGAGCACATTTCTTAAGCACTGAACACGACTGAATGTCCGTATTCCTGTCTTTATGCCAGTTTGATTTGGACTACCGTGTAATGCAAGCACAGTTTATGACCAGCAGATGGTAGCAACGAGACGGCATTACAGGCTTTGATTCCATTACTAATTAATTACCTGTGGACTGTATCACTGCCCAATCAGTCAATCAGTCAAATCACATCAACAGTGTGATGTTCTGAGAAGTACCAAACACAGACCCCAGGTAGCAGGCAAAAACGTAGTTTATTCACAGTCCAAGATCAGTAGCCAGGTAATCAGAGTTGAGACGGTACAAAATCGAAATCCAAAAGAGTAGTAAAAATAAACGTAGCAAGAGTTTAAAAAAAACAGAGAGACACGGCAAACAAAACAGAAGGAAAAGGCAGGCTCAAAGTCGTACTGAAGGGTTGTCTCAGGTATCTCAAATAACACAGGCTTACAAAAAATCGGCACAGTGAATTGATCAACGTTCTGACAGAGATTACAAGTGGAAGGCAGACTATATACACCAGGGAAGTAATGACACGAAAAGGAATCAAGTGTGGGTGGGAGGAGTAAGGAGCTAGACACAGGTGAACACAATAGAGTACTCAAGTGACTACGTCAGTAAAGTAAGTAAATTCCCCATTCATTAGAGCGTAGACATTAACTAAAGCTTACTTTTAAACCATTTCTACTGATTATGTCTTACCGTCAATTTCCCGGATTGTTCAATATAACGCCCGTTCGCAAACTATGTCGTTTTTCTGGGCCAGCTTCGAGTATATTTTACGTTTTAGTAGTGATGGCGAAATGAGGCTTCCTGAAGCACTGAGGCTTTGCAGCCAATTGTATCACAAATAGATTAATTACTCGAAGCCTCATTCAACACAGTGTACACTAGTGACGCGTCGGACTTAAGAGCCATTTCTCTGTAAGAGAAAGTACCAGTTCAAAACCCCGCTCAGGCGATACACATACTAACATACTCATAATTTATATTTGTAACTGTCATTAGGCTAGATTTGTTTTATACTAAGATATATTATAAAATAATATATATAATAATATTATATTAACTTTCAAAATGAAAAAAACTGGAAGATTGATATAAAGGGGGACAACATTTGTGGGGTTCTATTGAACAGTAAAAGTGTTTCTGGTCTGGGACTGGGAGTGCTTCTGTAACCAGGCAGTGAAAGTGAATGTGCTTCAGTATGGGCAGTGAAAGGGAAGGTGCTTTTGTGACTGAAAAGGGAGGTTTTTATTGATTTTTATTAACGGCCTCATCAAGTTCTTGCTTTCTGGAACCTATGGCAAAATAACAATATGCAAATGTATTTTTATCAACATGTGTCAGTATGATTATGATAAAGCAACCATAACTGTTATTAAAAAGTAAAATAAACAAATAACCTCCACTGGTTTCTTGCTCATTGGCAGGTGCATTTTCATGCATTGCCCGATAATGCCTGGACGAGGTATTATTGCTGTAAGCCAGCTCCTTTAGGCACAGCAAGCACTTTACCTTCAAAATTAAATAATATGCCATTTGAGAAGGAATGCAGATGATAATGATAATAAGAATAAGAAATAACAATCAAATCATAATAATATTAAACAAATCGTAATAATCTGCTGTAGTTACGTTAAAATAACAACCAACAAACTACATGCACAGTCGATTGCTAGCCCAGTGTTCGAATAGCGTTTCAGTGTGTTTTTATATCTAAGCCACTTAGGCCTGCCTTATTTGGAGATATCGGGTCAAAATATTCCCAAGCAGAAGAAGATGTTCGCTTCCATGCAGGTTCCATTAGCCTATTTTTGTACAAAAACTGTACAAAAACGACAAAACTGTACAAAAGTTGTACAAAAAAAATAAATAAAAATACTCCAAAAATTCCTCAAAAAAATACTCCAAAAACTTTCAATAGCAATAACAAACCGATCACATGGTTCTACAGCACCCGAGGCCTCGTTTGTCATCGATCACATGCTTCTCTGAAAGTGATACAAGCTTCGGTGCGAGGCTTCTGTAGAAACTGCCCTACGATTACAAATAATAATTAGTTAAGAAGAAAGGAAAACGAGACTTGAAATACAGGGAAAAACCGCATGTACCAAAATTGCCCGAAATGTGCAAACATGAATACAGGAAGTGGATTCTAGGGTAACATGGAAACGTAGACAGACAAGGGAACTGAAGTGGAGTGTCAAATGGGAACGTAACCAGTAATACTAATGAAAACAAACAACCACATTTAAGGAAAATAATAAAGTAACAGAAAATAGACAGAACACAATACACAAACAAACAGAACCATAACAAACAGTAGTTTCTCGCTGCTCCTGCCACCATCACCGCCCGGTTCCCCACCATCCTTGCTGCCACATCTGGATGAACATTGGCTGATTTGACCATGCTGGTCATTAAGACCTAGACCCTGAGTCGACCAGAGGAGGATGGGTTCCCCCCTTGAGTCTGGTTCCTCCCAAGGTTTCTTCCTATTTACACCAGGGAGTTTTTCCTTGCCACTGTTGCCTTTGGCTTGCTCTTGTGGGGGTTTAGGCTGGGTTTTTCTGTGAAGCGTATTGTGACAACTGGTTATGAAATGTGCGATATAAATAAATATTGATTTAATTTGATTTCTGCAGTGCACTGACCATTCCATGTTTTTAGAGGGAATCCAGACTTGATAAAAGCAGAACCAAACAGATAAATCACAACTGACATGGGAGACCCTGGGAAAGACAATGTAGAAAAAAATCCAGAGAAACCGCTGCAAATACAACAAACATGGAAAAGATAAATAAATGGTGGCTGTATTACTGATGTATTGAAAGGTTTTACAGTGGGGATGGAAAGTATTCAGGCTGTGACACAATTTTTGTTGTTTTGGCTTTGTACCCCAGAACATAGGATTGGAAATGGAACAGTGATGAGGAGGTTAAAGTGCAGACTTTCAGCTTTAATTTGAAGGTTTTTACATCGATATCGGGTGAACTGTGTAGCGTTTGTAGCCCTTTTTATACGTAGTCCCCGCATTTTAGGGGACGAAAAGTATTTGGACTAATTAACATAAACTGAAATAAAGTCATCATATTTAATATTGGGTTTCATATTGTTACGTCCCAAAATCCACCTGTGTTTCAATAACCAGGTGTACAGTACTGGACATAACACTAAGTCACATTAAACGATAACCACAACCCAAAAGGAAGACCAGTGAAGCATGCAGTTGTATAGAAAGCCATTGCTATAAGGCAATTGCCATGTGCACAGCAAAGATGTGGTTCTCTGGTCAGATGAGTCCAAAATGTAACATTTTGGCCTAAATGCAAAACACTGCTCATCTCTCCGAGAACGCCATCCCCACGGTGAAGCAGGGTAGTGGCAGCATCAAGTTTTGGGGTTCCTTTTCATTGGCAGGGACTGGGAAACTTGTTGGGATTGAGGGCAAGATGGATGGAAAATCCTAGAGGAAAACCTGATTCAGTCTGTAAGATACCTTGGACTGTGGTGGAGGTTCACCTGTCAGCAAGACAATGATCCTATACACACAGCCAAGGTTACACTGGGGTGGTTTAAAAACAAGAAGCTGAGTGTCCTAGGATGGCCCAGTCAAAGCCCAGACCTCAATCCAATTGAGAATTTGTGGCAAGACTTGAAAGTTGCTGTTAATCAACAGTGCCCACCCAACTTGAGAGAGCTTGAGCAATTTTGCCAAGAAGAATGGACAAAACTTCAGGAACCAGATGTGCAAAGCTGGTAATTGCTGCCAAAGGTGGTTCTACTAAGTATTGACTTAGGGTGGGGGGTTAGAATAGAATAACTTTAATTTTTCCTGTGAGGGAACTTCAGTAAAAAAAATAAAACTTATATTTTAATTTAATATTTAGTATTGGTGAATACTTATGCAACTGACACATTTCAGTTTTACGTTTAATAAATTTTTGTTTCACAATAAAAAAATATTTTGCACCACCGTCAAGGTGTTGTGTACCTGGTGGTAATCAATGGGAAAGAATCCTAATTAAATCCATTTTCATTCCAGATTGTAACACTAAGACATATCCAAAAGTCCTTGGGGTGTGACTGTATTTGCTATAAAAAAAACTCCTCCCCGTCGGTTCAAGTGTCTTTTCGTGTTCTTTTTGTGCTGATTCACATTCTCGCGAGGGAAGTTTGCAAGTGAAGTATACGAGGGAAGAACATTTAACAGATTGGACATCAGCCTAGCTCTTCAATCACACTCACGGCAGGGTTGTTCTCACAGGAGCCAGGTGAATCTGGCAGTCAAAGCTGACCTCCTTGTTTTGAGTAGTTAAAACCATTTAACTGCTCAGCTCAAAATCGCACATAGAAATACAATAGGGGGTTTAAAAGTGCAGTAATTACCTGATCTGATTTCATTTTGTAGATACTAGGTTATGTTTATTTTTAGTTGAAAAAGTAATTTGACAATTTTGTCAGTGGCAAAGGAAAACCCCCTTCTACTCCTGAGTGGTGAATAGTTTTGAGCAGAGTGCCGTTCCATCGCTGGCAGGATCTGTAATCTCACAAAGTGGAAAGTTGTAATAAGGCCAAGATACCAAGTACCATTTTCACTAACTCCCTCTGATTACGGTCCACCTTGCACATGCCTTTCACTGTTTATGTTATTAATGTGTCAAGCCCAGATTTTCTTTTGTGTGCAAAGCAAGTTCTGTCAGGAAACTCTTGCTGTGCCCGACCAATGGCCGGCCTCATCAAAAACATGTTCTCATACTCAACCAATCACTTGCACACATCACTAATGGAGTGCCGCTTTTAAAAGTGAGACTCAGATTTCTCCCATACTGCTTTTGGCTGCGCTGCTCTTGTTTAGCTCTTTCTTGTTCGAAAATATTTGCTGCTCACCCTCCACCACCCCAGCCTCCACCTATTGTTTGGATCTGATTCTGTGTACGTGGGGGGTTTTGGTATATATCTCCTGTTTAGTAGGGGAGATGTCATGCTCCTGTTTGATAGGTAGTGCACACTGGTGCATGCAGTAGAAGTACATAGAGCAGATCCATTCAGCGCCAAACCAAAATGATATATTCATTCATATATTAACCTCTTCCTACCAAACGCCCCCTAGTGGTAATGCAGGCGTTACGGGAGTTATTCAATTATATATTTAATTAATTTGATAATATACTACTCAAAAGAAGTTAAGGGTCAAAAATATTTGTGCATATAAATATAGGCTAACGAGCTAAAATGGTGATGACTAATGACAAAATAATTATTTGATGGCTCAAGAACAGAAAACACAAAACAAAAAACTTGATTAGACACTAGTTTATTACCCTGATGAGAAAAGTAATGCACCCCCCAAAATGATGTTCACACAAGTCGCAGAAGCTTCAGTAACTGGTGTAGCCACCATTAGCATTCAGACATTCTTGACAACGTTGGCGCATGCTGTTTTTTCATCATGGTAATAAACTAGTGTCTAATCAAACGTTTTTTGTTTTGTGTTCTTGAGCCATCAAAGAATTATTTTGTCATTAGTCGTCACCATTTTAGCTTGTTAGCCTATATTTATATGCACAAATATTTTGACCCTTAACTTCTTTTGAGTAATATATATAATAAACTGCTCACCTGAATATTTTGATTAAATTACATCCAATCATTCTGGGAATGTGGTTTTTAAACCCAAACGTAGTTAATACTTCCTAAATAACATTGGAAACTCCAAACTAATTACCAAACATGTATTGCAGCTTGCTGTCATGCCATAAACAATGTGCTGGTAAACTGTTCTGCTTGATTGTAGTTCACAAAACTTTAGTTTTAAAAATTCGTTATGCCGTTAGGCTTTATGAAAAAATACTTCAAAACTTTCTATACAGCTGTACATGATTTTTTCAAAATACTAAACGGACTTGTGCTTTTCAGCGCTTCGTTGTGAGTAGTGTCTGTGTTCAGTTTGCCATTGTGCAAAGTTGATGGAGTACCAATCCCTTGGCTTAGTAGATTTTAGACAAATGGGTTTTCAACATGATTGGAGAGATTTTTGCAAAACCGTCGTCAATTGGGTGTATTTACTTTGACTGGTAGCACAATAGGCCTATCTGAAGTGGGAATTACTAGCTGGGGTTTCAGTGAGTCTTCGTTTGCTTTCCAGTTGGTTTTAAACCTGTCTGTCAATTGTTCCAGCCAATAGCCAAGACTCTTATCTTTCAGATAAGTGCTCATTCAGCATTTCCGATTCAAAATATAGTAAGCTATAGCTGTGCATAACAGGCAGAGGCCCTGGGGGCGTTTTCACTGTCCCAAGATGGCGCAACAGCAGTCAGTATTTTTAGCATTAGCTTAGCTTTGCCCGTTCATATAACTTTAGCTAGCTACATTCCGCTTAGTAAAACATAATTCATTAGGTAACAGTTGCAGTTCAGTTTTTTATTTTACAGTTTCTTTCATACAGTCAGGGCGTTTTTGTTTAGTTATATACTTTGCGCTCAAAATATGCACCCTCTAACTAGCAAAAGGGGAGTTGGACACGCCCTAAATGCACCTGTGCCATGCACTAAGATCGTCAAGATAGAGCACATTGAGACTTTTCTGGAACATTGCCATTTTTGGCACCATTTTACACATTTTGTTAACCAAAAGAATTTGAATGGTTTTTTACCAGATTTTTTACCAGAGGTAGGCAGCATATTGAGGAATGACAAAGAGGTGTTATTTCCTCCATAGCTTTTGTAGCTCATCAGGTAAAAATTCTGAAAATTGTATAAGTTTTTTTACATTTTCTCTATATAAATTGTTGTAATTAAGTAGCAAAAAGTAGATTTATATGAATTTTATTTCACATTAGTACAGTTCTCTGCTTTAATAAAAGCTATGAACCATATTTGTAGCATTTATAGTTTTTGAGATAAACAGCTTTGTTTGTCACTAGTAACAGGCAAGAATTGGCCATACTTTTCCCTTGGTAGGAAGAGGTTAAATACGTGACAGAACTTGCTATGTGCACTTGATCGTTCACGGCGCTCATTTATTTGTCTCTGTATTGTGGTTTCATGTCCCAACATTGTTTTCTTCATATGTGTGTTGTGGTGTCACTATTTGGACAATGTTTTCTTTGTTACATTAAATTAATTTAGCAGATGTGCTTATCCTTACATTTTAAGAGATATATGCTGTTAGACCTTATGTTTTGTGATGTTATATCTTAATGTTTTTTTTTGTCTGTGTATTTTGGTGTCATATACTTAAATTGTTCCCTGCATTGTGTATTCTCAGGTATCTTATTCTCTACTCTGGTGTTTGGGCCAGCCTGTGGCTTCATCCTAGGGTCGCTGTGTACCAAAATCTACGTGGATGCTATGTTCATCGACACCAGTGAGTGACTATAAATTCGGACACCAGCCCACTACTCTGTGTCTTCTCACCATTATACCTCTTCAATTGTTCACATTTACATTAAAACATATACAAATGCATGTATACATTACATATCTGTGTACTTAGTGTCTACTGAAAGTTTTATTTTAGGAGGCAGATATATTTTCTCTGACATTTCACCTGTTTGTGTGTGTGTGTGTGTGTGTGTGTGTGTGTGTGTGTGTGTGTGTGTGTGTGTGTGTGTGTGTGTTTGTGCATATGTGTGTGTTGTGGGTATGTGTATGTTGTTTGTGTTTATATGTGTGTGTACATTCATACATTGCATGTATGTGCATTTATGTTTGTATGCATTATGTATGTGTATGTGTATATGTGCATGTATCTGTGTGTGTGTGTGTGTGTGTGTGTGTGTGTGTGTGTGTGTGTGTGTGTGTGTGTGTGTGTGTGTGTGTGTGTATCGGTGTGTGTGTGTGTGTGTGTGTGTGTGTGTGCATGTATCTGTGTGTGTGTGTGTGTGTGTGTGTGTGTGTGTGCATGTATCTGTGTGTGTGTGTGTGTGTGTGTGTGTGTGTGTGTGTGTGTGTGTGTGTGTGCGTGCGTGTATCTGTGTGTGCATCTGTATCTCTGGTGTCTCTCTCTTAGGTAAGTTGGACATCACTCCAGAGGATCCCCGGTGGATCGGCGCTTGGTGGGGCGGGTTCCTGCTGTGTGGTGCCTTACTCTTCATCTCCGCACTCTTCATGTTCGGCTTCCCGCAGTCGCTGTCAGACTTTCCTGATGAGAGTGGGGCCAGGGGCGGGGCCGAGAGCCAGCAGCCCATGCTCCCCACCAACAGCAGCCTGCCCCTGGACTATGAGGGTTCCAAACCCAGCAATGGGGTCGTGTGTCACCCCGAGCCTGGGCCAAGCCTGACCTGCTGCCAGCAGCTCAGAGGTAATAATAATAACCATGTTGGATCATGCTTGTATAGTGCCTTCACAGGGTTTTTCACAGGGAAGGGGGTGAAAACGGACCTCTGCTAAGATGGATTGCCCACACTGGATTCCCCACACCATAATGCATTTGTGTTATGTCTCAACACTCAATGCCTTACGTTAAAAAGCCCCCATTCCAAGACACCCCGTACCAGAATGTCTGCTAATGCACATAAACAGCTTGAGGAGGGAGGGAGAGTAGAGGTTTAAGAGGCCTGTATATTACAAGCCTTGTACCAGTCTTTATAGCCGCTTTGTTGCAGTGGTTAGAGGAACTGAAGTTATTTGTCAAACTTATGTCTTCCTCTTTTTGGATACACATACAGCTAGTTCACAGCAATGTTAACTGCAGCGTGTTGAAAAAGCAAAATTTTTTGTAGCACAAAGCGCTCTTTCAAAAACCAACACCCAGCCTGTGTGCAGGACAAAAAACTATGTTTTAAAGGGATAGTTCACCCATTTTGAAGAATTTGATATTGTTTTACTTACCCCGAAATGGTATGTAAGGCTGTAGTGATTATGCAGTTTCAGCCTCTGTTTAGATTTATGAACATCCGGTAAGAGAGCCGGTAACTTTTAGTATCGCTCCGTGTGAGAGCAGTGGCCATTTTCACATCGC
The DNA here is from genome assembly GCA_029718625.1 of Synaphobranchus kaupii. Classification (NCBI taxonomy): domain Eukaryota; kingdom Metazoa; phylum Chordata; class Actinopteri; order Anguilliformes; family Synaphobranchidae; genus Synaphobranchus; species Synaphobranchus kaupii. Next base: position 22,570,363 of record CM056397.1, on the reverse strand, counting down.
GATACGTAAGTAGACTGGAAGCTAGCTTGCTAAAACAAAGCCTGTAAACAAAACAAAAAGCAGCTAGCGTTTGTTTTCTTAGCGAAATGTCTGCTTATAAATAAGATGACGTGGTGGAATTTGTAGTTGAACCATACTTGTAAGTTTAAATGGACTTTGTCTCTGATATGATAGCCATAAGGATTGATAGATTGCTTGTGAGTTATCGTGCGGAATGATACTAAAAAGTTACCGGCACTCTTATTGGATGTTTATGAATCTAAACAGAGGCTGAAATGACATAATCATATACAGTCATTTGAGTGAAAATGTCGTCCTTGTGCGCTCGGTAATCATATGTGCATTTTCGTTTCCAACAACGACACTTGTAAAGCTGTTGTTAGCATTGCTCCAATTCAGGATAGCTACAACGGTTAGACCAGGACAGCATCACTACAGCCTTACATACCATTTTGGGGGTAAGTAAAACAATATAAAATTCTTCAAAATCTATCCCTTTATGTGAAATGTTTGTTTTGGTTAAAAGCTGCAAAAGTCATCACGTCAAAAAAACATGTCTCTCGGTACAATCAGGTATTTTTTTTATATCTGACTGCTATACAGTTCTGTAGCTATGTTGGTCTACTGTATTCCAAACAACATGTAGGCCTACTCATCAGTGGGCACAGATTGCTTCAAACCTCTCAATGAGCCTAATTCATACTCTTAGAGTAGGTGGGCCCACACATGGTAGTGTCCTGCAGAAAAATCATTTATAGCCTACTTTTCTCTATTCCTCTCATGGTCAAATTAAATCATGTTAAAACTATACTAATATAGCCTACTGGTAAGCTATTGCATGCATTAGGCTATACAATATACTTAACCTATTCTTTCTACCCATTGAATTCTTCTAAAGATGCTGAAGCCATTTTTAGTGTGTGAATTCTTATAGGCAACTTTATATTTCTGCTTTATTGGCATTGTGATAGTAGAGAGCGATAGAAAAGATGGGGAGAGGAGGTATGACAAATCTGTTCCCAGTCGGAATCGACCCGGTGACTTTTTATCTATGAATATATTAACTCTGGCTCTGTTTATCTCCTAGAAATGTATCACCCCTCATTAATTGGAAAGATGCGACTGTTGGCTTTTATGGGATATTGGTCATCTGAGCGATTACGTTCTTGAAGAAGCCATGCGTTGCTGCTGAATATAGGGGGAACACTAATATGTTAAGCAACTTTTGGAGCACGCCTTAGAATTTAGATTCTAGAGCTAGTTTGCGAGGGATCGACTCAGCTGCACCCTCTTCCCTCCATCCGTATGCCTGCCTAGTTCCAATCTGAAAAGCAGTGGGCAGGGCTGGGGACTCATTGACATCAAAGATTTTCTAGTTGTATGTAAAGAGACTTTGCTGACACATTCACTTGCTACACATCCATCGGGAGAGACATGTGCACATAAAACTTGTGTCGTCCTGTGTTTTCAAAATACCCTAGGCCCATGCGAGTAAAAGTAAACTACAATTGTTTGAGTTATATATGGTAAATAATCTATAAACAACTTGTAAATAATCTAAATATTTAGGGCCCACCCTCTATGCTGGTATATGTATAACATTGTACAACCCATTTTGTTATATGTATAATTTAAATAATGTCAGCCTGTGTTAAACGTTTAGCCTCATTGTCTTATTTGACATAGCAAGTACACAGATACATACTGTTGTGACACACTTAATTATATAGCCTACATACAAACCCACTCTAGGTTGACTTCGATCTTGCAGCAGTTGGTAGGTTGAAATTAATCAGGCTCATTGAAAGGTTTGAAGCAATCTGTGCCCACTGATGAGTAGGCCTACATGTTGTTTGGAATACAGTAGACCAACATAGCTACAGAACTGTATAGCAGTCAGATAAAAAATAAAAAAACTGATTACTGGAAATACCTGATTGTACCGAAAAACAGACATCTCACTTAAAACATAGGTTTTTGTCATAGATTTCCATGGTTTTTACGCCGGAAGGTGTGCATTTTTCTATGTAATCATTATAACTGCTGTACACATCCACTTGAAGATTACAGCCAATGAACACATCTACCATGAGATAAATTAACATACACCCAGATACAACAGAATGAGTTGATGCATATTCAAAGCAATGTTCTTTAATAACAGCAGACGGTAGCGTGGCAAATGCATTGCTAAGTGTTCAAACTAATATGGACAACAGCTGTCATTTATTAGGCTGTTAATGCAGTAAAATCTTACCATTCTCTATTTGCAATGGTAACTTATATAATAGATACAATAGAGTAACTTATTCATACAAATCGACACAATGTGAATATTGCTAACTACAACTCAACAGAAAAGCGGCTTAGGCTAGACAGCTGTACTCGAGACTATTAAATAAGTTGTCTTAACGTTACCTTAAAAAATCAGAACTGCTGTTTCCTAGCTTTCAGTCTTGAGGAATCCTCAATTATTTAATTGTCATTAACGTCTTTTACAGCCGATTCATTCTGTGATTAAGATCCCCCACCTCCATCAATTGAACCTAATAATAGTTCCAATTTCCATTTGTGGTCTTAGACTGCCACCCTGTGGCAAAAAGGTGCATTTTGCCCACTGATAGGAAGCAATATTTTGTATTGAGATAATTCACCAAATCAATACTCCCAGCACATTACATACACATCACATACACAAAATAACAGTCACAAATCCAAAAAATGTTTGAACTATAAAGTCTCACCATAGCTAGCAAGCTAACTAGTTTACAATATCTTGACCTCTGGCTAACGTTATATTGATACAGTGTTTCCCCTAACTTACATATTCTATTCTATTACACTTCAATTACAGTTATGCGCATTCATTTTCAAAGCCTCATAATTTCATAATTCAGCCACCAAGAAATTTCAGACCGGTTGCATTTTGCTACGGGTGATTTGGGAATTTTTTCCACAACTTTTACTGTTATCTACCCATTATTCTTATGGCGTAAGCCAAACATAATAGTGACCCAAGAAAATAGGGCGAAGCTTGCAGACTCGAGCAGAGAAATAGATAGGGAAAATAACTTGGCGAAAGCCAAATGATAACAACCCAGTAAAATGGGCGAAAGCTCACAGACTTGAGCAGAGGGAAAACAAAACAAAACAGTGAGGCAAAAAGAGACGGGAAGAAACCAAGTTACTGCCCTGAAACAGACAGGAGAGGAAAACCAAGGAAGGAAAAACGTGAGAAGGGAAACAAAAACTCTAAAAGGAAAGAGAACTCCTATCTCACTAAGGCAGACCCCACGTGTACTTTTAGTAGAAGCAAAAGAACAAGTGGTCGCCAATTCCTATACCGTAAATACCTGGCTTTGTGTAGAGGCAATGAAAACACAAAAGCACTGGAAGCAGGAAGCACCGTACTTATATAGCCAGCAGGGAACTCAACACAGGTGCGCCAGATAAGTACCTGGAGGTGGAAAAACCCCGCACGGCAGCGAAAAAAAGGGACAAGAGCTCCGAGAGAAAACGACCACAGAGATGGAAGGAAGACAGCCAAACCATGACAGCAGGCAGGGTGACAGGTGAGGTTTGTGATAATCAGGGCACCTGTCACCCATATTCTCATGAAGGAGTTGCCTTACAAAAGGGCCTGGTTCCCCAGGCAAAGGGGGAGTTTTTGATTTGTACCTGAGACAAATGTTTTTGGCTCTGTATTTTCCCCCTGCCTTTTGGTGAGTGTTTTTGTTTGAAAACTCTTTTTGAGTAACTCTTTTTGTTGTTTCCTCTGTTCACCCACGTGATGCAGTGGCCCTCTCCAGCCCTGCATCATAATACGCATATATATTTTTTGTGATCAATTTAAGGTTAGTTGCACCAGTGCAGCAAAACCAGACCTCAAACCAGCTGATGCTCCTATCTTGTGACGTGAAAGTAGTATTATAGAGAGTTTCATGCAGATAACGCTGACTACATACAGATACACTATGCTGGATTAATTAAAATCAAGTAGGCCAGTTAGCCTATTAAACAAATTAATCAGTGGCCATGGGACTTTGTGTGTGGTCCATGATGATGGTGGTGGCAATCAGGCTACTAGCAGCTAGCTACTGTGGCCGGTGGTGCCACTATGAAACTTGGTATTACGTTGGTTTAGCTGGATATTATGTTTGTTGTGGCGTGATGAAATGCAGTGTACTGACTGAATTATATCTAGCTTGCTAGCTGGTGACCTAAGCCATCGATCGGACCGACCAATAAATAGCCACATTATTAGCTAGCTTAGCTGGACGGTGTAGCTAACTTTGTAGTGTTGTTGTTGGTTTAACTTAATAGATGACTAGGTGTGTTGTCGGACTTTATTATACTGATGCAATGTGGGTGTTTCCTAAAGAGTGGTAGAGAACAGTTTTTAATCTAGCAAATATATATGCCTAGCTTTGTCACAGTTGTGCTGTTCTGTCGGTGTGGAGCTGAACTGTTTTGTGGCAAGAACTGCTTGAACTGCTTTAGAATTTTCAATTAGCATATTTGGTGGTTAGTTTTCGTCTCCACCGTGTTAAGTCAATGGGGCCATGTAACTAGATATCAGGGCTGACTTAAAAAACTCTACAACGCACATACATACTGTCGGTGTGGAGCTGAACTGTTTTGTGGCAAGAACTGCTTGAACTGCTTTAGAATTTTCAATTAGCATATTTGGTGGTTAGTTTTCGTCTCCACCGTGTTAAGTCAATGGGGCCATGTAACTAGATATCAGGGCTGACTTAAAAAACTCTACAACGCACATACATATTTGATATCAAAGCACATAATACATCTCTTCCCCAACCTTAAGATGTTTTTTGTTTAGCAATTGGTGGTGTAGAATTTGAGCTATGTTTGTGAATAAAAAAGTTGTAATCTTTATGCTAATGGTTTATGTATTGCACCAAATTAAAACGGCTGAATTAATATTTCCCAATTTTGGTTTGTGATGAGAGATCAGTGTGATAAGTCACCCTGCCAAATATTTAGAAAATCTGTGCTGTAAGGGCGGAGAAAGAGACGGTCGAAAATTGTGTTTTAACACGTCAGTCCCTACCAAAACAAACATAGGGAGAGCATATCAAAATTGAATTTTGATATATTTCTACATACCCGGGGTGCTATCTATCTACCGAGGTAGTTTCACTAAGAACTCAATAACCTGAAAGCGTGGAGTACTTAGAGATGGATTAACAAAGGAGCCATATTGAACTGTGGGCAAAGGAAATTACTTTTTTTTCCCTCACATGCAATGGACTGTGCTGGCACAGGATTAGCACATGGAAAACAGACCTAATTGCTATATTGTGGCTTGGATTTCACAAACCCCTCACATTTTCTGAATTTGGTCAGTCATTGGCCTGAACCACAGCATAACAAAATGGTTCTGGAAATAGCCAGCTATCCCTCTATTCACTCGTGACTGTACTTTCGGAAACCTTCAGAAGGCCCTGCAATAATGATAACTAATCAGATACCTTGATCAAAGGAGGAGTCAAATTGATTGTGATAAAAAAAAAAACTAGATTTGACTAGCTGAATCTGGTTAAAGCTGGTCAGAGTGGATTTATGTTCACTGCGTTATTCCGAACCCAACATTGGCACCAGTTGCCTCATTTGCATACACCCGTTAGGTACAATCAGTGGGGTTATGTTTGATCCAAACTGGGTCCTGCAATGGGGACTTAGGCCTTCAGGCTATAAGTCAAGCACTTCCAAACTTTGTTTCCTTATTGCTGCTATTTTTCTGAAATACACAGTAGAATAGAGGGGCTGAGTGTAGTATAATAACAAGGAAACATGCAAGACTTGTAACTGGAAGTTTTCGACTTTGATTCCCAAGAAGGGCACTGCTGTTGTACCATTGAGCAAGGTATTCAACCTAAATATGGATTGCATGGAAAAATAACATAAAATAAATAATAAAAAACACATAAAATATTTAAAATGTAAGCTGTGTAAGTCACTCTGGGTAAGTGTAAATTAGAGCATATTTACAGTCAAGCCGGACAGTCTGCACACCCCTTTCACCTTCTCCACGTTTTATTACGTTACAGACATATTCTACAATAGATTGAGTTAATTTTTTGTCTCAAAATTCTACACAAAATAGCCCATAATGACAAAGTGAAAACAGGTTTTTAGACATGTGTGCTAATTTATTAAAATTCAAAATGTAAAATATCATATGTACACAAGTGTGCACACCCTTTGATATGACACCCAAAAGTGAGCTGAGGTGCATTTTGTTTCCACTGATATTGCTTGAGATGTTTCTACAACTTAATTGGAGTCCACCTGTGATAAATTCAATTGATTGGACATGATTGGGGATTGCCAACACCTGCCTATATAAGGTCCTACAGTTGACAGTGCATGTCAGAGCAAACTCCAAGCCATGGGGTCAAAGGAATTATCTGCAGACCTCAGAAACAGGATTGTGTCAAGGCATAGATCTGGAGAAGGGTACAGAAAAATCTCTGCAGCTTTACAGGTCCCAAAGAGCACAGTGGCCACCATCATTCGTAAATGGAAGAAGTTTGGAACCACCAAGAATCTTCCTAGACCTGGCCGCCCAGCCCAACTGAGCAATCGGGGAAGACGGGCCTTGGCCAGGGAGGTGAACAGGAACCCGAGGGTCACTCTGACAGAGCTCCAGCGTATCCTTGTGGAGATGGGAGAACCTTTCAGAAGATCAATCATCCAGGCAGCACTCCACCAATCAGGCCTTTATGGTAGAGTGGCCAGACGGAAGCCCCTCCTTAGTAATAGGCACATCACAGCCCGCTTGGAGTTTGCCAAAACTAGAGGACTCTCAAACCATGAGAATCAAGATTCTCTGGTCTGATAAAACCAAAATTGAACTTTTTGGCCTGAATACCAAGCGTCACGTCTGGAGGAAACCAGGCACCGCTCATCACCTGGCTAATACCATCCCTACAGTGAAGCATGGCGGTGGCAGCATCATGATGTGGGGATGTTTTTCAGCAGCCGGAATGGGGTGACTAGTCCTGATAGAGGGAAAGATGAATGCAGCTAAGTCCACCGAGATCCTTGAAGAAAACCTGCTCCAGAGCGCTCTGGACCACAGACGGGCGAAGGTTTACCTTCCAACATGACAACGACCCGAAGCACACAGCCAAGAGAACAAAGGAGTGGCTTCGGAGAAAGTCTGTGCATGTCCTTGAGTGGCCCAGCCAGAGCCCTGACCTGAATCCAATTGAACATCTGTGGAAAGAGCTGAAAATGACTGTGTACCGACGCTCCCCATCCAACCTGACGGAGCTTGCAAGGATATTTACATTTACATTTTAGTCATTTGGCAGACGCTCTTATCCAGAGCGACGTACATTAGTGCATTTTCAAACTAGGAACAAGTGCGTTAAAACAACCCTAAAAGGTAAATACAATTTCAAACACCAGGCGCAGTCAGTATGATTTATTAATTTGTTTTTTTTGGGGGGGGGTGGGGGGACCACACGATATCGATCATTGGCGTGTACAACAGTAAGCCAATAAGTAACCTTAAGTATTAAACTAGCAGCTTGAACGACTTAAACAAGGATTCAGAAAAACACAATCAAGGGAGTTCACAAGGAGGTAGGGAGGGGTGGAGAGAGGTGCAGCTTGAAGAGGTGAGTCTTCAATCTGCGCTTGAAGGTGGTCAGACTTTCTGACCTCCATGGGGAGCTCATTCCACCACAGTGGGGCCAGGACAGACAGACGTTGAGACCGGGTGCTAGTATGCAGTGGGGGGGGGGGGGGGGGGTACCAGTCGTCCTGAGGAGGCGGAACGCAGGGATCTGGTAGGTGTGTAGGGTCTGATGAGCTTTTGGAGGTATGGAGGGGCTGATCCGGGACGGATTCTCCTGATGTTGTACAGGAAGAACCTGCACGCCCGGGTTACCACTGCGATGTTCTCGGAGAGGGACAGCCTGTTGTCCATCACCACTCCGAGGTTCCTGGCACAGGGCATTGGGGTCAGTGGAGCGTCCCCTAGGGAAATGGAGAGAATGATAGGGGGAGAGGTTAGAGCAGGAATGTAGATGAGCTCAGTCTTGCCTGGATTCAGCTTCAGATGGTGGTTGTCCATCCAGCTCTGGATGTCTCTCAGGCAAGCGGAGATGCGGGCTGACACCTGAGTGTCAGAGGGTGAGAAGGAGAGAAAGAGTTGAGTATCGTCAACATAGCAGTGGTAAGAAAGACCATGAGCAGTGATAACAGGGCCAAGGGATTTGGTGTAGGTGGAGAAAAGGAGGGGACCAAGGACTGAGCCCTGGGGGACTCCTGTGGTAAGGGGCCAGGGTGCCGATACTTTACCAGCCCAGGCAACCTGGGAGGAGCGCTCCGAGAGGTAGGACTCAATCCAGGCCAGGGCCGAGCCACCGATCCCCGCTGCAGACAGAGACGACAGGAGGATGGAGTGATCTACGGTGTCGAAGGCGGCAGAGAGGTCAAATAGTATTAGCACAGAGGAGAGGGAGGCTGTCCGAGCTGCGTGAAGCATCTCGCTGACGGAGAGGAGTGCGGTCTCCGTTGAGTGGCCAGGTCTGAAGCCGGACTGGTGAGGGTCTAGTAGGTTGTTCTGGGTAAGGAAAGAAGACAGTTGGTTAGAAACAGCACGTTCAATGGTTTTGGAAAGAACAGGAAGAAGAGATACTGGTCTGTAGTTTTGGATGTTGGAGGGGTCCAGCGTGTGTTTTTTCAGGATCGGGGTGATGTGGGCTCTCTTGAAGAATGAGGGGAAGCAGCCAGAGGTCAGGGAGGAGTTCACCAGAGAGGTCACAAACGGGAGGATATCTGGGGTGATTACCTGGAGGAGAGATGAAGGGATAGGGTCGAGGGCACAGGTAGTGGGACGATGGGAGAGGTGAGATACATCGGTATCAGACAGGGGAGAAAAGGTGGAGAAGCAGGGGGGGGACACGGAAGGGGTAGAGAGAGGAGGAGAGTGGAAAACAGTGTCCGTGAGGGGAGGGGGAGTGGGGAAACGGGGGGGGGGGGGCATAGAGAGAGGGGCTGAAGGAACTGCGGATGTCTGCGATCTTCTCATCAAAGAAATCAAGTCGTCTGCAGTGAACGAGGATTGAGGAGCAGGAGGGGATATGCCAAGAGGAATGGGCAAAAATGTCCAGAAACAAGTGTGCCAAGCTCGTAGTGTACATATATGTAACCCCTAAATAACCTATTTTTGTCAGTAAAATAAAATTGCATATTTTCTAAAAACCTGTTTTTACTTCGTCATCATTGGCTATTGTGTGTAGATGTTTGAGGCAAAAAATGAACTCAATCTATTGTAGTATAAGTCTGTAACTTAATAAAACGTGGAGAAGGTGAAAGGGGTGTGCAGACTTTCCGGCTTGACTGTAAGTGTACTCTTCCCAACCCCCACATAGTGTGTCAGGATTTAAGTGGTCTGATGTGGAGTCATGGCTCTGCCCTGTCCACTTTGTCTTCCAGTGATTCCCAAGGTGACCAAGCACTTGCTCTCAAACCCGGTCTTCACCTGCATAATCCTGGCAGCCTGTATGGAGATTGCCGTGGTGGCCGGCTTTGCTGCGTTCCTAGGGAAGTACCTGGAGCAGCAGTTCAATCTCACCACTTCCTCAGCCAATCAGCTCTTGGGTGAGTCACACACTTGTCACTTAAGGAGCCACCTTAAGTCCAACTTCTCTAAAAATGTTTTGACGTGAAAAGGGGAGGTGATACTTTCACAAAGACAATTGACAAGAGATGGGCTTATTTTTTCAGCCTTTAGAGCAACAAAAAAGTTGTGTTGTAAAGGAGGCTTCCAAAGGAAATCAACCGATATGCACAATTAGTTATACGGGTAAATAAGGGCCAAGGGATGCTCATGCATTTCACACTTTAAAGGATTTAACTTAAGTATTTTGCATACTGCAAAAATACAATACAGTACTACAGTCAGTCATATCTGTATGTGCAAACGAACACAGATTCCTGCTCCTATTTACATCAGTGATTAGTGAATGAAATGGGATGAAACCAAGAGCACAGTGGAGATAAACACGGTGGCTGGCCTCGCTGTGTCTCTGTAGGCATGACGGCGATCCCCTGCGCATGTCTGGGCATATTCCTGGGGGGGCTGCTGGTGAAGAAGCTCAACCTGTCAGCCCTGGGGGCTGTGCGCATGGCTATGCTGGTTAACCTGGTGTCCACTGCCTGCTACGTCACCTTTCTCTTCCTGGGCTGTGACACCGGGCCTGTCGCTGGAGTGACCGTTTCCTACGGCGATGAGTAAGGACCTGCTTCCTGGTGCTGTTTTCCCATGTTTGTTTGTGTGTGTGTGTGTGTGTGTGTGTGTGTGTGTGTGTGTGCATGCATGTGTGCTTGAGGATTTCTATTTCAGTATATATTTTTGGATAGTTTCAAGTGTCATTTGAAAGTGATTCCATTCATTAGGTGGCTCTACATTATTCCAGTCCTTTCTCTGTATGGTGTGCTGATTTGTTGATCCCAGATACAGAGCAGACGTCAAATGCATTTGAGCCTGATAGAATCAGAAAGTCCATTTAAAAATGCACTTTAAATTCTCTCACATTTTTTCACTAAGCATTCATCTAGTTTGGTTGATAACAGAATAGACGGGGCTGGGCTACTGTTCTGCAGTAAAGGGTGGGTATAGACTGAGATAGCCATTCAAACCCGTGTCTCTGCCCCCAGGATCCTGCGGGCAGGGAAGAAGCCGGAGGCGGCCTGCATTAGGAACTGTAACTGCTACACTGCCTCAGTAAGCCCCGTTTGTGGCTCCAATGATGTCACCTACCTGTCTGCTTGCTTCGCCGGCTGCACTAGTGCCGTGAGTACCAAACCTTGTATAAATATTTTATGTATACAGTGGGGTGCAAAAATGTGGGCACCCCTGGTCAAAATGCCTTTTACAATTAATATCTAAGTGAACAGAAGCTAACCTGACCTCTAAATGGTACAAAGTTAAACATGACACATTTCTTCAAATTTTAAAGCAGGATTTTTTTATTTTTTTATTTTTTACATTTTCAAAATAATAAAAAAAGGAAAACGACCCTGTGCAAAGGTTTGGGAACCCTGTCAGTTTGTACTTTGTGACTCCTCCTCGGGCAACTATAACAACTTGCTCCCTGGAGCCAGCTAAAGCCCTATTCGGACGGGATAGGTTTTCAGGACAATGTCTGTAAAGTAATTATTATCACAGGACGTCTGTAATGTTAATGGACGTTTCGGACGGGATAAATTATCTCAGTAATCAGCGTCTAGAATTACAGAGATGGGAGTGTCTACTCCATGTTGTCGTCACACCGAAAATGTTCCCCACGAGTCATACAACGTTACACATCGTGGGCCCTATCTTACACCCGGCGCTAAGCGGTGCTAACCCAAATGCAAGTGTCTTTGCTATCTTACACCCGGCGCATGGCTCATTATAACGCCTTGCGTTCACGTCGTTTAAATACCATGTATTCTTGCACCCGTTGCAAGTGAACTGGGTGTGTTGGTCTTAAGATGAGGAGTGGCCAGGATTCTTTTTGGCGTATTGCTATCTTGAGCCAGCAGAAAGTGTTTGCGCTAGAACCACCACAAACCTGGTCTAAAGTCATGTCGCAGTTGTTTACATGTTATTTTAATGGTGCATATAAGTGCGTCTACATAGGCGTGTGCACAACGCGCATACACCCTCCAGTCTGTTACACACAGGGGCGCGCACAAGCATGACTAAAATATCAAGATTACAATGTGAAATATTATTATTGTGTAGGCTATATCAAAAAATGCATAATAATAAAAGGGTCCGTAGGTCAAAGACCACATACCTGTCCCTCAGCTCACTCCATCAACATCCAGGCAATGTGCGATGGTACGGGACAATGGCTATCCATTAAAAAGGAGCTGATAACACCTATATCAAGCCTAATGCGCGAATTGTCATTTACACCTAATGCGTGAATTGTCATTCAATGGAAAACTCGCGCACTGCAATAGACGGACATTTGAGTTCTGAAAATGCGCTTCAGATGTCATTACAATACAGCTCTGTTTATCTAGGAATACAGCCTGTAAGTAAATAAAATGGTTGTGACAGAAAAGTTCAAAACCTTGTCCAGTGAATATTGCATTTATTGTTATTCAAATAGCTTAGGCTACAGTGGATTCGCTGTGCATAAGGTTTTTTCGATAGCCTATGGTTAAAAAATGGAGATAAATGTCACCATGTTAACTGAATTGTAACCTTAGCTATTCTTCGTCCTTCATATTTTTTAAATTACAGTGACAAGTGACTCAGCTTATTAAAACCCCGCTGATTTCACCTGTTATTCCATAACAAAAAGATTTTAAAGAGAACTAAACGTCTAATTAGAAATGAAAACAAATTTGCAGCACGTTACACAAGTAATTTACAATTAATTTTAATGCCATTATCTGCATGTGCGCTTTACAGGAGCAGGTCTATTTCCCCTGCTGTAAATCACACTTTTCACGGTCTTCCTGGGAAAGTGGATCGTTTTAAAGCATTACGCTACCAGTAAAACAGGTTGGTCACATTTCCATAAGCAGGACATTATAAAACAAGGGAAAATATGCTGAACCTATGGGTTGCCAACCTGACAGCTTTATTGTATTTAGTGTCATCATTAAGGCAAAATAACGTTATTTATGTTATTAATCAAAATTAGAATGCAGGTAGCCTAATGAACTTCAGATGAAGCTTGAACATGAGTTAATTGCATAATCAAACGAAATTCGTTAAACAAGCAGGCTAATTTGGCATTTTCTAAGGTGAGACGGAAGCCATTGGTCGCTTATTCTCAGCTGTTGCAGGTTCTTTTAACAAAATTTAACCGCATATATTTTGTAAAAAGCACTGTCAGGAATTACCGGGAACTCATAATGGTTAGTCCGAATAATTTTGATAATAGGCTACTATTGATCCATATAGCCTATTCCTTGATCGCACTAAACACGCACAAGCATGTCTGTTTCGCCATCATAAGCAATCTGCCAAGGTGGAAAAGCAGGCTTTTAAAGAGAATGGGATATGACATTTTGATTGCTTTATTGCATGTCACGCCCAAGACACACCTATAATTAATGAAGAGACTAGGTTCAGCCCATTTGCACGTTGCGCCATGCTTAGCGCCCAAAAAACACGCCGATAAAATAGCAAAACGGCCTTGGACACGGCATAAATGCACTTAACGCCTTGCGAAAACGCTAAGATCGCCAAGATAGAGCCCCGTATCTTCACTGCAAACTGCTTCTGGTAGAAAATCGCTGGCAGGGAACAATTGAAAAGATGCAGGTACCAAAAAAACAACGTGGAGACAATGTTGGCATGGCAAACGTCCACAAAAAGCGTGAGGAATCCTGCATTACACCTCTTTAACGTTAGCTTGAGAAAAACAGTATTAGGCCATAACATTGTAGGGACAATGGACTACATTTCCATTCACTCCACAGGAAACCCAAAAGACATTTAAAACAGGGCCACAGCCAATCATGTCTCTTGGAAATACGAGACACTAAGGCCTAGTACATACTCTACGCAAGGAACATGAACGCCAACGCAGATTCGGGACATACGCGAGGTCTTTGCTTACATATTATATACGTGTTTACCGGCTTCTTTTCGCCCTGTCCGCTAGTTGGCAGCCTAGGCTAATCTGGTTAGAGCGAGTAACCTTAAACCGGAAATTATTACTTCTTTGTGTGTGGTCTGCAATTCTGCAGTTATTGAACAGTATTTACATTTAGCTCCTCTAACGGAAACGCGTGGAATTGCACCACATGTTTACGCCCCCTGCGTTGCTCTTTGCATCGTTGCGCGCGTGCGTTCCTTGCATAGAGTATGTACCTGTCATGGTTTGCACCTATCTTCCCTCTGTTGCTACGGTTTTTATCTCTTTCCCATTTTTCTCTTTTCAGTCTATCGGATTTTTCTCCGTTCCATTTCGGAGTTTTCATTCTCCCCGCTAATTATTAGTTTCACCTGTTCTTTTACCTCTCAGGTATTTAAACCCCTCACTTCCGCCTCTTGGCGCTTCTTTGTCATTTCGTGTTTTCACGAGGTTAGGGTTAGTAAGTTTTTGTCTCTCTGCTTTTTTGTGAGAATTAAGATTTATTCTATTACGCAGTACAGACGTTCTTCTACTTAGAAGCCTAGGGGAATTAGGGTTTAGTTTCCCTTATTGCTCTTCCCTCTCCCTCGCTCCCACTCTCATTTCTGAGAGTGTGAGTTTTATTTCATTTATTTCACCATTTATCGGGCGTTATAGCCACGTACCGAAGGTGTCTTGTTTTTTCTATCCTCTTTCGCTATCTCTTTAGCGTTAGCTATTTTGAGAGTTAGCTGTGCCCGTGTTTACGTGGCTAGCCCGTTTTATAGGGGTGTGTTATTATTTGGCACTGCCAGGGACTTTTATCTCTTATTTCTGTTATCGCGTTTGGCTCATCGCTATTCGGCACAAACCCTTTCAGTACCAGGCCTAAGGGTCATAAAACTAAACGTATTTTGACTGAACGCATTCCAGTCTGTCGTCCCGACCCTACCCAATTCACTTCGCTTCCTCGATCGTGCTGCACACAGCTGCACAAGTGGCAGCACTCAATTTTGTCTCCCCTTTTGCTAGCTACACAGCTACAAAGGTGGATCTCCATTACAAAAGCAACACCGCGGCAGCAGCATCAAAGGCCGCGGAGAGAGACGCAAACGGGTTAGCTTGCCTACGGCATCTAACCATAGAACTGAATTAACACAACTCCGACAGAGGTGTGTTCCAGCCATGGGCAAAGACGCAGGCCAGGAGAAAGACCAAAGGAGAAGCCCTCACCTCATCTATTTCCCCTGCTGTAAATCACACTTTTCACGGTCTTCCTGGGAAAGACCTGGGCTCAGACCCTTGATAACTTACAGCCATTTAGCCAGCCATGTGTTCCATACTGTACCAGTGTAATTTACAGCTGAATCTAGTCTCACCCCCCAATTTCCATAGAGATCCATTCAAATGCAGAGAGGTTATAGTATCGCTTGTAACAGTACCTGAAAATAAGATATCGACTGTTTTTTGATGTTGATGGTCACAGACTTCAGGAAGTAACAGCATGTAAAGGATATGCGACCAAATATGAAATATGATACTTTAAAAATACGTTAAAGCAAAGGGTATGAATACTTATGTAAATGAGAAATTTTATTTTTTTATTTTTAATAAATTTGCAAAAATCTCAAAAAAACTTTTTTCACATTGTCATTATGGGGTGTTGTGTGTAGAATTTTGAGGGAAAAAATTAATTTAATCAATTTTGGAATAAGGCTGTAACAGAACAAAATGTGGAAAAAGTGAAGCGCTGTGAATACTTTCCGGATGCACTGTACATATACACAGTCTCATAACATAGTCCATCAGGTCTGCCTGCTTCGCCAGCTGCAGAAGAGCTGTGAACACTGGGATCTGAGGGGTGAGGGGGTATGACAGAGGGAAGGTGTGAGGGTGGGGCAGAGGAGCAAGGGGAGGGGTCTGAGGGGTGAGGGGGGTGTGACAGAGGGAAGGTGTGAGGGTGGGGCAGAAGAGCAAGGGGAGGGGTCTGAGGGGTGAGGGGGGTGTGACAGAGGAAAGGTGTGAGGGTGGGGCAGAGGAGCAAGGGGAGGGGTCTGAGGGGTGAGGGGGTGTGACAGAGGAAAGGTGTGAGTGGCGGGGCAGAAGAGCAAGGGGAGGGGTCTGAGAGGTGAGGGGATGGGGCAGAGGGGCCAGTACAGATGGTTCAGTAAGGTTCGACGTGCCCTCTTTCTCTCTCCTGTCCCAGAATCTGACAGGGTGCACATGCATCTCCAGTGACATCAACAACGCTACGGCTGTGCCAGGGAAGTGCCCCAGCCCAGGCTGCCAGGAGGCCTTCCTCATCTTCCTCTGCATCATCTGTGCCTGCAGCATGATAGGAGCCATGGCACAGACTCCCTCTGTCATTATACTCATCAGGTACACATATGCATGCGTATACGTAGTCTCATGTATGCATGCATACACATTCTCATATACGGTCATGAACACATATATCCTCACACTCATCTTATCATCAGGTATACACACATATACATGCAGAGTTGCACACACATTCATATACACACACAAACAAACACACTCACACACAAACATACACACTCACACATACCCTAGTCTTCCGTTACCTAGGGCCTCCCTGTGGAGATCTCACTCTCTCAGCCTCAGGACCTGCAAACGAGCTTCCCTTCTCTCAGAGCAAATCAGGGCTTTAATGCAGCTGACATCATCAGCTCCCCTTCTCTCAGAGCCAATCAGGGCTTTAATGCAGCTGACATCATCAGCTCCCCTTCTCTCAGAGCCAATCAGGGCTTTAATGCAGCTGACATCATCAGCTCCCCTTCTCTCAGAGCCAATCAGGGCTTTAACGCAGCTGACATCATCAGCTCCCCTTCTCTCAGAGCCAATCAGGGCTTTAATGCAGCTGACATCATCAGCTCCCCTTCTCTCAGAGCCAATCAGGGCTTTAACGCAGCTGACATCATCAGCTCCCCTTCTCTCAGAGCCAATCAGGGCTTTAATGCAGCTGACATCATCAGCTCCCCTTCTCTCAGATCCAGTCAGGGCTTTAATGCAGCTGACATCATCAGCTCCCCTTCTCTCAGTGCCAATCAGGGCTTTAATGCAGATGACATCATCAGCTCCCCTTCTCTCAGAGCCAATCAGGGCTTTAATGCAGCTGACATCATCAGCTCCCCTTCTCTCAGAGCCAATCAGGGCTTTAACGCAGCTGACATCATCAGTTCCCCTTCTCTCAGAGCCAATCAGGGCTTTAATACAGCTGAGATCATAATTTCCCTATCCCCAGAGCCATTCAGGGCTTTAATGCAGCTGACATCATAATTCTGCAGACTTGTCAAGAAATTCTGGGCTTGCAGCTGCGCCTACCCCTGGCATCGTAGTGAAATGTCTGGGCATGAGCGCCATTTATAGCAATGCCCTTAAAGCAGGGGTGGAAATCTTATCCGAAAAGAGCTGAAGTGGGTGCAGGTTTTTGATTTAGCCCAGCACTAAGACACCCTGATTCAACTAATTAACTAATCATGACTTTCAACCTGTATTACCACTTGTCACAGGTGACACAAACAGAGCCAGCTTCTTTGTAAGGGAATAAACCTCCATACCAACAGTTCACTTGCCACACGCTTCTAATGAGGTCTATGACCTGAGGACAGACATTGTCCCATTTACAGCTGGTTATCAATAGCCAGGACTTCAGATGTGTCCTGGGGTCTCATGCTTTCTTCCAGCAGACATTCAAAGAGCATCCCTCACAGCCATCCATGCCTAGACCTATTTATAAAAAAAAAAAACGGAAAACATTATTCACCACAAAACCTTACACAACCACACAGCAACATTTTGCAAAACATGTAGCAAAAACCTTTTTTGCTCTAGCTCAGTTTCTCTGTGCCCCTCTGTAGGACGGTGAGCCCAGAGCTGAAGTCTTACGCACTGGGAGTCCTATTCCTGCTGCTGCGACTGTTAGGTAAGGGACTGTTAACCATCTCTACTCTGCGTATTTTGCGTGTCTATCTGTGCAGCAAGTCAGTTTATGTCAAATTGTTCAAGAAGATGTCTTTAATATGGTAGACGTTTGTCATTATTAACAAATATTGTTTTAATCTCGTACATTCTACTACAAAATGATTATTCACAGTCAGCTTTGTTCATTTTTGAACTCTGGAAGAAAGTAGTCACCATAGGAACAAGGTACTGTGTAATTAAATGCTCATCATAACAATGGAAGTTGCCTTCTCACCTGGTCTGCTAACCAAAATAATTTTTATTGTTATTAATAGTTATAAATGGGCAATTTTCATAACTTAAAGTGCTTATTCACAATTTTGAGGAAAAATTGATCCCTTTGTCAAAATAATAATTGGTGGTCAGCTTTGCCCATTACTGCAGCAACCCTTTGTGCTGTAATCTGATTGGTCCCCTGCTTGTGCGTCGGTAGGTTTCATACCACCCCCACTGATCTTCGGGGCAGGGATCGACTCGACATGCTTGTTCTGGAGCACGGTGTGTGGGGACAAGGGGGCGTGCATGCTGTACGACAACGTGGCCTACCGCCACCTGTACGTCAGCATCGCCATTGTGCTGAAGGCTGTGGCCTTCCTGCTCTACGCCACCACCTGGCAGTGCTTGCGCAAGAACTATAAGAAATATATAAAAAACAATGAGGGATATGTGACCCCCACCGAACTCTTCTCCTCCAACCTCACTTTAGACAACGCAGGGAAAGACCTGGACCAGAACCCTGCTCAGAGGACAAAGTTTATTTACAACCTGGAGGATCAGGAGTGGTGTGAGAACATGGAGTCTGTTTTGTAGTGTTTCAGGCTCGGCATTCATGTTATTCTCTTGAATGATCTTTCTTTCTTTTTTTCTTTGATTTTTATTATTTCTTTTATAATTTTAAATAAAGGGTTGTCCATCAGAAAATTCCTGCTCAGGTGGGGGTGGGAGGGGTCCCCTGCCGTCCCCCTCCCCGAAAGTCTGTTGCTGCTCTTTGCTCTAAACACAAGGTGACCTGTATGCTGTAGGGGTGGGTTATTGTTAGATCTGCTTCTGTTGTGGGGTTGTTTCTGTCAGCGAGTCATTTGCTCCCTGCCCATTGCCCCCTGTCGCAGCTCATGCCAGATATGGATCCAAAACAACTGGCTTCTCAATTGCACTTTCTTTCAAGCCAGGATTTTATTTCTAACATGTTATTTTCTGTTTTCATTTTGCTGTTTAAATACCCCACGCAATAACATTTTAAATTTAAAGTGTTCATTAAGCCACAAGATAAAAATTTATACTTACTTTTTCCAAATTTTCACTCAGATTTCTTTACAAAAAATTTCACCATTTAGAAACACAAAAGCTGGAGGTCTGACACAGTCTGTCCCTTCTAATAGATATTCACTTCAAGTACACTTCTACTTGTTAACCCACTAAACAGATGCTTTCATGACAACAACAAAAAACACTAAACTAAACTGAACTAACTTCAACAAAAGGAAATAGGCTAAATATCATAGCATTTTTCTTTGGTACTTTGTGTAGCAAATAACTATTAAATAAGATAATTTTGATTGCACAGGGACTTAATTGGGTTTCTGACCTACTGGTCCCCAGAATGATGATGTCATAGCAGTATTGGCAGGACAATGATTTTGATTGTGTGGGGTCTTTAAATATTCATGGTTTGCTGGTCCATGAATAGGAACATGATTTTTTTAGGAAGGGAAGTGGGCAGAGAGGGGTAGGTGTCTAGTTTTAATGGCCAAAGACTCATGGCTCACAATCCGCATATGTTGCACAACAAGATATATTCAGTGAAGTCAGTTCTGTTTACTGTTTTCCACTGTAAGCATTAGACATTTTGTGTGTATATGTATTTTTTAATCATTTGAAGTGTAATACTTGAGAACCTGTTTCTGTAACTGTAAATGTTTTTCTCCTTTTTTAAGAGAAAGGTAGTTACATATTTGTCATCTTTGAACATTCAGTTTTATTAAGCTTTATTAAGAATGGCCATTTTATTCTTCTTCTAATTTAAGGGTGCTTAACCAGAATATTCATTTTAGTTTTTTAGAATATTCATTTTAGTTTTTCGTAAATAGTTTAATGTCTTAATTTATGGAATATTCACACAAATATAATATTTATATTTTTTCATCCACACTGGCACCACAGATTAGAGAAAGTGTTTATGTCAATGTAAGACCTGGTAGGAGAAAATCCATTAGTCAGCAGATCTTATTTGTCAGTGAGGAGTGATACCTCAATCAGTATAAAGCAGAGAGAGAATTTAATATATTTTTTTAGTCACCACCTCAGATGTTTCTATGAGTCTATTCTTGATTGCTAATATATGATGAAAGTATTAATATATTTAAAAAAATGATGCAGTAGTTTAGATTATTATGACAAATGACACAGTTACCAGGACAACCACTGTCATCTAAAAGTAAAAATAATTAACATTTCTCTAAAAGCATAGCCTATTATACACAGAGGGATATCCCTTAAAAGCATGCATAAACAGCATGCCAACAGGAAAACAATGCCACAAGCCACAAACGTTATCAATTACCCTTGCCATTAGCCGTTATTGATCTGAATCTTAAGACTTTTAATAACTCACACTGTATTGTATTGTATTGAAAGGTTTTCTTTTCAAGGAAAAGGTCAGACAGCAGCCCCTTTTCTCACACGTCTTTTTGTATTCATACTGCAATTGCAAATACATTTTATTTTTATTTTTCCTTTTTTTTTCTCTCCAGATAATCAGATGTGAATGTGGATTACACTTTTTTTTCTTGGGTTATCCTTATCATTTTCACGAAGCGGAATGATATATTTATATGAAACCTTTTGTGGAGTTACAGAAAATCACTATCCAAACAGGGTCAGATTTTTAATTAAATCTAAAAATATAACAAAAACAAGTGAAACAATCATTATCAAACTGAGTTCAGACAGTTGGTTTTATATGTTTACATGTAGTAACATACAGTATATAAATCCTCTGTACTTTGGAGAGGTGGAGAATTGTTCCAATTGTCTGCAAGCCAATCTCACAAGAAAAATGCAAATTATCAGGACGTTCTTACTTTCATTACCTGTCTTGTTTTTGATGTGTGTATGTGTGGGAGCTTGGTCTTATGAAATGGCATCACTCAGCAACTATCTCTGTTCTTAATGCAGCAAACCTCTAATACCCATTCTCTTTGTACATTAAGAGCCTGATTTACTGAGTAATTTTTCATGTGCAAAACCTTTTAGCACACGTAAAAACAAGAACATGACCAATGATTGGTCATGGAATTTGTTTTGCACCAATCATTGGTTGTGTTATTAGTTTTGTGTGTGCTTAAAGGGTTTGCAGATGCTAAAGGTCTTAGTAAATCAGGCCACAAGAAGGCTACCTGGCTCAGAGCCTGATATATCAGCTTAATGCCCGCAGTAGTTAAGATTGGGTGTGCTTGATTGTTTGTGATGTCACTGCAGATATCGGTCATAGCTATCTGCATCTGGATTGTGCATTAATTAGCATGAGGGTTCCACACAGCAAAACGTTCAGTGCTAAATCAACTCTGCCAAAGTACTTTTAAGTAATATGGTACATGTTTCACAATAGACTAATAAACTGAGTTCACATCACTGAAAATGTTGCTGTGCAGGGTGATAATACTGGTTTTCTGTTGCTGTTTGCATACTGTTACACTGGTCTCAGGCTCAAGCAATAACACTAATGACGTGGCATACTCCTGAACACTGTTTTAGTTTCTAAATTCTCTTTGAGGCTGCCATGTGTTGAACATGCATAGATGTACAGTAGCAGTTTTTCAAAGAGGAATTATTTTCTATCGACATAAACATTTTCACTGTGAGTGTTCCGTATATTTTGTATTAAAAAAAATATTTTTTCTTCTTTTTCTGACAGTGTATACAGCTCTACCAAACACAACATGCATTTCCTGTTGTATCTGTGGCAAAAGGTAACAGAAATAGCAATTCTGTCCAGCCATTAAAGGGTTTATGCAAACTTATAGTTTTCTGAAAACCAAGTCTGTTGCTTTGACAGTAAAGTCAACGTCTGTGGTCCACTTTTATAACCTGGTTGATGAAACACTTAAGGGAAACTCTTTGTCCTGTGTCTTAGGTGAGGCATCTGTAATCTGAGGCAACTAGCCAGTCACAGTCAGTTGAAAACAGCACTTTGGTTGCTTGAAATAAGCACTGCCCACCCTCTATGTCCTCCCCCATAGAATCTTGGGGTGATGTTGTTGTCAGATTCAAATTCTAAAGACACTTCAGATTTAATAAAATAAAATAAAAAAACTGTCAACAAGCAACACCTCATTAGTCACTAGCCAAGATGTCACACATTAGCAGACTGGAACCCCCCCCCCCCCAAACAAAAATATATATTCATTTTTAAAAACACACAGAGGCACACAAGTGGCCAGATCAAGATCCCACAAACCATCTCTTTGGTTGACAAATGATTCGTACCCAAACAGAGAATCTGCCTTACAATATCCATTACTCTCTGTACCTGCCTGGACCAAACGCCATAACCACATGTACCTCGGCTAGTCCAGAACATGACTGTGAGCCTGGCCAAACTGACAAACGAAATCCACCTAGATCAAGCTTTTTTAAAAATCTTTCTCCCAAAGCAGCCTTCATTTTTGGTTTTGAAGAGAGATGGGCAGTAGGGTGCTGTAGCCATGACTTGCTGGTATTTTAGCCAGCTCAATTACAGATCCCCTTTATCAGTGTATTAACAAGAGCACATTACATTACAGAAGGATATAAAACTCACAAATCAAAAAGTCTTCAGTTTCATCAAAAGGAGACTTGGGAAATGTAAATAAGGTGTTTAGTTTTGTATTGGAGGCACTAAAATGGAGTATAGATACTGTTTCTTGTTTTGCTATGTCAGAAGACCAAGGGCATTGTAAAATGTTTAAAAAAAATTTTTGAAACTTAATTGGAACTCAAAAAATCAAGTAGCCTTGGTGAGTCCAAGACCAGTTCTAGATTCTATCTAGACAAGAGGGAAACTTGCAGGCTTTGAGTAGTGTGTTCTTTCCAATTCACGTTAATATGGTCTTACATGTATGATCTTACATGGTCTTACTATGTACTACATATACACATAATTAATAATTATGGGGAAAGTGTTCGCTGGGTTGGTTATTGGTATATTGTAAGTGTAATGGGGAGGGGGGTTGAATGAAAATAGAAATAAGGAGGCTGGACATTAAATAAACCAAAGCTTTTATTTTTAGATTGTACAAAAAATAACTTTTTATAGATATAGAAACCAGTTTGTAAAGTATGTGTTGGTTGTTTACTGCATCCTGAGGTGGGCCAATAGAGCTAGCATTCTATAACATCAGAGGTTTGGCGACTGGTGGATATCTTTTGAAAGACCAGAATGTATTTTCTATAATAAAGATTTTTTCAGAAAAAAAAAGTGGCACACCGTTATTAAATTCTGCTCAAACACAACCAGTGATACTTCTGGGTAATTGCATGTGAATGCTTGTTAAATCTCTTTCTTAGGGTCCGTACAGTTGACTATTCAACTTACAAAAGTAGCTGTTACTGTAACTCTATTTTAAAAAATAAAACTACTGTCAGTTCCCTAGCAAACTGAATTCAATGCAAAGTTAGGACATTATGAAGGTAAGCATCTTCGCTTTACATTTCCCAATCAGCCATGTGCTGTCTGTGAAGTTTCTCCACCCCCTTATGCATTAGGGGCATATCTAACAGGGTCATCAGTGTAGTCACCTTCTTGTTCTGGGGACAAAAACTTATAATATTTAACAGTGGCCTTTACAGGCAGGCAGTGACTATTACATAAATGATTTTTTCTTCTTAATACCTCTCTTTACCTCAGCCTCTGTGATGCTCTCACTCCCGTCCTTTTGTGTCCCGTGTTTTACCTGTTTCCTCTTGTATCGTGTCTGTATTCCTGATTGTTTCCCCCGTGCTGCAGTCTGGGCGTGGTTTTCCCTTTCGTATCACTCTGTTCCACTGCTCTGTCTCCGCCTATCCCTTCCCTTCTCTCCGTATTCATTCTGCACACTCTCTGCTCTGTTAATCACTCACGCATACATTTGCACGCTGCATTTAATTGATACCTATTTACTCTCATATTTAGTCACCCGGTGTTCTTTGTCCTGTGCCAGTTCGTTAAGTTTCTTTGTAGTAATACCCTGGTCTTGTCTCGTTGGATACTCAGTATCTAGTCCTGTCTTGCCTGCTAGAAATGCTAGTTTGAATCGGCGTTAACTCGCTATTTTGCAGTCTTGTCCAGCTTTAATTAGCTCTCGCCAGGAACAGCATCAACATGCTGTTCATTCTGTCCTGCCTCGCTGTTATTAACTCTGTTCTGCTTCCAAGTCTACCAGCCTGCAGCTGTTTGTGCAATCTGCCTGTGCTCCAGTTCTGCCCACCTACAGCTGTGTGTGCATCCTGCCTGTGCTCCAGTTCTGCAAGCCTGCTGCTGTGTGTGCATCCAGCTGGTGCTCCCGCTCTGCTATCCTGCAGCTGTTCGTGCCCACTCGACTCTGCCTGTCTCCCACTCCCCGCTCCTCCTCTGCTCAACCAGCCCAGATTCCTGCCACTGTCCAGTCCCTGGCCTCTCCCGCTCCCGCTGATCCCCTGCTAATCCATTTCTGGTTTTGTCTTGTCTGTCTCTCTCCCTATGCTTCAGGAGGTTTTGTCGAAGCAATAAATGATTGGAACTATTGGAAAATCCTTGTGTATGTTGAGTTGTGCATTTGGGTCCAGTCCCTGCTTGGAACCGTAACAGCCCCCTCCCCTTCATTTTGTTTTGTCGCAAGTGAACCCTGCTTTTCCCTTTCTGATCACATCCTTGCTTGTGAATTCAGACCTCTTTCCGGAATGCTAAAACTCTTCACTTTAGTGGTAGATTCAAAGGGAAACCTGAATGGGTATGCACCATGCACAATGCATCTCTCTTTCTTCCATTCATTCTCTCTGTTCCAATAACTCACTGATCTACCTGACCATCTTGAAGGCTTTTTGTTTTGTTTTTACTGATTTACATGTGAAGGGGTCCAGTAAAAGGAACAAAAGGGTGGGGTTGTCTCCCTCCTTCCTCCAAACCCTCCTTACAAATTTGTACCAAATACTTGAGCAGACTAATAACTTGTAACTGATTCCTTAATTGCACTGTAAAAAATAGGGACAATACAGCTGCCATTGTAATATCATGCATCTGTCCCCTTTGATCTCTCCAAATTCCAGTCGCAGGCCTCTTTTAACCTCTTCCATACTGTTGCTCTGTCTAGAACAGACATTTAAGATTATCAATAACCCCTCCCCCCTCCCACCCCCAGACCTGTCTGTCATTCTGAACACACCAAAGTGATGCAATACATCTAGTGCAGGTGAGGTTCCAGATAACCACACGACTGTATATTCAATTTGTAACGGTGTGTTCTGATCATCTCTGCAGTGCCACACCCGTTATTAGAATATAACATCAATGTATAGGTTATTTTTCATCAAACTTTTATAATGTTATAGTAATGGCAAATCTGGTATTTTATTTCTTGTTAATTCCATAAAAGAAAAGTGTTGTGCTTTGCATTAAAAGAGGCATCTATGTTGAACTGTGTTCAGTATTCATATTACAGACAACCTGTTTTTTTTTTCTTCCAAAGTGTTAGGAGCTGGTGGGGGTAAGGACCCAAACGCAGGCAGGAATACAAAAAAAACGAAGTTTAATGCAGGGCAAGGCAACGATCCATGGTACAAACAGGCAGGGTCGAAAAGCCGCAGAGACAGGCAACGATACTAAACAGTCCAAAGAGTAGTCAAGGAACAGGCAGGGGTCAAAACCGGGGAGGCGTAGGAGGAACAAAAAGAAAACAAAACAGACTGAATACAAAACAAAAACAACAACAGGCAAAACTAGGGATAACAAAAACTAGGAAACAGATACTAAGGAATAAACAGAAAACTTGGGCAGATTCTCGGAAAAACCAGAAGGAAACACAGTAGCAAAAATCTTGTGAGGAACTTGCGAAGACAGACTGAAATAACAGGGTTTAAATACACAGGGAGAAGATTACACAAAAGGAATCAGGTGTGAAGAGGAGGGGAAATGGGAGAGTACACAGGTGAGAACAATGAGGGTTAACAAGGACCAATAATACAATAACGGGGGAAACGTAAGACACGGACTGGAATACACATAGACACAATGATAACAAACGGCCTGGGGTTAGCAGGTAGACAAGTGCACAGCTCGGAGGGGAGGAACGCGAAAGTGGACACACGTACAGAGAATGCGAAATCAGATAGATACAGGGATAGGATAACGAGGAGGGAAATGACAGCTGCAGGTAGAAACTCAAGATGAATTAGTAATTAGTAATGTTAGTAGCGAACTCTAAAACCCTAATGTTAGTAGGTTAGCTGGTTAGTATTATATACACGTTAGTTTGTTAGCAGGTTAGTATTAAATCTAATATAACAGTTAGTATGATTAGTACATTAGTATTATATACAAATATTAATAAAGCCAGAAGGAAGAAAACGAGATATGAAATACAGAGGAAACCCGAATGTTCCCAAAATCACTCGAATAGTGCAATGAAAAAGACAGGGAGTGGAATCTGAGGAACATGGAACGCAGACTGACAATCGCGGGGGTAATGCGAGAAAATAGGAAAAGAAATCAGGAAACATAATAACAGACTAAACAGACATATTACAGGATCCTAACACAAAGAATGGGAACCTGAACTGAAGTTTTCAATTGTATATTATTTTTCACATTGTTATATTTCCAACATACAAATAATAGTGTTTACAGGTTTTCAGGTCCTTTGGGTTTGGATAATTAATAATTTACAATTTTTTCATTTTAATAAATAAAAAAAATAAAAAAACACTGCTCATGCGGTGAAATTAGGACCAATGTTAGTGCACAGTGTATGACACAGTTCTCATTCTAGGCAATAAACACGTTGTAACCAAGGGGCGAAAAACAGGCTTTCGTTTTGAAGCTCACTTCCTGGTTTGGCTGGGAGCGGCCATACAGCCGTTGCTCACTAGCGCCACTGCGGTTGGCTCCAGTATAGGTCTTATCATGTAAGTCAATGGCAGCAATGCGGTCAAAATAATAAGCAAATAAGCCGTCGCGGTAGTACAGCGGTAAAAGCGCCGACTTTCAGTCGGTGCGGTTGTGCTCCGAGGATCGGGGTTCGCGCCCTGGTCCTGCCAGATCCGAGCATGGCCGGCGCCCTGTGGGAGCAGCAATTGGCAGCTGCTTCCGGGTGGGGGGAAGGGCTCGGAGAGAATCGCTGCACGCATAGCAGCCCTGGGCGAGCTGGAATCACGGTCAGGAGCTCGGAGGAGTTGCGCCCTGAAGAGGACGTAGCGCCCTCCCGTCCTACCGCCGGCTGACGGGGTTGTGTAGCGGTGATTCTCTAGCGGTTACTACAGGGGGGGAATTGAATTAGAATAGGGGTTCAATTGGCTACTAAATTGGGAGAAAATGGGGAAAAATCAGAAACAAATTTAAAATAGTAAGCAAATACATTTTTCCCACAAGAAAATTTAGTTGCAATTGGTGCTTCTCCTTCGTCTTGTAGGGACAATGGACTACATTTTCAGGCATTCTGCATGAACACAAGTGACGTCCATAGCCAATCCTATAGCTCAGAAATACGAGTAGGGGTCATAAAATCATAAAACTCTGACATTCCAGACTTCGGGCTTCTCTTCCATTTTGATTTGTGTCAGCAACATAGCTGTGTGGGTTGTAGGAGTACCAGAAAATAAGATATCAAGAGAATTTTGATATTGTTGGGTCACAGAAATCAGGAAGTCATGGCATGCAAAAGATATGCGACCAAATATTTAAAATGATTACTTTATTCTACATTATGTTAAACTTTCCAATATTTTTTGATGCCCAAAAATGGGGGGGACTATGTACAAAAGGTTATATAATTTCTAAATGGTTCATCCGATATGGATGAAAATACCCTCAAATTAAAGCTGACAGTCTGCACTTCAACCTCATTGGCATTGTATCATTTCAAACTCAAAGTGCTAGAGTACAGAACCAAAATAACAAAAAAACACTGAAAATGCTCATTCCAATTTACTGTGCGCTGATATGTGGTAGATTAATGTAAAATTTTCCTTGGAGTCATTATGAATGGGAACATTAAAAAATAAAAATACAGCAAAATGCAATCCCAGGGCAAAAGTATACATACTAGTACGGGTAAAACTGATGATTTATTGAAGTACAAGAGTGAATGATTAGGCTACATGTTTAGGTGTATGTAACTGTAGGAAATACGTACGAATCATTGTTTGTAGGTGAATTCCTATAGTCTAGCATCCAGCGTTATGTTATTCACAGATCTTTTCGAAATATTTAACCTACATTTTAAAATAAATACATCGGGTTTGTTTTCGTGCAAAGTTCGTAAATATAGTGGCCTGGCGCGAGTTACTAAAGGTTTTAATCCATAGGCTATTTTATTAAAAAGGAGCATAGCGTAATATTTATCTGTGTGGGACAATTTCTTATAAATGTGTAGGCTTCTTATAGATGTTAAGCTATATCATGTTGGGATGGCAGGTATGCCATCCGCCAAGTTATGGCTTGGTGGGGCATGCCCCATACCTATACAGCACCGAGAGTTTGGCACTTTTCAGGGTTTCCTACAGAAGTAAACACAATGACCATAGACTCTCAGCCCTTAAAAACATTAACTTCTGTATGTTCTGACCTCATGTAACCACACAGCATTCAGATACAACTTCACACATCCAGTAACTTGGCTTTTTTTACATCGTAGATGTTTTTGATCTGATTATAGGCTATAATGTTCTCTAAATGTAGTGTAGCCTACTTAAATCCCTGAATTATATATTTCTGGATTTTCGCTGATAATATGGAGTATATTTTTCACATAGCTACTGCATGTCACTAAAGAGTTGGCTATGCTAGTAGGCTACAAAGGACACAGTAGGGTAGTTGGGCGATTCGGAATTTCTGAGCCATGACATAATTTGCGACTCTTTAAAAAACTGTCTTTAAAAAATGTGACGTCTCCATTGGGAAATGCAATAATGCGTCCTATACTGAAAATGTAGGGTACTCTTTCGTTAACATTTTATTTACTTCACGCAAAGAGATAGCGTTTCTCAGATATAGCTGGGCGCTTAGAAAGCTAAATGCTTTTAATTATAATCAGGCAAGTGTTCAGTGCAATACGAAGATTAGGGAAAGAACGTTCGGAGCTGCAGCGACAGCGTATTATTGTGGCAAACTCAGGAGAATCCAGACCCAGTGAACATTATGACAGCATGTATGGTCACGGATTCGTTCCTCTCGTTCACGTAACTTTCTCTTGGTCACACACAGGCGGGAGTGCCCCGCTCAAGTGGATCAATTCTGCCATTGGCTAATGGCTTGTTAAATAGGAGTAGCTGCAACTTCAGACAATGGGAAGCTCGCAACTGAGAGAGGAACCAAAGGAACGAATCCGGACACGGAGGTGAGTCAGTTCCTTTCGTTCACCAAACGGATTCGTTCAAAAGGAACGAATCGTTCACAAACTACACACCAGTGACACCACTAAGAACAAAAAACCTAAAATGGAGGGAGGTTTGAAATGAGCTTTGGCTGGAGCTAGTTAATGGCGCATGAACCGTACCAAGCACATAAGGGATAAACGTAAGGTTATCGGTGCACATGCGTCGAGATCAGCATGCAGTGTTATGACCAGTCAGTGTTTAAGATAGATCACATGCAAGATATTTTGTGCGTGATGTACATTAAAACTAACGCAGCGTGGTGGATGGCTTGGATCCATCCAAAAGAAAATGGTAACACAAACTTTTATAGCAAACATTCAATAGCAGTTACATACATCCAGTCACAAACATGTTGTGATTGCTAACTGATATGCTATGCCCAGTGTTACAGCCTTACTTGAGAGGAGTCCTTTGAATCGTTTCCTCCGTCAGATTTCAATTTCGCAGGGTTGCGACAGAAAGGGGAAAGCCGGTCCCTTGAACTGGTTCCTTCCGTCATTAACATTGCAAGTTCGCAGGATAGTTAATAAAGGAATCGGTCGCATTATTTCTCCCAAAATATGCAGCGTGATCCTTGTGCAGACCACTTGCCTCTAGGGGACTCACTGGCGGTGTTCTGCTGCAGGATCAGTGGGTGCGTGGTCCGCTTAGTGGTTCTTCTTGACCACTGGGTGCTCGCGGTGCCTCTTTGTGTCTCGTCTCCGGTCCTCTGTGGCTGATAGCCGGGGGTAGATGAGTCCGCCTCGCTCAGTTGGGTCGGCGTCACGGATGGCCGATGCTTCCTGTGGAGCGAGGGCTCTTCCCCAGGCGTGCAGGCTGCACGGAGTGGTGAGACAAGCCAGTGAAGGCCCTGGCGAGCATAGAGCGAAGGGACACAACTGAACTGAACTAAGAGACGGGCCGTGTTGTCCTTTTTATAAACTTTATTGCCAGTCGCACATTTCCACATTTACATTTTTGCATTTTAGTCATTTGGCAGATGCTCTTATCCAGAGCGACGTACATTAGTGCATTTTCCAACTTGAAACAAGTGCGTTAAAACAACCCTAAAAGGTAAATACGATTTCAAACACCAGGCGCGGTCAGTATGACTTTTTTTTTTTTTTTTTGGTGGGGGGGACCACACAATATCAATCATTGGCATGTACAACAGCTAGCCAATAAGTAACCTTAAGTATTAAACTAGCAGCTTGAACCACTTAAACAAGGATTCAGAAAAACACAATCAAGGGAGGTCACAAGGAGGTAGGGAGGGGTGGAGAGAGGTGCAGCTTGAAGAGGTGAATCTGCGCTTGAAGGTGGTCAGACTTTCTGTTGTTCTGACCTCCACGGGGAGCTCATTCCACCACCGTGGGGCCAGGACAGACGTCGAGACCGGGTGCTAGTATGAAGTGGGGGGGGTACCAGTCGTCCTGAGGAAGCTGAACGTAGGGATCTGGTAGGTGTGTAGGGTCTGATGAGCTTTTGGAGGTATGGAGGGGCTGATCCTCGGACTGCCTGGAAGGCGAGCACCAATGTTTTGAATTTGATGCGAGCTATCACAGGTAGCCAGTGGAGGTCAATGAGCAGGGGGGTGACATGGGAGTGTCGGGGGAGGTTGAAGACCAGGCGCGCTGCTGCGTTCTGGATAAGCTGAAGGGGTCTAATGGCCGATGCTGGCAGGCCAGCCAGGAGAGAGTTGCAGTAGTCCAGGCGGGACAGCACCATCGCTTGGACCAGGAGCTGGGTTGAGTGGGTGGTGAGGAAGGGACGGATTCTCCTGATGTTGTACAGGAAGAACCTGCACGCCCGGGTTACCACTGCGATGTTCTCGGAGAGGGACAGCCTGTTGTCCATCACCACTCCGAGGTTCCTGGCACAGGGCGTTGGGGTCAGTGGAGTGTCCCCTAAGGAAATGGAGAGATTGAGAGGGGGAGAGGTTAGAGCAGGAATGTAGATGAGCTCGGTCTTGCCTGGATTGAGCTTGAGATGGTAGTTGTCCATCCAGCTCTGGATGTCTCTCAGGCAAGCGGAGATGCGGGCTGACACCTGAGTGTCAGAGGGTGAGAAGGAGAGAAAGAGTTGAGTATCGTCAGCATAGCAGTGGTAAGAAACACCATGAGCAGTGATAACAGGGCCAAGGGATTTGGTGTAGGTGGAGAAAAGGAGGGGACCAAGGACTGAGCCCTGGGGGACTCCTGTGGTAAGGGGCCAGGGTGCCGATACTTTACCAGCCCAGGCAACCTGGGAGGATTGCTCCGAGAGGTAGGACTCAAAGGTCCTTTTAGGGTGTGTCCAAGTCCACTTTTGCTATTTTAACGGCGTGTTTTTTGGACACTAAGCATGGCGCAGCATGCAAATGGGCTGAACCTAGTCTCTTCATTAATTATAGGTGTGTCTTGGGCGTGACATGCAATAAACCAATCAAAATGTTGTATCCCATTCCCTTTAAAAGCCTGCTTTTCCACCTTGGCGGATTGCTTATATGATGGCGAAACAGACATGGTCGTGCGTGTTTAGTGCGATCAAGGAATAGGCTATATGGATCAATAGTAGCCTATGATAAATATTATTCGGACAAACCATTATGAGTTCCCGGTAATTCCTGACAGTGCTGTTATTTTACGAAATATATGTGGTTAAATTTTGTTAAAGGCACCTGCAACAGCTGAGAATAAGCTACCAATGGCTTCCGTCTCACCTTAGAAAACGCCAAATTAGCCTGCTTGTTTAACGAATTTCATTTGATTATGCAATGAAGCAATGAACTAATGTTCAAGCTTCATCCGAAGTTCATTACCTGCATTCTAATTTTGATTAATAAAATAAATAACGTTATTTTGCCTTAATGATGACAATAAATACAATAAAGCTGTCAGGTTGGCAACCCACAGGTTCACGCATATTTTCCCTTGTTTTATAATGTCCTGCTTATGGAAATGTGACCAACCTGTTTTACTGGTAGCGTAATGCTTTAAAACAATCCACTTTCCCAGGAAGACCGTTAAAAGTGCGATTTACAGCAGGGGAAACAGACCTGTTCATGTAAAGCGCACATGCAGATAATGGTATTAAAATTAATTGTGAACTGTATCGTGCTGCAAATTTGTTTTCGTTTCTAATTAGACGCTTAGTTCTCTTTAAAATCTTTTGCTCAGTTATGGAATAACAGGTGAAATCAGCGGGGTTTTCATAAGCTGAGGGTATGGAAACCTTGTCACTGTAATTTATAAAATATGAAGGATGAAGAATAGCTAAGGTTACAATTCAGTTAACATGGTGACATTTATCTCTGTTTTTTAACCACAGGCTATCGAAAAAACCTTATGCACAGCGAATCCACTGTAGCCTAGGCTATTTGAAAAACAATAAAAGCAATATTCACTGGACCAGGTTTTGAACTTTTTTCAGTCACAAACCATTCTATTTACTTACAGGCTGTATTCCTCGATAAACAGAGCTGTATTGTAATGACATCTGAAGCGCATTTTCAGAACTCAAATGTCCGTCTATTGCAGTGCGCGAGTTTTCCATTGAATGACAATTCATGCATTAGGTGTAAATGACAATTTGCGCATTAGGCTTGATATAGGTGTTATCAGCTCCTTTTTAATGGATAGCCATTGTCCTGTACCATCGCACATTGCCTGGATGTTGATGGAGTGGGCTGAGAGCAATGTAATGTGGCATTCCCCTTCGCTGAGGGAAAGGTATGTGGACCTATGGAACCTTTTATTATTATGCATTTTTGATATAGCCTACACAATAATAATATTTCACATTGTGATCTAGATATTTTAGTCATGCTTGTGCGCGCCCCTGTGTGTAACAGACAGGAGGGTACGCGCGTTGTGCACACGCCTATGTAGACGCACTTATATGCGCCGTTAAAATAACATGTAAACAACTGCGACATGACTTCAGACCAGGTTTGTGGTGGTTCTAGTGCAAGCGCTTTCTGCTGGCTCAAGATAGCAATACGCCAAAAAGAATCCTGGCCACTCCTCATCTTAAGACCAACACGCCCAGTTCACTTGTAATGGGCGCAAGAATACATGGTATTTAAACGGCGTGAACGCAAGGCGTTATAATGAACCATGCGCCGGGTGTAAGATAGCAAAGACACTTGCGTTTGGGTTAGCGCCGCTTAGCACTGGATGTAAGATAGGGCCCCAGAAGGGGCAAATGTATATGCTTTATAATGGACAAAACAAATTGTATAAATTTTATGCCACTTTAAAATTATGCAAAAGTGACTTTCATGAGCCAAAACTGTTGATTTGTAGTTAAATATATTATTTTTTCATTTGGATAGATTTGGAGACACTAATGGACAACAGGGTACACTGCCGATATTTTGCATCATAGATCTTTAGTAGTTCTGCATATCATCCTCAGATTTTGCACACTTGTGGACATGGAGTTTATGATCCAGGAAATGTATAGATTTACTTGTTTCACTTATGTACCTCTCCGTATTTTGTTGCAAACTAAATTTTTTTTTTTTTGCATTTTTCCAAGGTTTCTTTGCATTTGTGGCACTTTATTTTGACTTAAATTATGAAAATAAACAAATCTAAGTTTGTATTGTAAATGATACACCTGTCTTGTTTGATTTAAGACATTTACCAAGTTTCCGTGCTGCTCACATCTGGAGTTATAAAACCTTAAACAGAGCAACCCCTAAATAGGTGAGAATTTACCAAATTTGCCATCTGCGCAAAGGAGTTAAAAGAAAATTTGAACAGAAGTCTCCGAAAAAACATAGCCTGTTATATTACTTTATAGACGTATTTGGTCACGCCCACTGCCTGCCCCCTTAAGAACATTTGCATATTATATGTAGCTAGTACAAGTAGCTGGCTATAAGGGCCAACTAGTTCAGCTAATTGGCCATAAGGATCAACTAGTTTAGCTATCTGGCAAAAAAGGACCAACTAGTTTAGCTAGCTGGACATTAGGACCAACTAGTTTAACTAGCTGTGCGGTAAAATTGAGGTAGCTCAACTAGTGACCTAATAAAACGTAGCTAGCTTAACTAGTAAGCAAAATAGAACACAATTTTGACCTAGCTAGTTTAACTAGCTGCATTTTTGTGGCAACTAGCTGGCAAAAGCAGCAACTAGCTGTGTTCTGAGGGCAGCTAGCTGGCTTTTTGGCGCAGCTAGTTAGGTCTTATGGCCAGCTAGTTGGCACAAACATATGGCCAACCAGCTATGAAAATGGGCAGCTAGTTAGGACAAATAAGGTAGCTAGCTCCAGAAGTCGAATAAATGGTAAAACGGCTTGCCATATTGGAGCTCATCATGAAGATGAGCGTGAATATTATGACTCATATTGGGGCCAGGTTAACTATACATTATGTTCTAGCAAAGTTCAGTATGCCTTTAATGGAGGGGGTGGGAGTGGCTACTTGAGGGTTTTGTTTTCAAGTGGTTCCATTTAACAATATAAAGTTACATTGTTTGCTTCAAGCTAACATTGTGATGCCAGTGCATGCAGTAAACTTTGTCTTTTTCAAGGTTAAATATTGGCAAGTGGCATACAAGCAGAGAGGAAAGGAGATATTTACTGACACTGATCATTTGAGAAAGCACAGACAACTTTATGTTTTGACAAATCAATGGTCAGCAAGAATGACTAAATCAGTTTTCTGAAGAAAAGTACATCATGTACACATCGAAAACCTACATACACTGGACAACATTGGATCAGACATTTGTCTGCAATTGGTTAAATGAGCAAGTGCACAGTTTATAATCTACAGCACATTTGTTTATAGCAAAATACATTCAAATAAAGTAGTTATGTTCAATTCCACTTGAACATAACAAACTGAAATTACATTGAGAGTCTATTGTAGCTTGATTTGTAAATGACAATGAAATCGGATGGCTGATATGCATAAATCAGTCCTTTTCAGCATCATTTAAAACTGCATATTTTCACGCTGTTGTGTAGGCTAATAGATGCAGCATCTATAAATACAGACTGATATGAACAATATTGCAAATATCCCCATTCATTAATTTTTGGTCTTGACACAAGTTTTCATGATTTTGCAACAAACGGAAAGGAACACAACAGGGAAAAGGAATAACGGTCACACTTTAAACAAAGTCTCCATATGCTATATAAAGCCTTCATAAACATGACATAATGGCTTCATAAATCATACATAAGAAAATGGCATGCTTCATAAAAGGTGACATAACACCTTCTTATGCAACATGTTATGCCAGATATGTCACAGTTAGCCTAGCCTCCTACATAAGCATGTTTTATGTCACCCAGTATGTTTAGCCGTTAGTCAGGTGACATTGTTCGTTATGTCACATTTGACAAAACATTTTGCATAAGGAGGTGTTATGTCACCCTTTATGAAGCATGACATTTGTTTATGTATGATTTATGAAGCCATTATGTCTCGTTTATGAAGGCTTTATATATGCTATATAAAGCCTTCATATGGCGTTTAAAGTGTGACCGGAATAACACACACAAAACAAACATTCAATAGTGCACAATATTATATCACATTATGCCTCCCAGTGTACTCAATATTATATCACATTATGCCTCCCAGTGTACTCAATATTATATCACATTATGCCTCCCAGTGTACTCAATATTATATCACATTATGCCTCCCAAGTCCTCAATATAAATATTCTGAGAAGTAGCCATAGCCAGTGACCAATACACCAATGAACATTTTTTCATTAAGGGGGATTGTTTCTCCAGCCAAAAGACTCACGATATGCGCTGCATCCATTTGGTTAATTAAGGTGATGAATTTCTGTTTGCCATTCTGAGAGGAATGTTTGCCAGCAGGTAAGTGGTCTTGCAAAGACCCTGAATGTTCCTAGAACATTGGTACGATGGCCCATCAAACAGGATCGATTACCGACTGTTAGAGCACTCTTTGAAATTATAGGTGCTTTTATTGACCATTCTAGCGTGACTGTCTGAGGACGTTATCACCAGAGATTTCAGAACGATTTGCATCAGTTTATGAAAAATGAATTTTAAAAAACATCCAGAAAAATTATATAAACGGGATGCAAAGGTAAACGGGAGTGGTTCAAATGTGATAACTATAGTACTGTGACGGCGGTACCACCAATAATTCTTCAATGCCGGTCCAGCACTTCAAAGATCATGTCAGCCCCTTCAACAACCACCGCTTACAAACACGAGGAGCGAGGGAATACGACACGGCTGGCTAATCTTGTCTAATCAGCACACCCTCAAAACGACGCCAGTCTCCACAGTTGGCAGGGAACGTTCTATTCAGAAACCTCTCCACTCACAGTTGTCTGCATTGTTTGCCTTTCCCCAAAGATATGAGCGATTAGACATGACAAGTCTGCCAGGAATTCCACTTCGACTGCCAGCACTTATTCCCTCGCTAACCTGCACCTTCACCGACTCCCCACACTTGGAAAACCCACATCACCAACTACCGCCAGAATTGGAGACCGGGAGAATCCCTCACAGCACCAGGGCATGACGGATCACCTCACCCACAGCATGTCTGCCTCTTGTCTCCTGTGACAGTACCCAAATATATTATATTGCATTAAGTTAAAGCCAGCTGGTCTGTGTAGACCGCCCTGACCAGGAAAAAAATCCATCCATCCATTAGTTAATGCATAAAAGTGTGTGCATGTGTGCATGCTTTGGTTAAATATTAGTCAATCAACAAAGGGCAACAATTTCCTGTTCAACCTGTATTGGCACATAAATGGTTCTTCTGTCTATGTCTAGAGCAATCAAGATGTTTCTCTAGATTCCGAACTCCAGCACTAAAAGTTTACTAAAATAAAAATTAGACTATATGGGTACTTCCTACATCATCTAAAAGACTCTAGCTAAAACTGTGCTTGATAGTGAAAATAAGCAATAGCCCTGTTATGTTGCTCATTAACAGCCAATTTTTAATCCATGTTTTAATTAAGCACCCACTGTGAATTTGGGGAAACTCCACTTTAAGAAAAGGATTTGCTACACATGACCACCAAACCTGGAAAAAAGTTCTCAAAAAATCTTTGAAAGCACACCTTATCTCTAACCTTGGGAACAATAAGCACAGTGTATACTCAGGTGTAGCTGATTAGTGTTTCCACCTACAAAGTGTGCAAACACTGCTGCATGTGCAGTATCACCCGTCTAACATATGTTAGAGCACAAAAGACAAGCTGGGTATAAAACCTTGAAAGATAAAGTAAGTAACAAGATAAACCTCACCTTGCACAGCAGTGCACACCCCACCCCCACCAAAACCCTGCAATTAAAGAGACCACACTTCTCCAAGTGACAGAATAACAGATGCATTTACAAAAATACACGTAATGACCAAACCTAACAAGAACTCTTGACTGAATGATCCACCTATAATACCCATACAATAATGTACGCCTATAATACGCACTAAAAATAACTCTTTTTTTATTTTGGGTATAGAATGCAGCAGAAACCTGCTTCACTGATTATCAGGAAGGATTATTACTTTATGATTGTTACTACACATTTTGTAGGTTAGGCCAATGTTCATCCTTTATGCTTTCTCTTCAAGTGCGGTTTCTATTCTCAGACATTAAACTATTCAGTTCTTTTCAAACGTTCTCAAAATCATTTGGAATACTGCCACATCAGACACTCCCGGTGCTTCTTAAGGATGAAAACATGCCACAGAAAAAGGATATGCCATACAGTAGCACCAAGAACAGGGGTAGACAACGTTGATCGCAAGAGTTTGATGTATGATTAAAAGTCTGAGCCTGAATATTCTGAATGGTGAAACGCCAAGTACCTCCGGCACATGGTTACCTGCATTCATTAAACCTGATTAATAAAAATTAATCCAGTTGATTCATGCAATTATAGGTTTGGATGGAGCAAAAACCAGGACAGTAGTCCAGGATCAGGATTGCCTACCCCTGACCTAGAACCACCCACTGAGTCATGCAGAGAAGACATCATTTCCTACAGCAGTGTCCCCATCACTGGGGTTTATTTGACCAGAGGGAAGACTGCCCCCTACTGGCCCACTAATACCACTTCCAGCAACAACTTTGGCTGTGTCCGAATCAGAGGCATATCTACTGTGCCCTGTCTCATGTGTAATGTGTACTAGAGTATGGTTTACGGTGTAGTTTAGTACGCAACATGCAGTACCCTAATAAATATCCTCCATACTATTTTACAACCGTACTGTGGATGTGTTGTGAGACGTCTCACCCTTGCGCGGCCATGTCACATGTTGTTTTTGTTCTTATTGAAGGAAAACATCAGTGAAGCTGTGGCTCATTTTTGAAACGTAGCTGTGAATCATATTTATGCGTACTTTCAGAAAATGTATGCTCCAGAATATACTCAGCAAAACCCTGGAAGTAATTACATCATCCAGGGGTTTTAAGTATACTGCATTTAGAGAAAATTTAGCTTACTTACCTACTTTCTCATCCTGTTTACTCAACAAGCATACTCAATAGCATGGAAGGGCTGACTTAGACACAGCCCAAGTTTTCCCAGGTGGTCACCCATCAAAGTAACAACCAAGCCCACACCTGCTCAGCTTCAGTCAAGCAACAGGAACAGGGTACATCAAGGTATGGCTGCTAGCTACTGGAAAAACCACTTCAGTTACAGTAAAAGTGCACATATACAGATCATCCAACACCCAAACACGTCTTCTTAAAGGGGTGCCGCAAAATATGAATAGCACTCACTCAATACTCATAAATAGTGGCTGGATGACAGAGAATATTCTATAGAATGTAGTTACATTATACAGAGAGATGCGGTAGGAGGAGCTTAAACAAACCGCTGAATGAGCTTTGTCCATATTTCTGTAACAATCACAACTGAGATCATTAATCATATGCAGGCTTATTGATGGGTACAGAATTTGTGTACTACTAAACACGTTCAGGGTCACAACCCTCGTTTGTCTCACTTTGAAGGGAGACAGGGACTACTTTTACGCTGTATCTTTTTTTACAGGACCTGCAAATGATTCCTGTGGCATACTGTGGACAAATACACCTATCAGAACACAAGCAAATCTGGCAGCACACAAAGAATATGAAATACCCCACATCCCATATTTTGAGGTGATTTTGGTGGGTTTTCTGTCAAGTACTTGACTTTGCATCCTTGTGTGATTGTATTAGTGGATAGGTGGATGGGAAGACTCGTAAGCAATCCAGGGTTCACAGTAATCAGCAACACCAAGCTTACGGTGTTGTGGAATATTGCAAAAATCAGTTGGAGGAAAAAAAAAATAATTCCATGTCCATGGGTTCGAAGTAAAGTTGTAATTCTCAAAGTATTTCATGGAATGTTGGTGGATTGGAACAGTAGCTGTCAAGAGAGGGTGTTCCAAAGGGTGTTCTCGCATAACCTTGAAACATGGCCACTTAAATCTTGGCCAAAAATGGAGGCATTGAGTAAATGAGATTGAATTATTTGGTGATGACCCCTGCTCCTTCTGTACCTTGGGGGGGGGGGGCTCAAGGTCAGATATACAGATCCTTCATGTCCGTAAATTTGGACACAATATATATAAATCAGGACTTATGATTTTGAGGCGCAGGGAATCAGGATAAGAAATTGTCACTTCCTGTGACAGCAACACAGCTGCAAGACACTTCTTGTTTGATGATACATACTTGATTACTCACACAATGAAAATGTCCAACATGCAGAACTGAAGTCTCTTTTTGTGCATGTTCCTCCCTCAATAGATATGATCACCACATCTTACAAAGCATTCAGTTTTTGCCAAGTTCTAAAACTGTCTTTTGGATACATTAATCTTGTAGGGCTGATGGGGCAATGCCGTTGCCTCTCCAAGATGTGGTTTGTGTTTTAAGATGTTGAAAACAGGAAAAAAGTACAACATAACGCACAAAATGCACAATACAAACAAAAAATTATCTCCCTGATTTGTAGTCTGTGGAAATGCAGATGGGATTGTATTCCGGACATCGTACTTTAGTGTGAGTCTTCACCTGAAACACACACAAAATGATTTCAGTCAGATAGGATTTCATTCATAGGCCTATATACAGTGAGCACCATAATTCATTGGACAGTGACACATTTTTTGTTATTTTGGTTCTGTACTCTAGCACTTTGAGTTTGAAAGGATACAATGAGGTTGAAGTGCAGACTGCGCTGATATGTGCGAGATGAATGTAAAATCTTTTGATTATGAATGGTAACATTAAAAAATAAAAACTACAGAGAAATGCGATCCCAGGGCAAAACATACATACATACTGTAGAGTACAGGAAAAAGTGTTGTTTTATTGAGGCACAAGAGTGAATGATTAGGCTACATATTTAGGTGTGATTAACAGTGTGATATCAATGATTTCATCTTAAACCATCAGAAGGGGAAAATGTATATGCTTTATAATGGACAAAACAAATTTTATTCATTTTATGATGTGTTTTGGACCCATAGATATCTATCCCCCTATACTGATGAAAAGATAGTAAATGCAAATGATGCAAAAGTGAGTTTTATGAGTTAAAAAAACAGTTAAATATGTTGTATTTAAATATATCATTATTTTATGATTTAGAGCAGTGCACAATTTAGCCATTTGGATAGATCTGGAGACACTAATGGACAGCAGGGTACACTGCCTATATTTTGCATCATAGACCTTTAGTAGTTCTGCATATCACCCTCAGATTCAGCACACTTGTGGACACTAGATTAACTTGTCATGAAATGGAGTAAATCTAAATTTAGTTACAGAGATAATATGATGTGATATGCGTTGAATTATCCTGGATTGTTTAAGCCACGTACGTGAAACAGGGCCCGGTTCTGAAACGTTCTCCATGGAAAGTAAAGAAAGATATAAGCATGTGCGATCGGTTATGGCTAAAATGTAAATCAAAACCAATATCTACATAGGCTATACATTTGTTACCATACGTGTTACACAAGTGCAAAGCATTTTTTTCGTCATAGAAATATATGAGCTGTCCACAGAGTTCTTGGATCTATTGGTCATTCACAAGTGTTGGGGTTTTCACCCTGCTTACCTGTACTTAACATCAAAGAGAGTCGAGTCCTCCTCATCATCAATCTCTTCATTTAACGGTGCCATTTCCACTCGCTCAGCGGGCGTTGTTATAATGTCATACTTTCTTGTTTTTCGGACCTTCTTCCCTGATCTGCAACGTGAAAAAAGAACGAATACTGTCAAGAAAAACATACACAGGAGAGGATATCGTGTTTTGGC
This sequence comes from Synaphobranchus kaupii, assembly GCA_029718625.1. Lineage (NCBI taxonomy): Eukaryota > Metazoa > Chordata > Actinopteri > Anguilliformes > Synaphobranchidae > Synaphobranchus > Synaphobranchus kaupii. The sequence goes on along the minus strand of CM056397.1, from coordinate 22,528,938 downwards.
ACAGGCAGTCAACAAGTAGGCTACACTTAAAGGAAAGTGGATAACATTCAAAGCAGGGTGTTAAACCATAGGTTCAGCTAAACCATAGACTGTAAAAAATGTTACGAATGGAATTTAATTGCAGGTATCCTAAAGTAGGATATTTGTAAATTTGTAAAATTCTCTGCAGGCCTAAAGTGGCAGCAAACTGCCAGCACGCTATGTAAAATGGATATTTGGCTTGAGATGTATTATTATTAGGGTTTGAGCCCGTAGGGCTAAAACCCTATTGTTTTCCTATGGTTTTATTAACAGAACATACAGAACAGAAAATATGCCCAGGGAAAATGGGCGAAGGCTCAAAATTGAGCTTAAGACAGAAACAGAGAATACCTCTGCCCCTCTACACAAGAGGGAACGGACGGAGGTATGGAAAAGGAGAACAACTAATAGCGACCCCAATACTTAGGGCGAGATAACTAGTGGGAGCGAGTAAAATAAAGAAAAACAAGGGCAGAGTACCTCCAACTCGAAAGAAACGAGTTAAAACTAACGAGGTAACAGAAAAGAGGCTTAGAACAACAGGAGCCTTGGATAGCAACGTAAAGGGAGAAGGACAGAAAACAGAGTAGCAAAAAAGGGAAACAAACAGATCAAACGATCAACCCTAACTCAAACGATCAACCCTAAATTCTAACCGGTTTTCCTGCTTTGCTTGCAAACGCAAGGAACGCAGTGACCGAAATCCTATACCTTTACTGGGCTTTGTGCAAGTGGCAAGTAGACACCAAAGCACCAGAAGAAGGAAACACGATGTTAAAATAGCCGGAAGCATACCGGAACAGGTGCGCAAAATAATGAGCGAGAGTGAGGAAAAACCCGGGGCAGACGCCTTCCCGAAGCTGCGAGGAACCTAACACGGAGAAGGGGGCGGAGACCAGAAAACCGTGACAGGACCCCCCCCTCTAAGGGACGACTCCAGAAGATCCCTCAGGGCCCTTTCTGCGGAACGCCCTAATTAGCTCAGGGTCCAAAATGTTCCTAGAAGGGACCCAGCAGGTGTGGATGATGCACCGGAGAGTGTTCTCCAGCGTTTAGTTGGTATGCTCTGTCTGACCGTTAGTCTCTGGCGGCAACGAATGTACACACGTCCCTCTCCATATTAGGCCACCAGAAGCGTCTCGAGAGAAAATCCCAGGTCTGGTGGGCTCCCAGATGGGCCACCAGTTGGGACGAATGACCCCACTGGAGGACTCGAGACCTTAAATTGGGTGGCACGAACAGGCAATGTGGAGGACCCCCCCCCCCCCCGGGCCCGGATCCCGACGCAGCGCCTTCCGAACCGCCACCTCTCCCACATAGGGAGGTTTGTGGGCTCACAGACCCACTCCAATTTGCCTACATGCAGCAGAGAGGTGTGGATGATGCAGTGCTGACTCTACTGCATGACACCCACACACATCTGGAGAAGCCCAAATCACTTGTCAGGATGATCTTTGTAGATTTCTCAAGTGCATTTAACACCGGGCTTCAAATGAATGTCAACCCTCACCTCATACTTCTCATCCTCTCCTTCCTCACAGACAGACACCAGATAGACAAATTCAATGGCCACTACAGTTCCAACAGAACCCTATCCACTGGGGCACCACAAGGTTCTGTCATCTCACCAGTCCTGTTCACCCTGTACACAGACCACTGTAGGAGTTCAGATCCTGAGATGCAGTACATCAAGTACTCTGACAACACAGTCATTATTGACACCACTATCTCCAATAAACATAATACATTACATTTACATTTTAGTCATTTGGCAGATGCTCTTATCCAGAGCGACGTACATTAGTGCATTTTCAAACTAGGAACAAGTGCGTTAAAACAACCCTAAAAGGTAAATACGATTTCAAACACCAGGCGTAGTCAGTATGATTTTTATTATTATTATTATTATTAATTTATTTTTGGGGGGGGGGGGGGGCACACAATATCGATCATTGGCGTGTACAACAGTAAGCCAATAAGTAACCTTAAGTATTAAACTAGCAGCTTGAACCACTTAACACCTTTGCGCATATGGTGACTGAGACATTCGTTGCTACTGCAGCCAAACTATTATTGGAAATCACAAACTCTGTGTTTTAAATTTATTGGTAGACGGTTCGTGACGATTTCTGCCGAATACGTAGTTTCTAAGTGTCACCCTGTAGCAAGTCCATTTATCAAGCAACCCCCCACCTAGTCTATACCTACCTATGCGTGACATAGTGGACAATAGCGTCTATGTTTGAGTTCATAAATATATTTATTCATCATATAAAATTAGAATAACGTCATAGCAACGAGATAAACCCAACAATAGCCTGATCGTATGCCAGAAAAGCCGCGAAAAGCCCTGCTCACTCAAATGCAAAATAAACTGTGAAAGTACTATCTCATTCTACCATGTATTCTACTAGCAATATATGCTACTAAATATGAAATAAATATACAATCCTACCATTGGTTTTACACATCGAGATGTTCCTTTCAAAATTCAGTTGTCATTTATTGTCTGGTACAATCGGTTTGAGAAATATACAACACTTTATACCGCTATTACACTATCTGAAACGTCGCCGCGTAATACCCCCATGCCCTGTAAGCCTGTCTCATGCATTACAGTTCATTCTGGTTTAATTGTCGGCTTTTTTATCCAATAGAGTACATTATAATCTTCGCAACGGTATATGCCAAGTCTTTTTGGGTGCTTTGAGCAATTTACTACAGCCCAGCGTAACGGCAGTTTTCGTTTTAACTGTCTAGTATTACGCAAGCTGTATAGAATATGCATTATGCAGGGGAATTTCCCTTTTGCGATATGTAAGTATTTTTGCGTCTAAAATACCGTTGGTCTCGCTGGCTACAAAAGTACGTTCGTGTTTCCACTCGAGCACTGTCTTTCCAATATGTTTGATAGCCCTATTGTTATTTTCGCATTTTGAGTGCATTTCACATACTGTAGTGCAATCGTTAAATGTATTTTTGAAGTAGGCAACCGATGTTCATTGAAGATAGAACATTTGGCAGCATTTTACAGATGGTGGAAAACCATTTTATGTTCATGTTATCATACATAATATAGGCTATGGCGTATACTTGTCTCTTAGGGCATGACAAATGCTCATTCCAATTTACTGTGTGCTGATATGTGGTAGATTAAGGTAAAAATTTCCTTGGAGTCATTATGAATAGGAAAACTTAAAAGATTAAAAGAATACAGAAAAATGCAATCCCAGGACAAAAGTATACATACTGTAAAGTACAGGGACAAGTGATGTTTTATTGAGGTACAAGAGTGAATGATTAGGCAACATATTTAGGTGTATGTAACACTGTGATATCAATGTTTTTTATCTTAAGCCACCAGAAGGAGCAAATGTGTATGCGTTATAATGTACAAAACTAATTTTATGACATGTTTTGCATAGGGGTTTTGGACCCATAGATATCTACCCCCCTATACTGATGAAAATATATAATTCTCACTTGGAAATTATGCAAAAGTGAGTTTTATGAGCCCAAACTGTTGATTTGTAGTTAAATATATCTTCTTTTTTTTATTTGCAGCAGTGCACAATTTAGCCATTTGGATAGATTTGGAGACACTAATGGAAAACAGGATACACTGCTATATTTTGCATCATAGACCTTTAGTAGTTCTGCATATCATCCTCAGATTTTGCAAAACTTGTGGACATGGAGTTTATGATCCAGGAAATGTATATACACTACTCACAAAAAGTTAGGGATATTTGGCTTTCGGGTGAAATTTATGGAAAATGTAAGTTCACGCTACAGTGATATTATACGTATCATGAAAGTAGGGCATTTAAGTAGAAGCATGCAATGGTGATTTCCTCATCTCAAACAATTTATTGAAACAAAAGCCAACAACAGTGGTGGGTATACCACAACAAAAATGTCAATGTCTCAATAACTTGTCATGTGCCCTTGAGCATCAATTACAGCTTGACAACGACGTCTCATGCTGTTCACAAGTCGACTTATTGTCTGCTGAGGCATGGCATCCCACTCTTCTTGAAGGGCGGCCCTCAGGTCATTGAGGTTCTGGGGTACAGAGTTACGAGCCTCTACACGGTGAGTCAGCTGATCCCATAGGTTTTCTATGGGATTCAGGTCTGGAGAAAGTGCAGGCCACTCCATTTGAGGTACCCCAGTCTCCAGCAGCCTTTCCCTAATGATGCGACCTCGATGAGCTGGAGCATTGTCGTCCATGAAGATGAAATTAGGCCTGTGTTGTTCATGCAGGGGCACAATGACTGGATTAATGATGTTATTCAGGTAGTATGGGCTTGTCACTGTACCATTCACAAAGTGTAGGGCAGTTCCGTATTGACTAGACACACCTGCCCACACTGTAACACCGCCACCACCAAAGGGTCGTCTGGTGACAACAGTGGCTGATGCATAGCGCTCTCCTTGACGTCTCCAACATCGTTGGCGGCCATCATTTCTGCTCAACGTGAATCGACTTTCATCAGAGAACAGCACTGAGGCCCACTGGTCCCTCGTCCAGCGTAAATGCTCCCTGGCCCATGCAAGACGATGACGCCTGTGCCTGGTGGTGTGGTCAGGTACCCTTGCAGGTCATCTAGCACGCAGACCACGCTGATGTAAACGGTTTCGAATGGTCTGACGTGACACTTGGGTGCCTCTCACCTCCCTTAAATGTGCCTGGAGTTGAGTGGCATTCATCATCCGGTTCCGCAGGGCACTGTTCACAATGAAGCGGTCATCAGTGTGGGATGTGGCCAAAGGACGTCCACTTCTATGCCTTTCTGTGACTCTTCCAGTCTCTCTGTATCTCTGTTGCAACCTGCTGATGACACTCTGTGACACTCTAAGCTCAGTGGCCACTTCCCTCTGAGAACATCCTGTTTGAAGCCTCGCAATGGCGAGGTACTGTTGATCAATTGTTAGGTGTCGTCTTGGTCTCATGATGTCAAAATGTGAACAGCATGATGAAGAGGACTGTTTAAATACCAATTCTAATTGAACCAGGAAATTTATTGGTCGATTCATGGATCAAACACCTGTTGTGAATTTTGCCGTTCAGCTCCTTGTTAGAGAACAGCAAGTTGTGCAAAAAGTACTGAAACACTGAATAGTTGGACATGTGCATTCAAAAGTTTAGAGAAGGTCAAATTAATTTCACCTGTAAAGGTTATAGTGCATTTTAGGTTCATCCTGAAATTTCACCCGAAAGCCGAATATCCCTAACTTTTTGTGAGTAGTGTATATTACCGATTTCACTTATGTAGCTCTCAGCAAAATAAAAAAAAACTATTTTTACTTTTTTCCCCCCAAAGTTTCTTTGCATTTGTGGCACTTTATTTTGACTTAAATTATAAAAATAAACAAATCTAAGTTTGTATTGTATATATTTGTAATGGTACACCTGTCTTCTTTCATTTAAGCCATTTACCAAGTTTATGTGATGCTCACACCTGGAGTTATAAAGCCTTAAACAGAGCACCCCTAAATAGGTGAAATTTGCCATCTGCGCCAAGGGGTTAAAGAATGATTCAGAAAAACACAATCAAGGCAGGTCACAAGGAGGTAGGGAGGGGTGGAGAGAGGTGCAGCTTGAAGAGGTGAGTCTTCAATCTGCGCTTGAAGGTGGTCAGACTTTCTGTTGTTCAGTAAGGAAATCCACAGTTTTGCAGGGTGGTGTGAGAACAACTACCTGGACCTAAACACCAGCAACACAAAAGAAATGCTGGTGGATTTCAGGCATGACCAGCCCACTGCCCCGACTCTGGAGGTAAATGGCCAGACAATAGAGCATGTTGAGGAGTATAAATATCTTGCCACTACCATCGATCACAAGCTCACCTTTAACCTCTTGCTGCCAAACGCCCCCTAGCGGTAACGCGGGCGTTACGGAAATTATTAAATTATACATTTCATGAATTTAATAATATATAATAAACTGCTCACCTCAATATTTTGATTAAATATCCTTAAGATATATCCATTCCTTCTGGGAAAGTGGTTTTTAAGCCCAAAACGTCGAGTTAAAACTTCGTAAATTACGTTGGAAACAACGACCTAATTCCCAAACATGTATTGCAGCTTGATGTCACACGATAAACAATGTGCTGGTAAACTGTTCTGCTTAATTGTATTTCACAAAACTTTGGTTTGAAAAATCGTTATACCTTTAGACTTCAAGAAAAAATACTTTAAAACTTTCATACGGCTGTACATGATTTTTTTCACATTTTAAACCGACTTGTGATTGTAAATGGCTGATCCATCTCTGTTTTATTGATGGTTCCAAGGAAATAAGCCAATCAGATGCATGGGTGCCCAAAAGTCATCTACTAATTGGGATCAAGGGAACGCACGTGGGGTTCTGTCGCGTCAGTGACTTTTGACCATAAAAACCCATCAAATTTCACCAACATTGCTCTGACGGTAAAGACGTTGTCTAACCGTACCAGATGCACCACTGAAACCCGGACGGACTTCGCTGCGTATCCCAATCCGCATCTCGCCTGATCACCGAGACAGAGTTAGCCTGCCACCGTTCTCCTTCAACAGCTGTTTTGAGGACACGTTTCGTCAGACTGTTCCTCTATTATCTCCCTTGCGGCACGGGCCCAAGTGGAGATCTGTACACGTCCATATCGCCCTGACTGGAACCCCGTCGTGACCCGACTTCGGTGAAGTCTCCCAAGAGTCCATGCACCTGCCGGGACCTTGGACCAGCTGACGCCACTTAACGGAATCGGGACTGGCCTTCCCTTTCTTACCGTTAAGTATTGAAATGCATTTTATTTAGCACTGACATCAATTAATAGGCTAGCATAAATACCCAGTTAAGGGCTATTGTTGTTTGTATTTTGTTTTGCTATGTGTGTTTTGGTCAGGAATAGCCAATTTCCCTGACCTTATCGTTTTACACTGTTAAAACTTTATATTTATGAGACTTATAAAACAAACTAGCCACAAAATATAGTTTAGCGTATCACTAACCCATAACACAAATTCCTCATATAATATAAATTGTTTCTATTATTCATATATTCATAATTGTAGCCAGTAAAACATAGTTCAATTTTCCAAACCACTGCCGTGTCTACGTCCTTTCACTAAGTTGGGCTCTTCAGACGTATAGAATTATACGTCAGTATATTTAACTGTCACTAGTTGCCCATTTTTAGTTAGTATATTCTTGTCACAGTATATTAGGTTGCCGTGCTCTTTTGCAGAAGCGCCCGCGCAGCTGCGGGACGGACTCCGTCTTTTCCTCCGTCTCGGCACTCATTGTTTTCACCTGTTCAGCTGTTCCGCAGGCTTCTTAAGCATGACGGCTTCCTGGCCTTTCGTGTCAGTTTTGCCACAGTACGAAGCCGGTAACAGGGTCAGCTTATGGGTTATTACTTTCTTTGTGGTATTTAAGAAAGCAGTGTAATTCCTACCCAGTTGAGTGAGGCCTAGATCTTAGGGTCTCTCTTTTTTCTCTGTTTACTATTCTCCTCGCTACGCCTACCTCCCTGAGGTTTGCTCTGTTTGTTTCTTTTCCATCTATGCGGTTGCCTCGTTTGTCCTGCTCGTTTAATTTAGTTTTCGAGCTCGAGGTTATCTCTGATTTCTGTTTCTTTTCCACTCCCTTCTATGAGCATCTCGCCCATAGCTTTGGGTTGTGTTTTCTTTGTCAGTGCTTCTGTAAGTCCGTGTGACTTTTTCGCCCACGTTGTGTCTGGGTAGATTTATTTTTGGCTTATACGCCGGGGTTTTTTTCCCCCTTTCTTTTGTGTTCTCCTTCCCTAATCTGTGGTTATTTCACTCTTTGTGAATAACTTAGTGAATCCCCTATCGGTCGCATCTGGTCCTCTGTCCTGACCCCTGTGATAATTCTCTTTTGAGAATAGTATATAAAATTTTATGAGACTGATTTATTATACTAATTATGCCACCAGTTGAATAAGAATGGTAGAGGCGTGTCCCCTACATTTCTGGTGCTGCCCGTGTGAGGACTGTGATGATTGAGACATCATTTTACTAATCATCTTGCTCACTGCTACCAGATTTGTACGTATTTCCTACAACAGAATACGGATGGCTACGTAAAGGTGCACTGGAGGAGAAACACATATGAAGCAGGAGGCCCCCTGTGGCCACAAGGCCCATGGGCAGCGGCCCAATCGACCCAGGCCGATGCTTGGTGGCAGCGGGTTGTTGTCTTTTTTTACTTTTTGGGGAGTGACTTTGTTTTGTCGGTGGCATACGAGGTGCGTGGAATTCAATGAGGTGGCAGCTCCTGTTCTGGAGTAACGTTAACAAGATAGGACTAGGAAAAACGAACTGCTTGAATTCAACAGTACCGAGGACTTGGTTTGTGCGGCAAAACACAGGTGGACATGGCTTTGGTTTGATGGTTACGATGGAAAAAAAGCTTTAGCTACAGTAGGAGAAACAACTCTGCTAACACACAAGCTATACGTCTATGGCTAAGCTACGTGAACTGACTGTATGCTGCTGTGGATATACAGAGAGGTACGTTAGAAGGTTGCAGAATAGGCTACAAGTTGTAGCACTAGCACCCAGAAATCATGAATGAACAACAGTGGAAATGTTTAAAGGTATTGCCAACTGTGCTTAAAACGTGGTTTTCTTTATTTGACATTACTCCTCGTTATTAAAATAATCTTCTACCAAGATTTCAGCCTTTAAAAAAAGTCTACAGCTGAAAAAAAATGAAGATTGAACAGTGTCACTTTTGGCCGACTATGCAGGCCGACTCTAATGGTACGTTCTAATCACATATTTGTGATGGTACGCTTTTGGGCCAGTTGTGGAATGATCACATATTTGTGATGGTACTAGTCTTGTGCCATCGTGTGCAAGGCAGCATCGTCCCATCGAGCCCTCTAGCCATCGCCGATGGTCAATTCTATCGAGGGGTGCGCGGGGGTGGGGGCGGGGCTATTGAACAGCGGGTCTTTTGCTTACTTGTTATGGCATACCATCGCGAATTGTATTCACTATTTTGTCCAAATATAATAAAGAATAATATACAACAGATTTCACGTCTATTCTAGATTAGCTAGTAGAGGCTATTTATCTCACCTGGCCGCTGTCCAACGAGACAGTCAGCATCACGGTCAGCGCTCAGGAGCTATAGTTTCCCTAAGCCTTTCTGCGCCCTCGTCTGTCTTATAGCAATTCGTTTCATTTTACTAATTTCTTTCATTTTGTGAAGAAGCTAGACGAGCAGTCATCACGTTCATTATCATTTTTGTCTTGTAGTGAGCGATTCACAAGATCCCCTTTATGCCGCGTGCCATCCCGCACAGTCTATCTCCATCTGCACGTAACTTCTCTCACTTAGCACTATCGGGTTAGACCTTTTTAACTAACCTAATGTAATCAAAAATACATAATTTACCCTGAAACAAATTATTTTTACTGATAATCAGAAACTATTTATAGCCTAAACCTATAAAATAAAGAGACAACAAGACCTATAGGCTTACGTTTGACTGAGATATTTTTTCGTTATAGGGGACTTTTTTCACTGATGAAATGGTTAAGATAGGCTATATTACATTGTAAATTACATTATTTACTATTCTACATAAACCTGTTGAATCAATTTGAGATTATAGCAACTCCTAAATCGTTTCAATGTTTCGCTTGAGTGACGAAGACGTTCCGTGTATCAATATAGCGGCCACCTTTTCATCCAATCTAGTTTATTTCTCTGATCTCATCTTTCATTAGTCTACAGTCAGATTGTACAATATCAGGCTATATTTGTTTCCATGCCCCGAGTCCGACACCGGTAAGCTTGTTGTGCTGTTAGAATAAAAAGGCTGTTGAGAGATAGGATATAGGGCTACAGCTCACCACTCCGTAGCCTAGAGCCTACACTCCGGTCTAGACTGAACAATAGTTTATCAATAGCACTATTGAATACGAAATATAATTTCTTTAATTAGGCCTGAATGAAATTATATAGTTAGTTGCACTGTGGTCTAACAGAAGGTAGGCTATCAGCGTGATTTTGCTCAATCCAGGTAAATTATAGCGCCGTTCTGCTGCATAGGCGATCACATTTCAAAGACGCAGACAACACGTTACATTGTAAATGCATGGTAGAGTAGAAAATGTATTAAAAACACAGAATGAGAGGCAAAACTTCTATTTTTATTTTAAGAATGAAAAAAATAAAAATCGTCCAGGCATCGACAAAGATAGATAGCCATCGCCGATGGGTTCAACCATTGTCAATAGTTGATTCCATCGACCATCGTCCCAAGCCTAGATGGTACACGCGAAAGGGTTAAAAGCAGGGGTTGCCATGCCTAAATTTTGAGTAATTATAGTAAAAAGGCGGCAGCAAAATAATCGTTCATTACAAACAACCAATCAGACCTAAACCACCCACATAAAAGACAACATATGTAGGCTACATGCGGGTGTCATAAGCTACTGTTGGAATTGATTTGTTCTGTCTGGACGCTGCGGTTCAGTAAACATTCTATTTTGGAGAGGAGTTCAGACAAGCAAACGCCTCAAAAGCAAAAAAAACAAGCAAAAGTAGATCAGAGGATATTGTGATTGAGATATTGTTTTTGAGCAAATAAAAAACTTGTGAGAATGCTGTCAATGTGTGCACTCTCTGTGTAGCCTACAGAAAATGTCAACAGGTCACTTCAACTCTCCATATAGACTAACAAAACGATTAATGAATGTATATTTTATGAACTAAACTAATGTGTTATCTAAACAAAAAAATGCATTTTTATCACGTACCATTATAGGCCTGAGAACTGCATAATAGGTGTAGCCTAACCAAAGCCTTCAGGAAGTGCGGCTCCTTTGTTTCTCTCGGTAGGCACATGTCAGTTTAGCGCCCGCTGTAGCAAAGTCAAAACTGAGCTAGTTAACAAGTACCGGTAGGCTACATCAGCGTGAGGAAATGGGAACAGGCTACTTAATTTCACTTATATGATTAAAGGTTGGTCTTGTTAATTAAATGTTACTCTCGTTATTTTGCTTAGAGACCCATAACATTTTGAAGTCAAGCTCAGTTCCCGTTGACTGAAGACCTCTGTGTTGGTGGTTGCCCTTTTTTGTTCTAAAGTGTATAGCTACCAGCCTAGCCAGAAGCACAAATTGATGACACACCAGGAGTCACACAGACAGCAGTCTGTGCAGCATGGAAGTAAGTTCTGGGACATTGTCAGCACATCAGTGTTCAGAATAAAGGCTCACTTGGCTGGCTGGACAGTAAGTTATATCCTTTACATAGAAATTTGTTTATTTACCTTGTAAATCACTCTGTTACGTTATATGATGTTGAGCTTATTTATTTATTATGCACGTAGAATTTGTTTTATGACATGTTCATGGTATTAAACTATGGTTAGTACTTCACTGTACATTAACATTTCTTGTATGGTGTGTACTTTTGGATCTTAAATCAGACATTTATGTATTTTTAAATGTGATTTCAGGCTGTGTCAATGGGGAATGTTATTCAGAAGAATTCAGAAATGAATACCGGGAAGGAGTGCGGGAAATCACCAAACTGAGACTTCTTTCCTGGTCGAGCTAACTGCAACGCAGCTGCGTTCTTTATTTATAAACCTCATTCAACTCAAAGAACACGTCATATATATGTATGTCCCAGAGGTAGCCGCCACATCCGTCCCCCCAGAATTAATCAGAACTGGCAACGCCAGACGAGGGGGAGGCCGAACCACCCGACCGAAACGAGTCCGCAAGGCCGGAGCGGACACAGGGGTGCCACAAGAAGGTAGGGGGCGCCGCGGTGGTGCAACAGACGGAGGGCGACCCCGCCGTGGGGGCTGAGGTAACTTAACGGGCTGGTCCAGATCCAGATGGGCTGGTTTGAGGCGGTCCAGGGAAACGTAGTCCGGCTTACCACCGACGTCCACTAAGAAAGTCTTGTCCCCGGCCTCCAAGACGCGAAACGGGCCATCATAGGGAGGGTAAAGCGGCCCCCGATGCGCGTCCTGGCGGATGAAAACGTACTCCGCTGCCTTCAGGTCGGAAGGGACATGGGACTGCGGAAGACCATGCTGTGATGTAGGCACTGGTGCAAACGCCCTGGCGCTGTCCAGGAGGGCGGTTCGCTGTTGTGATGCGGACCAAGGGCTTGTGGCATTAGGAATGAAATCACCCGGCACCCGCAGAGGCTGACCATAAACCAGCTCAGCAGATGAGCACTGTAGGTCTTCCTTAGGGGCAGTCCTAAGCCCCAGCATGACCCAAGGAAGTCTGTCGACCCAACTGTCATCCTGGAGGCTGGCCCGGAGGGCGGCCTTCATTGAGCAGTGAAATCGCTCGCACAAGCCATTAGCCTGGGGGTGATAAGTGGTGGTATGGTGGAGCTTCACTCCCAGGCCCTGGGCGATCGCATTCCAAAGCTCTGAAGTGAACTGGGGACCTCTGTCCGAGGAGACATCAGACGGTACGCCGAACCGGGCGACCCAAGTGGCGATGAATGCCCGAGCCACATCGGCAGACGTTGTCGATGCCAACGGAACGGCCTCCGGCCACCGCGTGGTCCTGTACTTCCTCAAAAAGGGTTCGAAGGTGAGACACGTGTTCCGCCATGGAGGCACTGGCGACGAGAATATCGTCCAGATAGACAAAAAGGAACGGTAGATCCTGCAGCACCGTGTCCATCAGGCGCTGGAAAGCCTGCGCTGCGTTTTTCAGGCCGAACGGCATCCGCAGGAATTCCCAAAGGCCAAATGACGTGATCACTGCCGTCTTCTGGATGTCCTGCGGCTGTACAGGAACCTGGTGGTATCCGCGCACAAGGTCCACCTTGGAGAAGACGACTTTTCCGGCCAGGCGGGCGGAAAAATCCTGCACGTGGTCAAAATGCCTCTCAGGAACCGAGAAAGGCGCCAACGGGGCCTTTACATGACGATGCACCTTAGAGCGTTGGCATACAATGCAGGTGTTGGCCCAGTTGCGGATGTCCTTCTTGAGGCCGTGCCAAACGAACCTAGCCGACACCATCTTCTGTGACGACTTCTTGCCCGGATGGGAAAGACCATGAATGGCATCAAAAACCCGTCGTCTCCACTCGCTGGGCACAACCGGCCGTGGTTGCATCGTGGAAACATCACAAAGTAGGGTGTTGCCGGCGTCGTCAAACGCAATGTCCTGCAGCTGAAGCCCTGTGACAGCACTCCTACAGGCCTGTACACCTGGGTCCGAGGCTTGATCGACTGCCATGCGGGCGTAGTCGATTCCAAGGGGGACGGCGCCGACGGCCCGGGAGAGGCAGTCGGCCACGCGGTTGTCTTTGCCCGCAACATGCCGGATGTCCGTAGTGAACTTGGAGATGAAAGCGAGCTGGTGCTGCTGACGGGCAGACTACGGTTCCGACACCTTAGCCATGGCAAACGATAATGGTTTGTGGTCAACAACACTGTGAATGGCCGGGCTTCCAGCAGAAAATGGAAGTGACGTATGGCCAGGTACAGGCCAAGGAGTTCACGGTCGAAAGTGCTGTACTTCCTCTCGTTGGGACGCAGTTGGCGGCTGAAAAAGGCGAGAGGCTGCCAGGCTCCATTAATGCACTGCTCAAACATGGCACCGATGGCGTAATCCGAAGCGTCTGTGGTGAGGGCGATCGTCGCCCCTGGTCTAGGGTGTGCCAGCATGACTGCGTTGGCCAGAGCCCCTTTCGTGGCAGAGAAAGCGCTGTCCATCTCCTTAGACCAATCGATGGCCTTCTTGGGGGAAATGCCCTTGAGGGCCCCAAAAAGGGGCTGCATGAGCTGGGCTGCATGGGGAATAAAATGATGGTAAAAGTTCACCATGCCCAGGAACTCCTGCAAGGCCTTCGCGGAGAGGGGGCGGGGAAAACTGTTCACAGCCTCCACCTTCGACGGCAATGGCACCGCACCGTCCTTGGTAATGCGGTGCCCGAGAAAGTCAATGGCAGCCAGTCCAAACTGGCACTTGGCTAGATTAATAATAAGGTTGTGCTGGCTGAGCCGCTCAAAAAGGGTTCGAAGGTGAGACACATGTTCCGCCATGGAGGCACTGGCGACGAGAATATCGTCCAGATAGACAAAAAGGAATGGTAGATCCTGCAGCACCGTGTCCATCAGGCGCTGGAAAGCCTGCGCTGCGTTTTTCAGGCCGAACGGCATCCGCAGGAATTCCCAAAGGCCAAATGGCGTGATCACTGCCGTCTTCTGGATGTCTTGCGGCTGTACAGGAACCTGGTGGTATTCGTGCACAAGGTCCACCTTGGAGAAGATGACTTTTCCGGCCAGGCGGGCAGAAAAATCCTGGATGTGAGGAATCGGGTATCGGTCGGGGATCGTGGCGTCATTAAGGCGCCTATAATCCCCACAGGGGCGCCACCCGCCGCCGGCCTTCGGCACGATGTGGAGGGGCGAGGACCAGGGGCTGTTTGACCGGCGAATAATGCAGAGGCGCTCCATGGTGCGGAACTCCGCCTGGGCAACAGCGAGTTTCCCGGGGTCGAGGCGTCGAGCGTGGGCATGGACAGGCGGGCCGGTAGTCGGGATGTGGAGTTCTACCCCGTGCTTAGTGGAGGCAGAAGAAAAGGTGGGCTCAGTAAGGCTTGGGAACTCGGTGAGGAGACGGGAAAACACGTCAGCAGATGAGAGTGCGCTAGACAGTTTTGATGTGCCAGAACAGCTAAGTGAGCACGGGAGCGAGGTAAATGTCTCAGCGTTGACAAGTCACCGGTTCTTAACGACCACCAACAGGCTGTTAGCGCAGAGAAAATCCGCGCCGAGGAGGGGGGTGGACACCTTAGCTGTGACAAAATCCCAAGCAAATCGTTGTCCCCCAAAACACAGCGCCACGCTCCGCTTCCCAAAAGTGAGGATGGAACTGCCGTTGGCGGCTTGAAGAGCAGGGCCATGTCCATCACTCTGTATGTCCAAGGGTGTTGCGGGCAGAATGCTCACTTGCGCACCAGTGTCACAGAGGAAACGCCGCCCAGAATCAGCGTCAGTAATAAATAACAAGCTCCCCGTATGGCCGACGCTCATGGCAGCTAGTGAGCGCCGGCCCTGGCGTTTCCCCGACGTCTTAAAGGTGCAAGGGGGGCGGCACTTGGTAGCCTTGGAGCCAAAACGCGCGTGGTAAAAGCACAGACCTCGCTGTTGGGTTGTAGCTGTAGTGCCGGTAATGGCCACTGCGTGTGGAGTCATTGTGGGCGGGACCCAGGGCGGCCCCGCAGCTCTGGCTTGGAATCACCCAGGCCAGGCAGAGAGAGCAGCTGACGAGCGCGCTCGGATTCAGTCAAACCGACCGTGTCCAGACTTCAACGTCGCATATTTATCTTCCTCCGGTGGGTCTTCGAGAAGGCTCACGACTCTAGCCGCGGTGGAACTGCTGAGAGCAGAAACAACATAATAATATTTCGTATTATCATCCGCAATTCTCTGGAGTGCAAACTGTGCCTCCGTTTGAGCAAACCAAGCTGCAGATTGCTGTTCCCAAAACTCCGGTAATTTAAGGGAAACTGCATTCGCCGCTTCCATGATGCGCGAGTTCGAAAGTAATCCTTGGAACCGTCCAAAGGCAGATCGGGGTCACCAATGAACTGAGACTTCTTTCCTGGTCGAGCTAACTGCAACGCATCTGCGTTCTTTATTTATAAACCTCATTCAACTCAAAGAACACGTCATAGAAGTTACCGTCTATGACGTAGCCGCGTTGACAGTAGGAGGTGAATTATATATGTATGTCCCAGAGGTAGCCGCCACAAGCGCACTGAGTAACAGGGCTCAGAATATTTGGAATGTGGCACATCCTATAAAGACATTCTGAAAGGGTTCTATGGCAATGGGAAGAAGGGAGTGTTCTATGCTTTTTATTCAACTATGGACTTTCAGGGCTTCTGTTCCAATTACTGTTTTTATGAAAGTGGCTGTCATTTCTGAGTTGGTTTCTTACAAAACCCATGGTAGCAGTATTACCCTCCCAGTATGGGAAGAGGTTTAAGGTTTGTTTTGTTATTTGTTATACCTTTTTTTCGTACAAATTTATGTTCAAGTTCATATTTTCATTAAAATGCACAAGTGAATCTTTCTTGTGTTTTTTCCCCCTCAACATTGATGCTGAAACAAGAGCAGTGATTGCCTGATTACTATACTTGATTTGTTAGGCTTCATCTTGTTTTTCATGTGTAAGCTTACTGACACCCTGATGTTTCATAGAAAAAAGAAAATATTGCAATATTATTTCATTGAAACAGCTTCATTCCATTTACTCCTCATGCCACATGATCCACTTGTTCAACATGGCAATCACACACTGGGTTATGTTGGAATACTAGGAAAGGATAGGATGTGGACAGATAGAGAGAACGGGTCAATCACAGTCATTGTATCATGATGCCAAAACGATAAGATGTGTAAGGTACGCCCCTATCCACGAGACAGCCTTGGGCCCTGGAACAAGAAACCTGTTGGTTCCTCAACAGTGTCATTATGGCCAGTGGACTCACACAACACATGTAACACTTGCTGTAACTACACTAGGGTGCTGAGGTATGTAAATACAAATGAATATGGTCAGAATGCTAGATAGATCAAGAATGAAACAAAGGTTATTAAATCTTGAAATTAAGTACATATTTAAAAGGATTAAGACATGAGGACCTTGGTTTTCATATTAATAAATGAATGAGTGGTTTATTTTTACATCCTGCCATGAATAGATGTCCCATCCCATGTAGGCCTATACTTTTTTTTGTTGTTGTTGTAATTCATACAACTAGTAGATTAGTAGACACAGGTGTGAGGCTGTGAGCAATAGGTGCAGCCTTCAATGCACACTTTATTTTGAGCATCCTATTATTTGATTAATATTTGAAAATTATTTATTATTTATTATTTTAAAAATCTCAATTAGATTTTATCACAGTTATCAAACAAAGAAAATCATAATAAACGTAACATGAAATTCAAGTCCGTAAGCATCATGAAAGTAGAGTCATGGCTCTACCTGGTAAGAAAGTATCCATGTTTGCAATGTAATGCTGAATTTGCCAAAATGTTTGTTCTGCTGGAGTAATGTAGTATTATACTGGTAATATGAATGCGATTATTAAAAAGTCAGATTATATTATTGGTCATGGTCTATATGGGACATTAAAGGAGCTATATGTAACATTGCCACCGAGCGTTTAAAATGGATACTGCAGTCCAAATTCACAATATTGGAGAGTTGTCTCCGCCGCACCCCTCCTCCCCAGACTCGAAGCTCACGCGGGTTGCCAGGTTGAGGACACAAACGAACACAAGCGCAGGACGAGCCGAGCACAACATTATATTTTGAGACTTATTCTATTTTGACAATGACAAGCGACGACGAGTCCTACACTGTAAGTTGATCAGCTAATGTATACGTTTGCAATTTATTTATTGTTTGCAAATTATAAACCAGCTCATGTGGATCTTTTATAACTCTGTCAATGTTAGCTAGATGCATGGCTGGCTATGTTTACGGTCACACAGATATAAGCTAACGTTAGTGGTATGTATACATATATATACATATACAGTATATATATTTAAATCTTTAGCTAGCTAGCTAAATGAAAACGATGTTGAACTTAGCTTAGGCATTCGTAAATCGGCTGTCGGAGTGCAGGAGTACATCTGGTTGTTCGTAATGGGCAGTGGGCGGAGTCAACTCGGAGAATAGTGAATCACACAGGCCAAAACAAATACAGACGTTCCGACCTGGAATGGAAATTTCAAAGGAGAATATACTGGCTGTAGCATTGTCGTCGGAGAAGCCAGTATTTCGACTTAGCATGTTTCCTTAATCTCTGATGACATATCATGGTCATTTTATGATTTAGTACAGTACATTTTCTACATATAGCTCCTTTAACTATGTTGTGATATGAATGGGTTATAAAATCAAAAGCAATCGCTATTGAAAGAAAATACGCTGTAGGCTACAATTACTCAAAAGATAACGAAGTTGATTGGTACGCAATCATCATTTGACACTATGTCTACAGTTTACGGAAACTGTAACGATAATAATTTAGCCCAAATAATGTAAAACATTGCAAATTGAGATGGATAATTCTGTCAATCAATCGTTATTAATGTTACTTTCCATTAAAACACAAACAGGAGGATTCAATTATGAAACAACAATAAACATTTTATTATCGAACATTGTCATAACACATCACAAAATGTTAATCTAACAACGAACAAAAGCTTTTGGTAACTGAAGGTAGCATTAGTTTGGTATAAATGTAGCGGTTCTCTGCGATTACTGGTGTTCTGAGACATTCGTTGTGGGAAATAAAGTAGCCTAAATGATATAAACACGGGTGATGCGTGCTTAACGTGTGTGACGGAATTGTGGAGAATGCGCATGTGTGTAATTTACGGAATTATTGACCAATAGAAACATGCTTTCCACACGCCCCCTTTGCTTTCACATTTGAAAGAAGGGGTCCTGAATGGAGAAAGGTTACAGAAAAAAAACGTTTTCTCCCCATGTCTCCTTAGGGGCTCCGTAATTTAGTTATTTAGAATACTTTTAATTTGATGGCAACTTTATTTTTTTGTACTTTTATTTTGATAAACAATAGCCTGTGGGCCACTTTTGGGAATTTAAGATGGCGTCTTGGTAGCTTTGCTGGAAGACAGTTTTTCACCTGTTGGTTTTGGATACTGTTTGCTTTAATTCTTGTTTGGAATAACCCTCCTTTGGAGAGCATTCTTGGTGAGTAACATTAACAGCATTTTCCAGTAAAATGTTAGATTAGCCACCTAGCTCTCTGAGACTGTAAAACCAGTCACCAAGCTAACATGGTGAAGTTACTTAACTTGCATATCTAATTAAATCCATGTGATAACATAGCAAGGTGATTTTGAAATGAGATCATGTGTAAACAAAGTGGTTTCTGTTAGTGACTCGGTGGATAAACTTAATTTATTCATGAAGTAGCCATTTTAAGCAACTACTAGCACTAACTTTAAGTTAATGATACTGAGCGTAGTTGCCATTGCAGGAACAGTCCATCACGTTTGTTACCAGGCCCATAAGAAACATTTAATCTTGCGTAGTTCCTCAGGAATAAGGGAACATTCCACCTTATATTTATTATATATTTACCTAGTGAATTGATACTAATATACATTCATACTGATATTGAGAAAGGGTAAAACAGATGTTGAAACTCTGATTTGAGTTGATATTGTTGAAACTGTGAATTGAGTTGATTGAATGAAGTGTATTAAGTTTTATTTACCCATTGATTTGACCTTGTGATTGTGTTGGAACTACACCTAGTGATTTTTTTTATTTTTATAACTGCTAGTTCAGTAAAAAACCTATTGGTTTTGTTCTGAATTTTAGGGTCCAAGCACCGCAGTAGCTGGAACCCTATTGGTTTTGTTCCAATTTTAGGGGTCCAAACAGAACTGCCTGAATAAGAAAATTTGCCTTGAACTAAATAAGCCTGTAAAAATGCAGTCAAAGAAAGGCCAAAATATATTTTATTAAATCTTGAGGGATATTGGCGGCAGCAGTAAAAAAAAATTTTTTTAAAACACAGCTATTTAACTCACCCAGAAAACAAAACGGTGCAAAAGGAAAAACGGTCTTCCGTAGGCTTGCTATGCTACTCTGGTCTATTCCTTTCTATTAAAGCTGAAGTATGCAAGTTTTTTTTTATATTTTTTTTTATATCGAGGAACAGTCATGCTTATTCGGTAGCAATCATAGAAATAACTATTCTGGGAGAAATCCAGCACCATACACTGTGCTTACCCTCAAATTCTGAATTCTAAATGGACACCATTTCATTCCAACAGACTGATGTCATTAAAACGTGATTTTTACTTAGTATCGACTTATCATTGAGTCATCAAGGACTGGAGGTACTCATATTAAACGGAGAGCTTGGCCCTTTCTAATGGTGAAAATCTCATCTTGATGTCTTATTCCGTTATAAGGGGTTATAAGGGGCTCTGACTGATAACTGACTTATGGTAGATCAGATGGTCAGACTTTATTACAGTCCAAATAATGCACAATTTCTGCATGAACCTGTATCATCATATACATGTACTCGAAGGGCAGACCCAGAGCTTTTGTTTTGTATACTTCATACCTTGATGTGTGAATGTGGAATGTGATTTTTGGGGCTTGATATTGAAATACATCCTTATCCTCTCCAACAGGCCTTTTCCATTAAAATATAATTTTGATCCACTTATAATTGGGTCATCAAAGAGTGAATATACTTATTTTAGACAAAAAACTGCACTTTAAAGTGAAAACCTTATCTTGATGTCTTATTCCGAAAGGGTGATGAGGGGCTCTGAAATATGTTTGATAATGCTATTAGTTTTGATCAATTTTTCATATATTTCAAATTTATATTTCATGAACATTCTATGCTCAAATGAAAGTACTTGTGATGTCTGTTCAGAAATTTTATTGATGTGCATTCCACAGCAAGTGTTGCAGGCATTTGAACAGAGGTTTTTGGCACAGAGCACAGGGCACAGAGCACTATTGGCCATTCCAAGCTTCCTTCAAGATTCAAGATTACTTTATTTGTCCCAAGGGAAATTTGTCTTGGACATAAAGGCTGCCACATAAAAATATACAAATACAAACAATTATAGTGCAGTAACAGACATAAGTGCATAGCACAGACGAGTGCAAACATAAAGTACATTCAAATACGTGCAACACAGCCCCTCATTTCACACCCTCCTTATGTTCTGAGTTTAGGAGATTCACTGATAGAGGGATGAAAGAGTATTTATACCTATTCAGGTATCTTTTCCTGTTTTTAATTGGAACCCTGTAGCATCTACCTGATGGGAGCAGGTCGTATTCTGAATACAAGGAATACATGGGAAGGGTCCGCGATAATTTTCCTAGCCTGTTTAACTATAGTCTTCTCAAGGTCTTCTCAATGCTCCCTCACCCCCATCACTTTCATTGCTGTGTGGACCAGTCTGTTTATTTGTGATTTTATCTTAACTGATATGTTACCAAACCAAGCTGAAATTCCGTAACGTAATATACTCTCTATCACAGAATGATAAAATAACATCATTACCCTCTGTCCAACCCCAAACACCCTGAGTCTGCGCAAAAAGTAGAGTCGCTGTTGGATCCTAGTGCATACAGAATTCACATGGACATTCCAAGACGGATTACAGTCAATATGTACAGCCAAGTACTTGTAAGAATGAACCTGGGTAATACAAGCGTTATGGACCAGTAGTGGAGAATGATCCCCCAAAAAATAATTTCTTCTGCTTTCTTAGTGTTTACAATGAGATGATAGTCATCACACCATTGTACAAACTTTTTAACCTCCAAACCAAAGCCAGAAATGTCAGTGTCTGTATCCATAAGTCCCAAGATGGCAGTGTCATCAGAAAACTTGACAATAAAAGTGCTGGGATGACTGCTTGTACAATCATTTGTATATAATGTAAACAGAGTGGGAGAACGCCTTGAGGAACGTCTGTGTTAATGACTTCAGACTCTAATGTCTGGTTCACTCGGACCTGCTGGGTCCTGTTGGTCAAAAATGAGTGATACCACCTGATGATATATGGGTTAACAGACATCTGTCTGAGCTTGCTGAGAAGGATGTGTGGCTGCAGGGTATTAAAAGTAGAGCTGAAGTCTACAAACAGCAGTCTGGCGTAGGCCTTGGGGTTTTCAAGGTGTTGCAAAATAAAGTGTATTATGGTTAGTATTGCATCATCAGTGCCACGATTGTCTTTATAGGCAAACTGTTAAGAATCTAGCTGTCCATTCATGTTTGAATTCAGCTTCCACACCATCAACTTTTCCAGACACTTCATTACAATAGAGGTCAGGCCTACTGGTCTATAGTCATTATTTTCTTGGGAAACAGGTTTTTTTGGAAGAGGAGTAATGATTGCCGTTTTCCAGAGAGATGGAACTGTATGTGAATCAACAGACCTTTGAAAGACAGAGACCCAGGCTGGTGTAAGTTCCTCTGCACATGTCTTCAAAAGGAAAGCTGAAACACCATCAGGGCCTGTTGCCTCATTGGTGTTTGTTCTTTTAAAAAGTCTTGTGACTTCTCTGGGACTAATGTCTATCCTTGGAACACAATCATCAATTGTTATGCTGTTAATGACACTGTCACGTTCTAAAGAGAAATCATGTGAATCAAACCTAATGTAGAAGTTGTTCAAATCATTTGCCATAGTATTGTCATCTGTTGTGTGCAGTGGTTTCCTGGTGGGAGTTATATTTGTAATAGATTTCATAGTGAACCACAGTTTCTTTGTATCATTTGCACAGAAGTCCTTTTCAATGGATTCCCTGTATTGTCTTTTAGCTGCATTGAGTTTCTGGTTCAGCTCCCTCTGTGCTGATCTTAGTTGCACTTGGTCCTGAAAGCAAGCCTCTTGCGTTTGATACAATCCTTGACGTCCTTAGTAATGTAGGACTTGTTGGGATACTGTGGTGTATCACAGCATCCACACAAACGTTAATATAAGCTGTGATGACTTCTGTGGATTTGTTCAAATCAGACTCATGGAAGATGTCCCAGTCTGTGCTCAAGTAACACCCCTTCAGAATTTCAATACTGTCAATGGACCAAACAATTTTAACAAGAGGTTTGCTCTTCTTAAGGACTGAACAGTAGATGGGAATGAGCTGAACAGTGTTGTGATCAGAGTTGGACAGCGGTGGTTTGGCTCTAGCTGTATATGCGTTCTGGATATTTCCATAGCATTTGTCAAGAATTTTACTGTTTCTAGTGTCACATTTTATGTATTGTTCAAACCCTGGTAAAGACATTTCAAGTTTGCAATGGTTGAAATCCCCCAAAATGGGCATGGGAGCATCTGGTGTACGTTGCAACTGTCTCGGAAGGAAGAACGGCCTGAGACTCAAGCATAATAGCTCAACATCCAGGTTACGGATAGTCTCATGTGGTGTATTGCCTACACCAATTATCATTGATATAAACACATAGTCCGCCCCCCCGGTCTTACCCGACTCAGGACTCCTGTCAGAACATACCAGGGAGAAGCCATCCAACTCAACGAGTGAGCTAGAAATATCCGGATGCAGCCAAGTTAAAACCATGTAAAAACCATGATACATGACTCACGGTACTCGTAGCAGGTTCTGGTGCAAAGTTTAAGTTCGTCCATCTTATTCCTCAGGGAGCGCGCATTACACAGGATCATCGATGGCAAGGGTGGCCTATTCCCTCTTCTTCGGAGCCTCTGTCTCACTCCCCCTCGTTTGCCCCTCCGCTGTTTTCTCCGCGGCATTTCCCCGTCCTCAGACTCATTGTCTCGCCATCGATACCTCCTTGGTCTTTGTAGTTCCTTAGGCAGGTCGGCAAAAAGCTGTATTCTTGCCGCGCTGGAGGTTTGCAGTGATGAGCGTTTCCCTGTCATAAACGCGCATTTCCTGGTTGTTTCCGTGGAATGTTGTTGTTTGACAGTGGCCTACTGCAAAAAGCAGCAAAAACAGTCCTGTGCAGAGAAATCTCCAAAAACTCGCCATTTCGCAGTGTTACATAGCATTAACACAAAACAGAAACGAAACAAGGACATATTAATCGCTCAATCACGATTAAAACACAAATTATACAGCAGTACATTTGTCTGGGTCGCCTACAGAGCAGCGCCATCGGAAGTCCCACAACAGACATACTTCCACCGTTCCATTCTGGCTTTTACCCAGGCCCGTATTTGAGTAAACTCGCTGAAACTTAGCTCCTTTATTTATTTTCTTCTTTTCTCCTTTCTGCTGTCAGAAAAAAGATGTCTACCTTAGCTGAGTACCGGGTAACTAAGCCTGGGATAGAGGGTAACATTTGTTCAAGAATTAAAAAAATTCTATATTTTGCGAAGTTCTTACACAGTTCTGCGCTTAGAACTTAGCAAAACCATCACTTCAGTAGCGAATTTGGTGACTATATGATAAATGTTTCATTGCGTTATTTTTAAACTGTGCAACAACAGAAAATATTCTGTTGTTTTACCTGGACTCATGTAGCTGACATTCTTACTGTAACGTTAGCTATACCAGTCTGTAATCCTGCAATCGTATCTAGATACTTGGATGGGCATTCACGACAAAGCAGTGGGGTGGTGGGCGTGTCTCTTTCTCTGTGGGCAGGGCCAAGTGGTGTTATGACTTTGTTTTGACAACAAATGTGACCGTTGAAAAAGGTTGCATACTGTAGCTTTAAAAAGGGGAAATTTTAAAGTGAAGCTTCCTCCCAAATGGCCAATGTAGCTACTACAGGGCGCCGAGTCCCATAAATCAGTGTCCGTTTACATTTTATTTACAGATTGCCGAACGTAAGACACGGTACTAAAATAAAATCACATTCGTAAAAAGGTTTTTTCTTCTAACTTTTTTAGGACAAAAGTCACGAAAGAGTTAAAAGAAGTGTCTTGGCTACTGCAAATGATCCTGGTAGCACAACTGCATTTTCTACTTAACGCACCCAATTAAAATCAGAGGGTTAGTTATGGTAAGCCGAACAGATCAAAAGCTGAAGCAAACTAGACACTGCATATCCAGTTGGACTGCAGGTGCCACCCAGTTGGATAGCTCGGAGATACCCAATTTGATGTGGCTGATTGGACAAAAATTCACTAATATCTCACACGTTATTTATGTAAAACCAAAGTTTGTTTGTAGGGTCATTTGTATCATAACGATAATCAAAGTTTTCTTGTTTGTCATTTTAATTTTCACACTAATTCCAAAGACATGGAACGATATTTGGAAGAACTTAACCAATGTTTAGTTTAGGAATATGGGAAACTTAGACTGATCTGAATGCAGACTTGAAGGAGCAACACTACTGATTTAAATACAATAAGTGTGGAATTAATCACATTCATAAAATTAAATAGTTAAGTTCAAAGCGCCGTTTTCTGGTATTTTTTTAACAAATTGGGAAAATATTTTAATTGGAATACAACAGCAAAAAGGAATAAAATGACAAACATAAATATGCAATTTATTTAAAAGAATAATCCCTGTTCTTTAATATATTTGCTACGCAGCTTCCACGTTTCCCTTCTGCAAGGGGAAGTGTTCTCTATCCTGTGTTGTCCAAGCCTGAAATAGGTACATTTTGCATTAATAATATAATATTGTAGCGCCCTCATCTAAAGACAGACCAGGCAGATTCACTCATTGCTTTTACTGTAAACCAATAAACACAGAGGGTTCTATCTTGGTGAGCTTAGCGCTTAGGCGATCTTGCCAAGTCCACTTTTGCTAGTTTGATGGCGTGTTTTTTGAGCGTGGCCTAAGGGTAGGCTAAGGCTATCTAAAAGAAAACATTAATTAATAGAAATCGTGATGAAAATGCCCACGGTGAAAAGGATAGCACATTTTCAGGCATAGCTTGCCATGAATAGCCGGCTGGTTTTGACAGTTAACATTAGGCTAGTTACCACACCAGATTAACGAAAGCAGGGGAACATATCTAAACTGTTAACTAAGTTAACATTGGGCTGGTATGGCTCGTCGTAACTTTTAGGCTACCTCGTTTCCTTTTTAATTCCTATCATTTCGCCTATAATCCCCAAACACAGAGGACTAGGAAATGTCGCTATCTAGCCTGGTAACTGCCTGACAACCCAAATCACAGACAACCACTGAAGTTGAACCATAAATTCAGTGGTTTCAACTGTCCCCTGTAACGCCCCTTTCTTCGAGGCCCCGCCTTGATGGACAGCTTTGACAGTTTGCATGTTCAGTTCGGATTTTTGGCAGGGTTTTTGCGTGAACACGCGGAAATGATAATGCAAACGGATGCAATGCCATTGCATTTGAATTATGTCACTCTTGTGCCGCAAAAGCATGAAAACGATATGTTAAATAGCGAATTGAATTATCATTTCCTTTTTGTCATGGATCATGCGATTGCAATAAGAAACTGCTAATGCAAATGTGGTTTTTCATTTTCATTAAAATTATGGCAGGGTTGTGTCATAGAGGGCGAGAAAAATTAAATGTGAAATGGATTTGCATTAACATTTTCAAATTGTCAGATAAAGTGCGTACATTAACTTGCAAATGAAAATGCAAAGTGGCCTTTTTAATTTTCATTTGAATTATGTCATGGTTTTTGCGCACATTGAATGTAAACGAAACGCAATCGGCGATTTGCATTTTCATTTGAATTTTGGCGCGGATATGCTTCCATACTAGCTAGCCTTACTGTGGCTGTAGTGCTACAGTTATCGTCGAGAAAACTATAAGAATATTAGCCTATGGTTTTTTTTCGCCCACTATAATAATTGTATAGTATTTGTCACTACAGGACAATAATATCGCTATAGTATGTACGACCGCTTCTAAAGACAGACCAGGCGGATTCACTCATTGCTTTTATCGCAAGCCAATGTTTTCAGTAGGCTACACAGAGGATTACACTGACTCAAACGCAAAGACTGCAAGCATTTTTAAACTGGACTGGCGCTAATACTGCAAACTGTCATCATATACATATTGCATTACCCAGCTAGCCCTACTGTGACTAGCTAGCTACACTACTGTCAAAAAAAGCACACTTCTCTCTTAGTGGGCATAGAGTATCACTTCTTAATCCCCACTGGTGCACATATCAATTAGTAGCCTTGTCATCAATTTGTTAAATTAGAGTATACCCACTTCTCCAGGCACCAATACACCACTGTACAGAGTGGTGTCGTAGTTAGAACACTCGGAACTCGGAAACACGCAAAATAATTTTCTCCTCCATTTTGATCCGGTCGCGTGAGGTAGCACCGCCCACAACTATTGGCTGTGCGTTGAAAGGTCAGCGAATGAAGGGGTCAAAGTTGAATTTGGTTGAACTTTAAGCGCAGGGCATCTGAAGTGCCATGACTGCTCTGTGCCACTTATGAGAGCGCAGCGACTCTGGGCAGCGCAAAAGGTCTCTCCATTGAAATCAAAGGCGAGTTTTGCGCAACACCGTTCCTGCGCTTATAGTGTGAATGCGGCTTGTGCCCCAAGGATCGGGGGTTCGATCCCCGGTCCTGCCAGATCCGAGTATGGCCGGTGCCTTGAGGGAGTGGCAATTGGCGGCTGCTCCCGGGGTGGGGGGAGGGACTCGGAGAGAATTGTCACACATAACACAGCCCTGGGAGAGCTGGACTCAAGGTTAGGAACTTGAGGATTCACGCCCTGAAGAGGACGTGGCGCCCTCTATCCTGCTACCGGGTTGTAGCGGCGGTTCTCTAGCGGTTGCTACACGGGGGAATTGAGTTACACAGGGTCCAATTGGCTACCAAATTGGGAGAAAAAGAGAAAAATCGGAAATAAAAAAACAATTCATAAACACGGCCAAACGAGATACATATATCCAGTAATTCTAGCAAGATATCCAAGTGGATAGTGCGGCGCTACCCAATTCGGCATCTCGCACTACCCAGCTTGGCAATGTATAAGCAAGACGGAAAACAAGATGAACAAGGTAATCGAGATTCCAAATAGACTACTAGACGATGAGACACAACTGCCGGCAGTTTTGAAAGGGCGTCAGAACCACTGTAACCAACCTTCCCGAAATGAGAATTACAACACCAAAGTTCTCCACAAAACAAAACCCCGGTTAATTTGCCTCCAATGTCTTCTGCCTTTGGACCTCCTCTCAGTTGTTTCGAATCTCCGTGTTTACATAAACTTCCTTTTGGCACAACCGTAGAGTATTCTGGGGGCAATTGCAACACCATAAAATTGCACCAATCTGAAACAAGCTAGAGCTGAGATTCTATCCAGCAAGCTAGCTAGTTTCATGTGTTCAGGGTTGGGGGCAATTGTAACAAAAATTGTGTTACAATTTCTGAGCACATCAGACAAAAGTACACTACAAAAATAAATGTAACTTGCACAAGCGACGGACCACAATACAGCCACAAAGTAGACACAAAGCCACAAGCAGCTTATTACTGAAATGATCCTTTTGGAAAATAGTAGTTTTTAAGCAAAAGCAGCATATACAAGACACAAAGTATGCTCACACAATGCAAAGATAAAACCGGCTTTTAAACTGGGAACTACGCAGAAATAAAATTAGAAAACGCACCTCCCCACAGCACGGTAACAACTGCAACAAACTACAAAATGTAGTAACCAGCTGCAATACAACCTGAAACGCCACAGTAATATTTAGAAATCACATTCAGAACGTCAGCAAAGCTGGCAGCATGCATGAAGAAGCCAAAGTGAAAGAGAACATGGGCTTGAGAAGTGGGAAATGCACCACAGGTGTCTGCAATATTCAATCAAGACCCAGGTGAGCAGAAGGAAACGTGTTAGCATTCAAAAGAATCAGAAGGGCGCATTCATGGGGCAGCATACAGAAATAACACCCCCCACCCATAGACAATGACAAATCTGTCTAATAAAAAATATTCAAAAAAATAAGTAAAGAGGAAAAGAAGGCAAAAAAATAATTGAATGGAACAGGCTTAAAGAGCAAAGTGCAAAACACTATCAAAAGGATGATGGCACTACAACCCTGTAGCACTACAATGTAGCAGAAACATCACACTGATGAAAAGCACTACTACAAACTTACCAGTTAGCATACGCTAGGGTTGGGCGATTGGACGAATACATCTGAAATCGGCGATGGGCTGAATGCATCACCGGTGGATTTTTTTTTGCCAGTTTTTTGACAATTTAATGTCTATTTTTATTTCTGTGCGTCTGTCGGTCTGTTTGTCCAAAATGTTCAAGTTGAACCACACATGCGTGAACATGCAGTATCTACTGAATGAGACGCTGATCTACACGTGTAGCCTACCTGCGCGCGTTTCAATTAGATGCTGAAAACCACAAGCCGACAATACGCTTTGCTGGAGTAACAGTGACAGTAAGAAAGAAGCATGGAATTAATAATTTCGGCATCTTTTAATTGAATGTTTGTTTAAACCTTAAAAATTTACCAGCTGACTAATCAGTGGACTTATTTTTAAATCGTGTAAACAATAACATTTATTTTGTTTATTTGAAGAAGAACAGGCACAGGCTACTGTTTCAGTAAAGAAAGACGGCAGATGTCAGAGGATATGCAAAGGGAAGATTTATTTTGAATACAGAATAAATATTCGTTCACAAAAATCCCACACAAAGTACACAATGAAAAAATAAAGAACACATGAAAATAAACCCAAATTGTATCTCTTTGCTGAAATAAAGTCATAGGCCTACACCTGATAAAATCCTTCATTCAAATATCAGTTTAACACTTTTGCTTAAATAAATTTTTTTTATCCTTGAATGAATCCTTTTCCACTGTGTGAAAAGAGACCATTTCCTTCGAAAGATATCTAGTCACAGCTAACGTGCACTGCGCCCATCTCGCATGATCCTGCATATACACTACTCACAAAAAGTTAGGGATATTCGGCTTTCGGGTGAAATTTCAGGATGAACCTAAAATGCACTATAACCTTTACAGGTGAAATTAATTTGACCTTCTCTAAACTTTTGAATGCACATGTCCAACTATTCAATGTTTCAGTACTTTTTGCACAACTTGCTGTTCTCTAACAAGGAGCTGAACGGCAAAAATTCACAACAGGTGTTTGATCCATGAATCGACCAATAAATTTCCTGGTTCAATTAGAATTGGTATTTAAACAGTCCTCTTCATCATGCTGTTCACATTTTGACATCATGAGACCAAGACGACACCTAACAATTGATCAACAGTACCTCGCCATTGCGAGGCTTCAAACAGGATGTTCTCAGAGGGAAGTGGCCACTGAGCTTAGAGTGTCACAGAGTGTCATCAGCAGGTTGCAACAGAGATACAGAGAGACTGGAAGAGTCACAGAAAGGCATAGAAGTGGACGTCCTTTGGCCACATCCCACACTGATGACCGCTTCATTGTGAACAGTGCCCTGCGGAACCGGATGATGAATGCCACTCAACTCCAGGCACATTTAAGGGAGGTGAGAGGCACCCAAGTGTCACGTCAGACCATTCGAAACCGTTTACATCAGCGTGGTCTGCGTGCTAGACGACCTGCAAGGGTACCTGACCACACCACCAGGCACAGGCGTCATCGTCTTGCATGGGCCAGGGAGCATTTACGCTGGACGAGGGACCAGTGGGCCTCAGTGCTGTTCTCTGATGAAAGTCGATTCACGTTGAGCAGAAATGATGGCCGCCACCGATGTTGGAGACGTCAAGGAGAGCGCTATGCATCAGCCACTGTTGTCACCAGACGACCCTTTGGTGGTGGCGGTGTTAGTGTGGGCAGGTGTGTCTAGTCAATACAGAACTGGCCTACACTTTGTGAATGGTACAGTGACAAGCCCATACTACCTGAATAACATCATTAATCCAGTCATTGTGCCCCTGCATGAACAACACAGGCCTAATTTCATCTTCATGGACGACAATGCTCCAGCTCATCGAGGTCGCATCATTAGGGAAAGGCTGCTGGAGACTGGGGTACCTCAAATGGAGTGGCCTGCACTTTCTCCAGACCTGAATCCCATAGAAAACCTATGGGATCAGCTGACTCACCGTGTAGAGGCTCGTAACTCTGTACCCCAGAACCTCAATGACCTGAGGGCCGCCCTTCAAGAAGAGTGGGATGCCATGCCTCAGCAGACAATAAGTCGACTTGTGAACAGCATGAGACGTCGTTGTCAAGCTGTAATTGATGCTCAAGGGCACATGACAAGTTATTGAGACATTGACATTTTTGTTGTGGTATACCCACCACTGTTGTTGGCTTTTGTTTCAATAAATTGTTTGAGATGAGGAAATCACCATTGCATGCTTCTACTTAAATGCCCTACTTTCATGATACGTATAATATCACTGTAGCGTGAACTTACATTTTCCATAAATTTCACCCGAAAGCCAAATATCCCTAACTTTTTGTGAGTAGTGTATTTGGTACTTTTAGCGAAAGCACCTAGAATTAAAGGCTGGTGAAGTGGACCTTTTCCAGTGGCAGTTGACGTGCTGTCGGTGCTAGTTTAGCATGTTCAGCTGGATGATGTACCCGCAAATGCTCCTGCAAATTGGTTGTGTTTGAGTCTTTTGCCAGCACTACTCTTCCGCAAATACGCCAAATTACTTTGTTTGGATCTTTAGGATTTCCATTTTCATCAGGTTTAAAACCAAAAAACTGCCAAATAGGCGATGTGGTTCTCTTTTTGGCAACGAGCTCTTCCATTGCGCTCTGTCAAAATTGCAACTTCTTACTAGGGAAAAATTGCCCATGATGTTGAGCATCCCCCTCCCCCGGGACGAATACATCGGCAATCGCTGGTTGCAGAGGTGACGGTGGCCAATAGGAAACTTTTGACATATCGCCCAACACAAGTAACACTACACAAAACAGCGCACACAATGATGTAAAGAATGTAATCCAAGTAGTAGCTGATTACAATAAATACAATGCCACGTCAGAAGACATGCACATAGTAAGGAATACCAACTATGAAAAAGAACTGCTGAAAACACAACAGCACACATAGCAGTACTAGCTAACATAACTACAAAACACGAATACAAAGTCCCATATCGGACAAGCTACAAAGTCCAGGGCTGCGTTCGGGTCCAAAATTTATCCTTTCTTCCTGTCGTTCCCTTCCCTTGCTTCAAGGGGGGAATCCCCAAAATGCCAGGATGAAATATGGCAGAAAGAAAGGGGAGGGAGTAATTATATTCCCTCACTCCCTCATTTATCCTCCCTTCCACCAAGGGTATAAAATGCAAGCTTCCAACAAGAAGGGAATCCCACAATGCAGTGCTCCACATGGAAAAAGTGGGCGGTCACCACAGAACTGTGGCGGTCACATTTCAACTCTATGGTGTTGCACTTCCGAAATGTTGTGAGGGTGGTGTGGTTCGGTTCCGATTTTGTTTGTTTCTCGTAAATCCTCCCTTGCAGAGCACCTTTTAAGTTTGCTTGCTGCACGTAGCAAATTGCATCACAAGATAGCTCGAGGGAAGACAGCAAGGGAAGGGAGTGTGTTAAATTGGATTTGAATGCAGCCCAGGTCACGTACTTGCAAGCCTTTAATGGCAAGCAAACAAATCCAGATCTTGGACGCGACTAAGCAAGCCTCAATGGCAAGCAGTCCAAACTGTGGACAAAATAAATCGAGCCTCAACGGCAAGCAGACAAACAAAGTCCATATCATGGATGAAACGTGAGTCTTTACCACCGAACTATATAGAAAACTATAAACAACAATCTGTATCTCTCCCATTCATTCTGTTGAAGCCAGCATCCTCGCCCACTTTGCCCAAATCCCCGCCCTTTCCGCCGTTCTTTTCCGTATCATGGAGGCCAGTTTGCACCATTTACTAAGGATTGTAGGTAGCCCTTGCAGCCAATAACGGTTGCTTCACTCACGGCGTCCGTCGTGGTCCAAAAATCGCGGCGCCCACTGCCAGCAGTATGAGAATGTCAACGTAGTAGATGGAGATGGATAGATAACCTTTTTTTAGAACCTAGCAAGCTACATTCATAATGTAAGTAAATACATGATTAGTGATTGTTTTGGTTAAATGCCTTTCCATTTTACACTTTAAACAGGCTACCAATGTTGTACTTGTAATCATATTGTCAACTACCTTAGCCCAAGCTAACAATTAGCAAGCCTGAGCTAATTCTTTGTATTAGCTATACTTTACTTTGTCTATCTCTGCAGCTATCAAAGACACTGTTCATTAAAAAATAAAGTAAAACAGTTAAAGGCAAATGTGTAGGCCTAATAGCATGTCTTGGTGAATAAAAGCTATTTGAACAATCTGTCCAGATTTAGTAATTCCTCATTACAGCAAGATTTTAAACTAGCCTACTGACAAAAATTAAAAAATTGAACAAGAATATCTTAAAGGCCCACTCAGTAATTTTGGTTGTTACTCGACGAAAATTACGTGCATGGCAACTAAGTACCTCAGCAGATCATGGTTCTCGTATTTATTTATTTACAGTAACCAGCCAAAATAGGCTACATTACGACAAAGCCATTTCCAAGGTTTATTTGCATGGTTTATTTGGCAAAACTATTTTTCGATATACTGTCTGACGAGTGAGCACGGTGAGCACCAAGTAAAAACGAGTGAATGATACGTATGTCCCCAGCCATGCCATGGTTGGTTCAGCTGGGCAATGCAAATGCAATCAATAAGCAAAGTTTTTTTTTTTTGTCCTAACATAAGGAGAAAGACAGCTGAATTTGTATTTTATACGACAGCTACATACAGCAAACTAGCATGAAAATGACAAATATACCCATATTACTTAGTCACTTAAAGGTTGTATCAGCGATTTTGGGTGACGTCACTTCTGAAGCGAAATCCCAAACAAACATACTTATGAATAATTATGTTATGTTTTAAAAAATAGTGTTCAAGCATCCAGAATTATAACCACGTTAATAACGTTTGTAAGAAACCAAACCGTTTGTAAATCCGTCAAGATTTCAGCGAGATAAGAGTATTAGCGTTTGTGCAGATCATTGTGATTGGTTGGAATACTGTTTATTTTGGTTTTGAGTGGTTGGTAGTACCATTTGTTTTTGTGTACGATCTCGGAGCATAGGCTGCCTACAGAGACGCGGTTTTTTGACGGCCTGCTTATGGGGCGGGCAGCTAGCGGATCGTGAGGAAAAATCAGATGAATGTGATCATTTATGTTTCCACCCAAAATCGCTGATACAACCTTTAAGTGTACGTGGTAACATTAAAGGCTCTATGCTTCCTCCAGTGCTAGCTAGCCAGAGCTATGACAATATAGTTCGGTGATGACAACCTGCTGGATTATTCAAGAGGCTTTTGTATTAGTGAAAAATTAAGCACCTGAAATCTACTCCCCAAAACTGTAGCTACTATAGGTTGTTCTTCAAATCCATTGATTATACATATAACCTCCTTGGATTATCACGTCCCTGACCGACGATCGATTACTTGCAGTTACCTAACGTTAGCTAGCCTATGCTATAGCAACTAGAATCCTCTAGCTAGCTTGTAGCTAACATTACCCATCTAAACTAATTAAAAACATTAAAGACACTTTCTGACACAGCAGGACTATCTTATTGAATATCAAGTCTGAGTTGTACCACCAAGTCAAGTCTTATCTTCTAAAGCTGTAAATGTTTCTGAAAATAGTTTCTCTCCTCTGGCTGACCGGAGCCAAGACTAGTTCTACTATTATACTGGAATTTAGGAGACTCTAACATCGTTAAAAAGTACACAAATTAAGACATGACAGCGCTTCGGATTTTGCTGGCAGTCTATGGGCGTAGACAGGGCGATGCACCATTACAAATCGCCCCCTTCAGCTTTTTTGGTGCTACTAAAAATCCCGGCTTCAAGACATGCCCACCTTGTTGTTTCTAGTTTTCTATATAGTTTGGTGGTCTTTACTGGAAAGCAAACAAAGTCCAGATAATGGACGGTTGCAGTTCACCCTTTAGCCACTGGGGGAAAAAATCTGGTGGTGGATTGTTGCAGCTTGTCCCGAATATAATCAGTGAAAGTATATCATCCGCCAGGCTGTTCTTATCCCAAGGTGTCATCAAGTGACGCTTTGGCATGCAGCAGCCTACGGCGTCATTATTTGGATGCAGAAGGAGGCCTTTTGCATCAGCATGTTGACGCGCTCGGTCGCGAATTCATGAATCCTACTATGGCGAAGGCTTTGCTCATAAATATTCATGTGGTTGCTTGGTAACCGACCGTGAGCATGCCCCCCACCCCCAACCCCTAAACATAACCTCACAGGAGTTCACGTAACTCGGGCTCATGCCCAAACTGTAGTTATAATAACATAATTTATCCGTATATTTTAAGTTAGGTAACATTAGCCATAACACTACTTAACGAAGGTGGTGGGTGTAATGAACAAAGTGCGTTCCAGAAGAGCGCATACCGGAAAAAAAACAAAGAAAAGCTATGTAAAAAGCATAATATTGAAGTGCCACAACCAAAGAAAAGTTATGTTGCCACAACCATCAATATACGACGCAAAAGGCTACCTTTGGCGTCAGAGGAGAGATGCCGAGGATTCTGCCAAAGCATCGCTATGTGACGAGTACGGGCAGTGGCATACCGTGGGAGTAGAACTAGGCCTTCTGTAAACTTACCTTTAACGGATGATCACTCTCAATCTGTTTCCGTTTACTTTTCCTGATTGTCAATCAAATAATTGATTCACTCAATAACCAAGAACAAGAAGTAAATTATTAGGCTACCAAGTTATTTTGAGATAGCATTATTGTTCTGTGCAACATAAACTTGTGTTGCATTTTTGTATATCGACATTTATGATGTTGTGTTATCATGCGAAGATTCTGACTTTTAAATGCTCCATGTTTAAATGTTCAATGTAGATTTTCGTAAATGAGTATTTCTAGCCTGTATTATGCGCTGCTCTCAACGATTCGAGACACTTAAGAGGCTGTCCTCTTTAAATTTATGCTTTCTAATGTTTAAATCGCTTTGACTAATTTTAGTGTCGTCTTAAAATTAATTACATTCTTTAACGCATTCAGATTATTGCCTGATCCTTGTTAAACAGTCTTAAGTTGTCTCTGTCGTTATCATTTCTAAATCATTATAGGCTACAAATTGGTCTTGATTATTCAGAGAATGAATGGATTGATTGTTAGGCTACTGAATCTAAATAAACGGAAACAAGTAATCCCCACTTTTTCCAACGCGCAGGCCGTCGCTACATATATTTAAGTGCTACCCATTTTATGACGCCAAAAAAAATCCTAGCACAGAAAAACTTGATATATTCATTGATGTTTGTTATTCAGTTATTGAATTGCTTGATTGATAGTTAAGAACTATAAGTAGAAACAGGTTGAGAGCAATATCCGTATAAAGGTAAGGTTACCGAAGGCCTATTTTACAGTCGACGTTACGCCACTGAGTACGGGTGATACCACGTTGCTCGGCCTACTTAACTTTCTCATCCAGTGCATTCAACAAGCATACTCAATAGTTGGCTATGGAAGGGCGCTAATTCAGACACAGCAATAGACTGTGGATGAACAAGTACAAGATTTGAAATAAACTGAATGAACAATTGCAGTACCAATATATGCAAATAAGTGTAAAATAGATTAAAGGGGCTAAATATATGATTTTTACATGCATGAATCACTTCCCCGACTTTCTCCGTTGCGTATAAGAGCCTATGGGCTCATTTTTATGTGAAGGCTGAGGGTCGGATTTGCCGGGAAAATGAAGGATGTGACGTCAAAGCATGCTCCCAAGTGCCTTCCCTCTCTCTGGCTGGCCTGCCCCCCACAGCACCACAACATAAGGGCTGGGGAACTAAACTCCAGTCATGTAACACAACACTAGCTAGTTAGCTGCTGAGAAATGGACCAGTCAACCAGCAAATGACCGGTTGAGTCCACCAAAGGCTTAGATAAAAGTTTTATACTTGGTCAAATGGCAGTGTGACCAAAATCGGGCAAAACCAAGGGTGAACATCGACCGGGCATTCCAGCCATGGAGAGACCGTTTGTTGTTGTATTGTGATGTTCCTGATGCCGACGTTCGCTTGGAATGTGTGAGATGTTGCTTACTTGATTGTGAAGCTAAGTCACATCTAGCTGGCTAACGTTACCTGGCTACGTTAGCAAAATCCTGTCTGAGTGGATAATGTTAGCTAGCGAAGTTACATCGATTCAAACCCGACTCCCAGCGCTGATCTGGCTGGTAACGTTAGTTGTCTAGCTTGCCGTTTACAAATTACTTTACCAGCTAAATGTACCATTACTTTACCAAGCAATGCTGGATCCAGGCCACTAACTGTATCCAGCCACCAAATATTGCTCGCTCCTGTTGCCAGAGTGTGAGGAAGCGCGCTAGCAGCAGGCTGCTGGCTGCAGTTCACTTATGGCTACCGGTGTCAGTAATGAGAAGGATTTTCTGAACGTTACATATAGCCCCTTTAACTGACTACATGATGGTTCTCAATCTGGGGGTCGCGACCCCCTGGGGGGTCCACTATTGGTCATGGGGGGGGGGGGGTCGCAGAATCTTTTACCTGAGGTTAAGGTTAAATAATAGCCTATTAAATAACTAAAAACTATCCTACTGTTTACTCAGTGCAATCTGGATTGGTAAAAAATGATGCACAATACCGCCAACACACAATCATTACTACTCAATTAGCAGGCATGTTCTTTCAACACAGTCTCTTGTTATTATGTAACAATTGCACAAATTGGCAAACCAGAAAATTTGTAACGATCTTACGAATTAGACGCTATGATTACTGCATGACATGATGGTTACCATGACAAAATGACTGAAGCAGAGTTTTTTGGCCAAGCCCCTGGCTGACTTCTCGATCTGAGTGCGAAACGAATACCCAGTATGGAACGCCGTTTGGGCCAAAATCTGTAGTTGAGCATCGAGCATTAAGACGTCAAATTTGCTTGTCTTAAGACGTCCATTTTGAACATCTTAAGGCATTTG
This sequence comes from Synaphobranchus kaupii, assembly GCA_029718625.1. Classification (NCBI taxonomy): domain Eukaryota; kingdom Metazoa; phylum Chordata; class Actinopteri; order Anguilliformes; family Synaphobranchidae; genus Synaphobranchus; species Synaphobranchus kaupii. Next base: position 22,491,389 of record CM056397.1, on the reverse strand, counting down.
GACCATTAAGGCTTCCATGCTATTGTTTGGCGTCAACATACCCACCCCTTTTGTTTTGTTTTTTTACGTCTCAGACGTTTTTGATCAGATATCACTTAATTCTGATAGCTAATTAATGATGAATAATGCATGAAGATAATGACATCGAGAGAGACATGCATACAGAATACATGCATTCAAAATAAATGCATACAGACATTTGCGTAACCATAACGCCCTGTGCTGATGAGAATGAGAACATTTCTCCTATTTCCAATAGCCCACAATTACATTAAGTTTGTAGATGAGCTGTATTTAATGTCTAATGAACTACAATGAATAGTTTCGTTTTCTGTAGTGCAATGGATGTATAAGGCATGTTGATTCGCTTCGTAGTAGCCTAGCTTGTACCTGCTTCCTGACTAGCAGCTGACTGACGTTTCTCTGGCAAAACTAACGTTGGCTAACAAGCTTAATTGGACAACGCATATTTCCCAGGAATCTTAGCCAGAAAGAAAACAATAGATACTACAAAGAAAGTAGCCTACCAGAGATTATTCTTCTTATTATTATTATAATTAAAAGTGTTTGCAGTACGCTACATTGTCTGTAGAGTAGCGTAGACTAGAGAAATGTTGCTAAATAGAAGTAGTTGGAACCAGTTTCAACTGTGTGTATATTAGGCGTGTTTGCAGCTCATCAACTCAGAGTGAGTTCTAATTCAACTAGTTCTAATTAGCAACACAAAAGACAGGTAGCTGGCCCAATTACAGCGAGCAAGCTACGGACTAACTGCAAACAATAAAAAATAAACTAAGCTACCGAGTGACTCCAATCTGTTCAATTCACTAACAACAGCTGAAAGCAATGAAAAAAGATACGCTTATCTGAGTCTGAGTGTAGCCTAGACGATCCACAACGCAGCAATTATGCACTCTGTTACCGAAGTGTGACTTCAAAACCGAAGTACGTACCGAACCGTGACTTTTGTGTACCGTTACACCCCTACTAAGGCTTGACGCTAACCAGAAGACCAAAGGGGTATCGTCACGTGATATAGGCTATAGGCCATTTGTCAGTGTCCATCTGACCTTCACCATTTCCCTGTACTACAAGTGAAACATTGAACAGTTAATATTGGAAACGTCTTTTGCCTTTGCAATAAAAATATGTTTGTTAATGTGAAAATAATAACAGTGTAATAAATGAAAAGTATTTAACAGTTGCACATTGTTTTTGTCGAAAATAAACTTCTGTCCTGTTGGGCTCGAACCCCCAATCCTCTGCGTGAGAGGCAGCAACTGTAACCAGTAGGCCACAGTAGCTTCATGGACTACACAAGGCCATATAGCGGTTTTGTCTGTGATTATGTGATGTGTGCAGATTAGTTTGAAGCGTTTTTATTGGGCGATAAGCTTGGGAGAGCAGGTATGCGATGTTGTTATCCAATGGGGAGAATTATTCTTTGAGGGTGCGGAGGCAGGCAGGTAATGAGGGTGTCTGGGTAGGCAGGAAGAAGAAGAAGAAAACTGCAAAATAACTCAAGTTTGGGGCTTTATTGTGTGGATGTGTGAAGTTCTATCTGAATGCTCTGTGGTTACATGAGGTCAGAACATACAGAAGTTAATGTTTCTAAGGGCTGAGAGTCTGTGGTCATTGTGGTTATTTCTGTAGGAAACCCTGAAAAGTGCCAAACTCTCGGTGCTGTATAGGTATGGGGCATGCCCCGCCAAGCCGTAACTTGGCGGATGGCATACCTGCCGTCCCAATGAATAATGTACGAATAGTGTAGGCGACGGTGATAATAGGCTATGATGATTGAACATATGGCAATAAAAACTAGGCTAAGTGTTGCGCGCCGGCTACATAGGCATGCACAGCACAAATTCGCATCGTAATAATTTGTCAGACAAACTCATGCCTCACAAATTATTTGTGAACCAAGTGTCCGAAGTAAACATGTTTTCACTGTCATCTCGAGATCGGGGGAGGAGAGTGACTTCTGTTACTTGTACCAACCTAAATACTGAATTCACTCCGCTCTGCTGGTTGTATGTACAGTTCACAGGGAGTGACTACCATAGTCACTCATCAGTTAATATGGTAGTAACTCCCAAAAACTGGCAGTGTGTACGTAGCCAATATTTCCTCAACAGAGCGTGATCATGGTTGACTGGTGTTATAGGCTGTCCGTAGGCTACTCGGTTTTGTGTTCTGATCTGAGATATCGACCTGTCGAAAACCCATTGCACTTGATAATTATTCCTTTTAAGAAGTTGTGTTTTATTTATTTGTAATGTTATATTATTATATAGCCTATATATACACTACTCACAAAAAGTTAGGGATATTTGACTTTCGGGTGAAATTTATGGAAAATGTAAGTTCACGCTACAGTGATATTATACGTATCATGAAAGTAGGGCATTTAAGTAGAAGCATGCAATGGTGATTTCCTCATCTCAAACAATTTATTGAAACAAAAGCCAACAACAGTGGTGGGTATACCACAACAAAAATGTCAATGTCTCAATAACTTGTCATGTGCCCTTGAGCATCAATTACAGCTTGACAACGACGTCTCATGCTGTTCACAAGTCGACTTATTGTCTGCTGAGGCATGGCATCCCACTCTTCTTGAAGGGCGGCCCTCAGGTCATTGAGGTTCTGGGGTACAGAGTTACGAGCCTCTACACGGTGAGTCAGCTGATCCCATAGGTTTTCTATGGGATTCAGGTCTGGAGAAAGTGCAGGCCACTCCATTTGAGGTACCCCAGTCTCCAGCAGCCTTTCCCTAATGATGCGACCTCGATGAGCTGGAGCATTGTCGTCCATGAAGATGAAATTAGGCCTGTGTTGTTCATGCAGGGGCACAATGACTGGATTAATGATGTTATTCAGGTAGTATGGGCTTGTCACTGTACCATTCACAAAGTGTAGGGCAGTTCTGTATTGACTAGACACACCTGCCCACACTGTAACACCGCCACCACCAAAGGGTCGTCTGGTGACAACAGTGGCTGATGCATAGCGCTCTCCTTGACGTCTCCAACATCGTTGGCGGCCATCATTTCTGCTGAACGTGAATCGACTTTCATCAGAGAACAGCACTGAGGCCCACTGGTCCCTCGTCCAGCGTAAATGCTCCCTGGCCCATGCAAGACGATGACGCCTGTGCCTGGTGGTGTGGTCAGGTACCCTTGCAGGTCGTCTAGCACGCAGACCACGCTGATGTAAACGGTTTCGAATGGTCTGACGTGACACTTGGGTGCCTCTCACCTCCCTTAAATGTGCCTGGAGTTGAGTGGCATTCATCATCCGGTTCCGCAGGGCACTGTTCACAATGAAGCGGTCATCAGTGTGGGATGTGGCCAAAGGACGTCCACTTCTATGCCTTTCTGTGACTCTTCCAGTCTCTCTGTATCTCTGTTGCAACCTGCTGATGACACTCTGTGACACTCTAAGCTCAGTGGCCACTTCCCTCTGAGAACATCCTGTTTGAAGCCTCGCAATGGCGAGGTACTGTTGATCAATTGTTAGGTGTCGTCTTGGTCTCATGATGTCAAAATGTGAACAGCATGATGAAGAGGACTGTTTAAATACCAATTCTAATTGAACCAGGAAATTTATTGGTCGATTCATGGATCAAACACCTGTTGTGAATTTTGCCGTTCAGCTCCTTGTTAGAGAACAGCAAGTTGTGAAAAAAGTACTGAAACATTGAATAGTTGGACATGTGCATTCAAAAGTTTAGAGAAGGTCAAATTAATTTCACCTGTAAAGGTTATAGTGCATTTTAGGTTCATCCTGAAATTTCACCCGAAAGCCGAATATCCCTAACTTTTTGTGAGTAGTGTATATATATATATATATATACAATAAATATATATATATACAGATCCTTTCCAAAAAATTAGAATATCATGGAAAAGTTGTTTTCTTTCCATAATTCCATTCAGAAAGTGAAACTTTCATAGATTATAGATTCATTACACACAAAGTAAAGTATTTCAAGTATTTATTTGTTTAACTTTGCATAAGTTTGGCTTCCTGCTCATAAAAAAACCCCAAAACAGTATTTCAAGAAATTAAATATCACATAAAACCAATCTCAAAACGGTATTTTCAAAACAGAAATGTCGATCTTCTGAAAAGTTATGTTCATGCCTGCACTCAATACTTGGTGGGGAATCCTTTTGCATGAATTACTGCCTTGATGCGCCGTGGCATGGAGGCGATCAGCCTGTGGCATTGCTCTGGAGTTATGGAAGCCCAGGATGCCTTGATGCCAGCCTTCAGCTCCTTTGTGTTGTTGGGCCTGGTGTCTCATGTTCCTCTTGACAATACCCCATAGATTCTCTATGGGGTTCAGGTCAGGTGAGTTTGCTGGCCAATCGAGCACTGTTATAGCATGGTTATTAAACCAGGTATTGGTTGTTCGGGCAGTATGGGCAGGTGCCAAGTCCTGCTGGAAAATAAAATCAGCATCTCCATAAAGGTTCTCAGCAGAAGGAATCATGAAGTGCTCTAAAATCTCTTGGTAGACAGCTGCAGTGACCTTGGACTTGAGAAAGCACAGTGGACTAACACCAGCACTTGACATGGCACCCCAAATCATCACTGACTGTGGAAACTTCACACTGGACCTCAAGCAGCTTGGATTCTGTGCCTCTCCAGTCTTCCTCCAGACCCTGGGACCTTGATTTCCAAATGAAATACAGACTTTACTCTCATCTGAAAAGAGGACATTGGACCACTGAGCAACAGTCCAGTCCTTCTTCTCCTTAGCCCAGGTGAGACGCTTCTGACATTGTCTCAGGTTCAGGAGTGGCTTGACTCGAGGAATCCGGCAGTTGTAGCCCATGTCCCGGATATGTCTGTACGTGGTGGTTTTTGACTCCAGCCTCAGTCCACTCCCTCTGCATCTCCGCCAAATTTTGGAATCGTCTTTGCTTCACAATCCGCTGAAGCCTACGGTCATCTCTTTTGCTTGTGCACCTTCTCCTGCCACATTTTTCCCTTCCACTAAACTTTCTATTGATATGCTTGGACACTGCACTCTGTGAACAGCCAGCCTCCTTAGCGATGACCTTTTGTGGCTTACCCATCTTCTGGAGGGTGTCAATGATGGTCTTCTGGCCAATTGTCAAGTCTGCAGTCTTCCCCATACTGAACCAAACTGAGATACCTGTCCAATTTAACGACACACCTGTAGAAAAACTTTGCAGGTGTTTTGAGTAAATTAGATGATTAGAGTGTGACACTCAGTCTAAAACATTCATTCTCTGAAATAACTGAAGTAAATGCTGATTTTCGACACACTATTCTAATTTCTTGAAATACTATTTTGGGGGTTTTCTGGAGCTGCAAGCCAAAATTATGAAAAATGAAACAAATAAAGGCTAGAAATATTTCACTTTGTGTGTAATGAATCTATAATCTATGAAAGTTTCACTTTTTGAATGGAATTATGGAAAAAAAACAACTTTTCCATGATATTCAAATTTTTTGGAAAGGATATGTATATACAGTCAAGCCGGAAGGTCTGCACACCCCTTTTACCTTCTCCACCTTTTATTACGTTACAGACTTATACTACAATAGATTGAGTTCATTTTTTGCCTCAAACATCTACACACAATAGCCAATAATGACAAAGTGAAAACAGGCTTTTTGAAAATATGCAATTTTATTTTACTGACAAAAATAGGTTATTTAGGGGTTACATATCTGTACACACCCTTAGCGTAATACTTGGTTGCTGCACCTTTGGCAGCGATTACAGCTTCAAGGCCTCTTGGGAAAGAAGCTACGAGCTTGGCACACTTGTTTCTGGACATTTTTGCCCATTCCTCTTGGCATATCCTTGCAAGCTCCGTCAGGTTGGATGGGGAGCGTCGGTACACAGCCATTTCCAGCTCCACAGATGTTCAATTGGATTCTTGTCTGGGCTCTGGCTGGGCCACTCAAGGACATGCACAGACTTTCTCCGAAGCCACTCCTTTGTTCTCTTGGCTGTGTGCTTCGGGTCGTTGTCATGTTGGAAGGTAAACCTTCGCCCCAGTCTGAGGTCCAGAGCGCTCTGGAGCAGGTTTTCTTCAAGGATCTCGGTGTACTTAGCTGCATTCATCTTTCCCTCTATCAGGACTAGTCGCCCCATTCCCGCTGCTGAAAAACATACCCACATCATGATGCTGCCACCGCCATGCTTCACTGTAGGGATGGTATTAGCCAGGTGATGAGCGGTACCTGGTTTCCTCCAGACGTGACGCTTGGTATTCAGGCCAAAAAGTTCAATTTTGGTTTCATCAGACCAGAGAATCTTGATTCTCATGGTTTGAGAGTCCTCTAGGTGCCTTTTGGCAAACTGCAAGCGGGCTGTGATGTGCCTTTTACTAAGGAGGGGCTTCCGTCTGGCCACTCTACCATAAAGGCCTGATTGGTGGAGTGCTGCCTGGATGGTTGATCTTCTGAAAGGTTCTCCCATCTCCACAAGGATACGCTGGAGCTCTGTCAGAGTGACCCTCGGGTTCCTGCTCACCTCCCTGGCCAAGGCCCGTCTTCCCCGATTGCTCAGTTTGGCCGGGTGGCCAGGTCTAGGAAGATTCTTGATGGTTCCAAACTTCTTCCATTTACGAATGATGGTGGCCACTGTGCTCTTTGGGACCTGTAAAGCTGCAGAGATTTTTCCGTACCCTTCTCCAGATCTATGCCTTGACACAATCCTGTTTCTAAGGTCTGCAGATAATTCCTTTGACCCCATGGCTTGGAGTTTGCTCTGACATGCACTGTCAACTGTGGGACCTTATATAGGCAGGTGTTGGCAATCCCCAATCATGTCCAATCAATTGAATTTATCACAGGTGGACTCCAATTAAGTTGTAGAAACATCTCAAGCAGTATCAGTGGAAACAAAATGCACCTCAGCTCACTTTTGGGTGTCATATCAAGTGCACACTTGTGTACATATGATATTTTACATTTCGATTTTTAATAAATTAGCACAAATGTCTAAAAATCTGTTTTCACTTTGTCATTATGGGCTATTTTGTGTAGAATTTTGAGACAAAAAATTATCTCAATCTAGTGTCTGTAACGTAATAAAACGCGGAGAAGGTGAAAGGAGTGTGCAGACTTTCCGGCTTGACTGTATATACGGAGCCAATGTTAGCTGGTCTAAAGTGAGAAGAGAAAAAAATCGCCCCACATAGAAAATTATGCACAAATATAAACCCTAGCCCCCCCTTATTGGTCCATTTGGCATTTTGCAAAAACAAAATCTTTTCAGGGAAGTGTAAAAGACATAAGACATAAATAACAGACATTTGTTTGCACGGGTCATTGTGCCATTCTTTTCAGGAACAGAGATGTTGTGGCTTGTATTTTCAATTTGTGCATTCAGTTCTCTAGACAGCACACATTCGAGATCCCATGAATTGCTTTTTGAGGTTTATAACCAGTGCACCCATTTTCCTTTTAATAAATTAGCACAAATGTCTAAAAACCTGTTTTCACTTTGTCATTATGGGCTATTTTGTGTAGAATTTTGAGACAAAAAATGAACTCAATCTATTGTAGAATATGTAACGTAATAAAACGTGGAGAAGGTGAAAGGAGTGTGCAGACTTTCCGGCTTGACTGTATATATATATATATATATATATATATATATATATATATATATATATACGCACATACATATTGATTGTAAAAATGTTATGAATTGCTGCTAATCACACCCTTTCTATACGCGTTCCATAGCCTAGTTAATTTTTTATTTTTTTTAACGAAAATGGTTCTTCTGATCCAAGACAGGTCGGCTACGTTGTTGAAAGCCCATTGTTGCACTTCAGAATTAATTATTCCATTTAAGAAGTTTTGTTTTATTAATTTATTACTATATATATTTTAAATATTGATTGTGTGATGAATTTCTGCTAATCACACTTTTTCTGTACGCAATGCTTTCTGTTAAAGTTTTTTGACAAAAATTGTGTCTTCTGATCCGAGACAGGTCGGCTACATTGTCGAAAGCCCATTGTTGCACTTGAGAATTAATTATTCACTTTCAGGAACACATTTTTATCTTTTATTTATTTTTCTTGTTCATTTTAAATAAATGGTTGTTTAAAATGTTATGAATTCTTGCTAATCAGTTTTTCCTTTCTGTACGTGTTCCACGATTGACTTATGAATGAGTAAACATTGGGTTATTATAACATTATAACCTCTTTCATTTTAGCCAATTCAACATGTGGACATACACATTTTCATATGGGCCTTAAAATTTAATATACAATATTTTCGATTGACTTCCCGTAGACCTACGACATCAAGAGCATGACACCAGCAGCAGAGTAAGCAACATTCCATTCGGGGGGGGTCGCAAAAAAAAAAAAAAAAAAAAAAAAAAAACATTCTGACAAAGTGGGTCACACATATTGCTTTAATATGCTATAGGCTACTTTGACTTCCTTGAGCCTTTTAAGGGCTCAAACCCCCAATTGCCGCTTACGGTTATTATTATTATTAGGCGATTATTATTATTATTATTATTATTATTATAAAAAGTTTTGTACGAAGTTAGGCTTTAGTTTACCATTTAGATTAAAACACGCAACAAGTTTGGGAATATCTACCTGGGCAATTCCGTATGGGAGATGACAAAAAGAGCAAAATTTAAAGTTTATCAAATCTCTGAGATTACATTTCCTATGTGGACAACTGTATACTTAATAAGGAACTGAAAACCGTTTTGGAATAACTTGGTTTTCCTGAAAATCTGATTTGAAATTATAAGATTTTAATTGGCTTTATGTAAAGGAACCGTGGCCAAATATTCAATTAATCCCCAAACCAAAACTTATTCTTTTGTATGCTTCCTAATTTTACAGGTTTATACCCTGGAATCTTATTTTGAAAAGCATTTTCTACAACTGCACTCTGTATTGGCAGGAGCGAATGACCAAATCTGCCGTTTTTACTGCAATTCCGTTACCGAAATATGAAAGATGTTTTTCTCATGAACTTATTTCTTGCTGAATTATTCTGTAATTGTAAATTCTCTTCCCTCATCTACCTACTTTAAGCCTAAAACATCAACTTCTGAAATATCATAACTTCTTCCTATCAAAACATTGGTAACGGAATTACCACTATTTCTTGGGTGGTGGTTCAATATTCTAAAGAGAAATATGCCAAAAAGTTCCATGGCCAAGTGATGAAAAGCATGGGTGATGATGTTACAGTTAAATTCTTGAAACATACTGTATCAGGAAAGTATGTTTGGCCTGACGTAGATGACATTGACACTGTTCACAGGTCTTACATCATAGAGCTCCTCAATGAGCCACAAATGGACAGAGACACACTTAGCGTCATGTAAAGTACATATCATGTACCTTGATGAGATGTTCACTGGCCTTGTTATATTATGCAACTCTGAGACTGTAATTAACCTAAACTGTTAATTTTCAACTTCTGGGTCACAGACTGTGATCAGGTTTGAAGTTGAACCTGAACGTTTATTGTATGTTGTTGCCAGAGTTTCAGTGTTTCTTGTATTTTAGTTGGGCTTTTTTGCCCAGTTTTACTATGATCTACTATAAAGAGTTTTCACAAGTGGGTTAAAGCCATAATATTATGATCCTTTAAAAAAAAAAATTTGTTTGCTTTTGTTCAAAGCTGATTTTTGGCATTAATTTGTCATCTTTACACATGTTTCAACTCACACCTAAATATTGGAATCAGCCAAATGTTTTGTGTTTGTAGGAAAACAGAGCATATATGTTTAATTACATGTATTATTGGGAAACAGTACAAGTCGATAATAAATCTCACATAGAAATGTACAGTTGAATGGTCAAGATTGTAGGCCTAAGTGTTTTTTATTTCAGCATAAAATGAACAGAAAACCTTGCTGACAGTTATATTATTTTGTAATCATTTTTGTGAAAGTATGCCAAAATAGAAATTTGACCAAAATCATAGTTTATTATGGCTTTAATCCACATGTAGCTGGCCTGCACATGTATGTTTCATTACAGGTAGAAAGTAGTGTTTTAAAATAGTGACTATGTTGGAAATGCATCAAGATCAAAATTATGCCACTCAGTGTATGTAAACCTCCTATACATGCGTAATTCCGTTACCGTGCATATTAGATTAGTTTGATGCATAGTAAAGGATGTTCTAACCTACAAACTGGGTCAGTATTAAGTAGTTTGAAGCCAATAACCATACTAACAGAGATGGACTTGTTTATATCACCACTCACCAATTACTCCAGAAATTTCATTTTGTTTTCAAAATAAACACTTTTTAGTAGGTATATTCTCCCAATGTTTTTCAATTTGACATAAAGGTGGCTTGTATTATGGTTAATATTAAAGGTCATTTCTGATAATCTGCCGTAAATTTTTTATTTTATTTTCTGCCGTAATTCCGTTACCAAAGCTCTTTCGGTCTTGGAACCTTCCACATGCAGGAAGTTTCAATTTTTTTATTTTGATATGATAGCAGGGGTATCGTCTGAAGTTATAAAGCTTTTTATAATCAGTTAGGCTTTAAGACTTATCCACAGCAAGTAAAATTAAGACAAAAATTTCTGTGAATGGTAATTCCGTTACCGTGGAATTGCCCACCTACAACAATCCTGGCACCACCTAGCAGTGCTGAAGGAGATTGAAAAGATGACGAGGGTGCGCGTACAATAACTCCAATAGGCCTACAGGACGCAGCAGATGGGCAGAAAAGTAGGCTATAAGACAACGAACACTGGTTTGGCGATGGTGTGATAACACAAAAAGCAGCCGCATGTTCAATGTTAGTTCGCTAGCCAAACAACCAACAACATTAGCCTATGGCTGATGACAGAGCAAAACTTGTAACACAAACTTACCTGTATACCCTGACGACCAGGCAGGTGATTACAAACGCTGTGAACACAGCGATGAAAATGATAATGTTCTTCAGCGTAGGAAGGTCTTTTACGATTGAAGTAAAACGTGATCCTATGGTTGACGCATTGTCTGTTGTATTCAAACGGCCATCTGCTTGGACAGGTATAGATGTTGAATTTAACTGCGTAGTGGAGGACGGCGGTACCAGTTCCCCCCAAGCTGTCGTAATAATCGACACAAAAAGAACGAAAAATCGGTACATTGCCTTCTGCTGAAGCAAAATGCTACCAAGCTAGTAATGTGGCTTTTATTCCTAAAACAAAGTAACTTACGTTCCCCTGCTAACGTTAGCTATAGCCTATGTCAAATAGCCTACCCGTTTAGAATAGCTAACAACACGATTTAGATAACCACATGTAGGCTATATCCTTTCTTCAATTTTGCATTGAAAACATTCCGTATGACTGACATAGCCAGTAGCCTAAACCTTTTTTATTGCTAGTTAGTTATTTACCGTTATAGTTATTTCGCTATCTAAGTTACCAATTATTTGTCCAATTTCACACGTGATTGCATAGCTTAGTATCACGCAGCTAAAAAAAATAGCTTAATATTTGCTGTTCTATCCTATTTTTATACAGTCTATGGCTCTACCGAAGTAAATGTCGCAGCTCATTCGTAGACGCAAGGTTATGGAAAAAGAGCACATTTAGATGTGCATTTCAGTCCTATGCCCTGATGCGCTTCGCTGTTGTGTGCACCAGATGGTGTGATTCCGTTCCAAATCCCTTCCTGCTGGTTGAAGGGTAGGCTAGCCTATATCTCATCTCAACAAAAAACGTTTTCAACGTACAAAAATGCCAAGTTACTCACACATAGCCAACAAAGCACAGTCTGTAAGTACAAACCCCAATTCCAAAAAAGTTGGGACAGTAGGCTAGCTATGTAAAATGCACATAAAAGCAGAAAGCAGTGATTTGTAAATTCTCTTTTACATATATTTAATTGAAAACAGTCCAAAGAAAAGATATTTAAGTAATAACAAAAAAACTACGTTTTAAGTGTGAAGTTTGGCTTGGTCAAGGGCTGCAAAAGACAGGAAATTCAAATGAGCACCACCAAGCCAAACTTCAACTCTGTACACTATCAGGGATTTCCAGTACAGTTTAAAAAAAAAAATTTTTTATAGCTGACTGCTATACAGTTCTGTAGCTATGTTGGTCTACTGTATTTCAAACAACATGTACTCATCACTGGGCAGATTGGTCAAACCCTCTCTCAAAGAGCCTAATTGATACTCTGAGAGTATGTGCAGCCACCCATGACCCATGATAGTGACCTGTGCAAAAAGGCATTGTATTTCCCTACTGTGGTTTTGTGTTGGCTATATCTCTATTCCACTACTTATGCCTCCTCTTATACCAATATTGATAGCTGTGATAATATTGGTAGGTAGCTTTTGAAAGGTACATCTAAATCTTACATTTTTAGAAGTATTCTAAAGGTATATGAGTAGATGTGTAATTGTATGCTGTGATTGCATTAGGCTATTCAATGTATACTTTCACCTATTGTTTTTATTTCTACCCTTTGAACTCCACTATGTATGACATATCAGGCCAATTCGGCCTACATGTTATGGTATGACTGAAATCTTATTGACTACTACTCTGTATGTCAACAGTGTGTTTTTTCATATATTTCACACTACTTAGGTGTACATAAGTGATTTTCATGGGTGGTGGTATAAGTCTAGGCCACATTTCCAGTATAAGCTACTCGTTGTATGGATGATTCCATTTGTAATCAACAAATAAAGAGTAGTCTATGAATTATGGTACAAATCAAAATGAAATACTACTGTATTTATGCCCTCCAGCAGCAAGTGATATTTAGTTTTCAAGTGTCTAGTCTTCTGCGTAAAATAATCAGCATCAAGTACAGAAATATATATACTATTGTGCTGCCCTTAATGTACAAATGTGCATTATAGATCTATAGCCTACAGTACCAGTCAAAAGTTTGGACACACCTACTCATAGAAGGTTTTTTTCTGTTATTTTTACTGTTTTCCACATTTTGGAATAGTAAAGACATCAAAACTATGAGAACACAAATTAAATTATGCAAAAACCAAAAAAGTGTTAAACAAATTAAAAAAAGTCATATTTTAGATTCTTCAAAGTAGCCAATTGCCTTGATAACGGCTTTGCACATTCTTGCCATTCTCTCAAACAACTTCTGTGGTAAACAGGTATTCCACAAGTAAACAGGTGATGCCATCATGATTCTGTATAAAAGGATATCAAAAGACTCCTGATATCTTATTTCCAGGTACTCTTAGAAGCAATACTATAACCTCTCTGCATTTGAATGGATCTCTATGGGAATTGGGGGGGTGGGGCTAGATTAAGCTGTAAATTACACGGGAATAGTATGGAACACATGGTTGGCTAAATGGCTGTAAGTCAACAAGGGTCTGAGGTATCAAACAAGCCTTAAACCATCACTCTGCTGCCAGAAATACAGTAGATATGGATGGATAACTTGAAGGGTTTCTTCTCCTGACTTATTTTTCCATAGAGTTCAATAGGAAAATTTGTCAGGAGAAACAACCCTTCAAGTGATCCATCCATATCTACTGTATTTCTGGCAGCAGAGTGATGGTTTAAGGCTCGTTTGATACCTCAGACCCTTGTTGACTTACAGCCATTTAGCCAACCATGGGTTCCATACTATTCCCATGTAATTTACAGCTTAATCTAGTCCCACCCCCCAATTCCCATAGAGATCCATTCAAATGCAGAGAGGTTATAGTATTGCTTCTAAGAGTACCTGGAAATAAGATATCAGGAGTCTTTTGATATCCTTTTATACAGAATCATGATGGGATCACCTGTTTACCTGTGGAATACCTGTTTACCACAGAAGCTGTTTGAGAGAATGGCAAGAATGTGCAAAGCCATTATCAAGGCAAAGGGTGGCTACTTTGAAGAATCTAAAATATAAGACTTTTTTTATTTGTTCAACACTTTTTTGGTTTTTGCACAATTTAATTTGTGTTATCTCATAGTTTTGATGTCTTTACTATTCCAAAATGTGGAAAACAGTAAAAATAACAGAGAAAAACCTTCTATGAGTAGGTGTGTCCAAACCTTTGACTGGTACTGTAGATCAGCACAAAGTAAAGGATTCAACAATAGTTTGACTTCAAAAATGATGGTATAAACACTCAAAATAACCCTGATAGACTGTCGTCGTATTTTATTTGCTTTGCGTGCACTGTGGAGTGTTTAAGTGCGTTTGGTAGTGGATGCTACCGGTTACCTTACAGTTGCGCTATCATTAGAAATGTGTGTATGTCCGAAAGAAGGGACAGCATAGAATTAACTGAAAATGGTTTCCATCAATCAACTACATCATGGGTAAGTCGTAATTGAGACATTATGTCCAAAATTCCGAACTATCCCATTAACTAATTTTGGGGGCACCCTAAATATTGGGGGCCCCTGGCTTCAGCCCAGTCAGTCCCCCCCCTTAATCCGCCACTGCCATAACTGTTTTCTGTTGCAAATTTCTGAATGATACAGCCTCTTCCTCAATTCAAACTTTAAACCATGGATGTGCATTGAATTTATTTTTTTTAGATGTTGACACTTAAATAAGACTAGTAGAAACTCAAAAAAAGATTTTTTGATGATCTTGACACCTAAATATGTAATAGTCTCTTTTACAGAAAAGCCATGGATGCCAGATTTTGGGGAGTCTTTCAGGTAGAACGTTTCAGATTTTGAGATATTCAACTGAAGCCCTGAAGCTTGAGAAATCAGCCTCTCCCAACTGTGAGTCGTTCTTTAGGAGCACAGCTGTGTCGTCAGCCAGTTGTGCCAATTTAATCTCTTTGTCCTGTAATGTCATACCTTGAAGCTGACATTGAGATATATATTAGAACATAGAGTTTGAGACAAAATGAAGTATAATAAAAGTGAAATAGGACATCCCTGATGCATACCTTTATAAATGTTAAATCTTGGAGGTGTACCATGGCAAAGCATTATGTAACTATTTCCACCTTTTTATAAAGTTTTGGCAGCATCAATAAACATTGCACAGTTCTGTGATAAGTTGTCCGAATTTATGTAGCCTGTTGTCATGGTTTTGCAGGTTGCCGTCCCTTCTCTGCGGTGGTTTCTCTCGCAGCCTCGGGACAGCGTCCTTGCCGTGTTTTTCCGCCGCCCGGCACTTATCTATCTCACCTGTTCAAGTGTCTGGCTGGCTACTTAAGCGCTGTGCTTTCCGTTTCCAGTGCTTTTGTGTCAATCTTTGCCACGCTAAGCCAGGTACGCGGTATAGGATTTCAGGATTTCACTACTTGTCCTTTTGGCTATATTGATGAAAGTACACTTGCCTTAGTGTGTTTAGGAGTTTCTTTGTAAGGTTTCGCCTCATTTCCGTTTGCCTCTTTATTTTAGCTCTTTGATAGTTTATTGTGCTGGAGGCAATTCCTTTTCTCTTTCTCTATTTACTGCTCGGGGAGCTTTTCACCCACTTTTCTGGGTCGCTATTCTTTGGCTTTACGCCGGGGGTTTTTTCCTGTTTGTTTATTTTCTCTGCTCCGTTCGCGGACCTTCTTTCCTCTCTATTTTTAGTGGTTCCCGAGTGGGTAACTTTCTGATCCCCTCATGGTCGCGTCTGGTCCTCCGTTCCCGACTCACTACAGAACACAAAAGCCAGATGGAGGCACCAGCGACCCCGCAGGGGATAGACCAGGTGCTGGCTAAGCAGCACACAGCTTTAGCCTCTCATGAGGAGGGCATTCGTGCCCTCCAAGTACAAGAACAGACCATGCTAACTAGGGGTGTTAACGATTAATCGTTGATCGATTAATTGCCGTTAATAATTTGATCGATCGACCATTTCAAATTTAACGATCAAATTTAACTATTTGCGGTCTCATCTTAATTGTGTCAATGGGTGCTGTTGGTGAAATGCAATCATTAAGTTAAACACAAGGGGGCGCGCGCACTGCAATTAGGAAACATGTTATTAACTTTACACAGAAGAAGACTCATTCGACCATGAAGCACGCTACTTATGCGTGCCTGGGACATCGTTCCCATCGGAACGCGTATTTTCAGCAGCTGGTCTCGCTGTAAACCGACTGTGCACACGACTCACCCCTGATAACGTAAACATGCTTATATTCTTAAATAAAAATCAGCAGGCCTAGGTATTTACTGCACTTATGCAGTTTAAGTTTTAAACTGAGGCCTGAGCTGTCGTAGTTTGTCGTAGCTTTCTCATTTCAAGAGGGAACCTATTATAGCGCTGTTTTCAAAAACGTTATTTATCTTTATCTATTTCATAATCATTTTGCAAATTTAAGTTTTTAATTAAGGCTCATCTTATTTTTGTATATGTCATAGACGTACGTGTTAGTCACTGATTCGCCTCGGAAGAGTGAGCGCAATTTCCCGTGCCTTATTAAAATATCATACTTAAACAAAACAGCGTTCATAATTATATTTGTGTTATGCTATGAAACGCGTATTTCTCAAATGTTTCAATAAAGCTTTGATTGAGGAAAAAAACATGCATTTTGTATTTTCTATGTCATAAGCTATTTTTAGCTGTTTTGTTATCGATTGATCGATTGATTGTTCATTAACGTTGACGACTATCGATCAAGGAAATTCCTTAGAATTTGCAACCCTAATGCTAACACAACAGGGCCAATTAGTTGACCAGCTGTGCTGCCAGGAGGACTGTCTGCGTGAGTTGGCAGACAGTCTCCGCCTCCTGGCGGTCGTGTCTACACAAGCACCAGTACCTGAGAACCCCCTTCCTCAGCCCATCCCACTCACTGTTAGGGAGCCCAAACTGCCCCTCCGCTATGACGGGGAGTCGGGGAAGTGTCTGGGCTTCTTGTCCCAATGTTTAATTTTTTTCAAAGCTCAGTCCTTACGGTTTTCATCCCATGATTCCTGGGTAGCATTTATTTTATCGCTGCTCACCGGGACCTGGGCAAGCCCCCCTGATTCGGGCAAACGCCCCTGTCATAAACAATGCGAATAGTCTGATGGAGGAGATGCCGTTAGTCTTCGATCACGACATTTCTGGTCAGGAGGCCGGCATGAGGCTAACCCGTTTCCGCCAGGGTAGCGATACTGTAGCAGGTTTCTTCATCGCGCACTGGCAGGGGAGACAGGGTGGTCTGAGGGTCCACTTATTTCGCTATTTATTAACGCGTTGTCAGACCCCATCAGAGATGCCCTGGCAGTGCTCGAACCCCCTGCTACGTTCGATGCCTTGGTTACCACAGCTATCCGCATTGATAACAGTGTCAGGGAGCGAGAGAGAGAGGTGAGAAGAGAAGAGAGATCGCTCAACTCGCTATCTCTCTTCGCTTCCAGTAATGCCTTTGGCCCCCTCTCTGCCCACTCCTCTCTTAACAGAGAGGAGCCTATGCAGGTGGATAGGTCTGCTCTGCGTGAGCCCCTAGAAGTTAAGTCGCGCGAGGAGTGGTGCCGCCGCTACTGTAGGTGCAAGGGGCACACGAGAGCTCAGTGCCCGAAACTGGGGGTCTCGCTAGTGGAAACGGGGACACTAGCAAGACATAATCAAACAGTCCCTCGCACATTATTACCTCTCCAATTGCTCTGGAATCAACGCTAGGCCAAAGTCGACGCATTCATTGATTCCGGAGCGGTTGAATGGTTTATGGATGCCAGCCTAAGAGGCTTGGTATTCCCGTTCACCGCCTCGTTCGGCCCCGGTTGGTTACGGTCCTCGACGGCTGCCCGTTGGGCACCGGGACTATTAAAGAGACCATGGGTTCCCTCAATATGCGTGCCTTTTACGAGGGTCATTCAGAACATATCCAGTTCTTTCTGGTCGACTCCCCAGTTTATCCCCTCGTTTTAGGACATTGTTGGTTAGTCCGGCACGGTCCGCATATTAATTGGGGCAGAGACAAGGTTACTATCCTCCACTAGGGCTCCCACTGCAGACCTCACTGCCGGCAGACGGCATCCTTCGCTGCTGGTGGGCGTGGTTACCACTCTGAGCTTAGTTCAGTCAGTGACTTAGAGGAGGCTGATTCTTCACCTGATCAGAATAGCCCTGCTCCTCTCTCTGAGGATGGAGAGGAGAATTTGGCCTGGGACTCGCTGGCTGACGAGAAATCCCTTTGGGACGATTGCCTCGGGACAAGCTCTCTGATTCAGAGATTGCGTGGGAGCCCATGCCTGATTCGCCACCTAGATTGGACAGCACTAGAGTGATGGGGGTGTACAAGTTTCCCCTGCCAGCCAACATACATGTTGAATATACTGACCTCGCTGAGGTATTCAGCAAACAACAACAAAGTTACCACCTTGCCCCCCCATCGACCCTACAACTGCGCCATAAATTTATTCCCTGGCACTGTCCCTCCCAGGGGGTCTTTGCACTCCTTATCGGCCCCTGAGAGTGCCGCTATGAGGGAGTACATCGAGGAAGCCCTAGCTAATGGTTTTATTAGACCCTCCACCTCGCCGGCAGGTGCTGGTTTATTTTTTGTTAAAAAAGATGGGGTTTTGAGGCCAAGTATCGATTATCGTGGGTTGAATGACATCATCATTAACCCTTTACGCATACGGTCACACTGGTGTTACAACACTAAAGTGGTCCTTGAAGCGTATGGTCACACCGGTGTCATTAGAACACAAGATTAGAATGTCTATTTACGAATGACGCAACAATAAGCCTGTGGGTTAACCCTCATTCTTTCTAGGTCTAAACACACTATGTTCCACAAAAACATTGTACCAAATAAACATATTTACAACATTTACATTTATTTGTTTATGCAGACGTTCACACAAGTAATGTAAGCAGTAAATACCCCCTAGCCTATAACTTTGATTTAGCTACAGTTTGCTAACATTAGTGCTAACTAAGCTGTCAAAATGAGCTGACTACGGGCTGACAGAAAATATAATATAAACATTCTTATAGTGATTACAATTTACAATGTATTACATCATGGGTAAACTCATCCATGATCAAAATAATTGATGAAATACTCGAAAAACGCACTTTCGAAAATAATCCGGCAGTAGGCTAATATTGTTTTGCGGTGCTGCCATCTTGTTCTTCTGCATTCAACCAAAGATGATACATGATGAAGAGATGCTCCACTTGCTCCCAACATTAACCATATCAATTTTCAACCAAGTTAACCTGGAAGATTGCCCATAACAAGTGAGTTAAATTGTCACGTTATCATCTTTGGTTGGACAAGAGATGACGTTATATGGCTGCACCCGTGTTATTCGCGGGTATTTTTATTGATACAAATGAAAGACAGTGTAGTTAGCTACGGAGTCAGATGATGATGGCCCCTTGGCGCCTCACACATACTGAGAACCATCTAGTGTTGTTTATATATACTGTACAGTGTTTCCCCTAGATTTTTTTTCAGGCCGGGTGGTAGGCCCCTCGAAACTACCAGTGTTGTTGCGCGTACACGGTGTCATCAAACGCGCGTGCGGGGCCGAGGTAGTATCATCGCGCAGGTCGGGGGTACGGAGAGTCGTCGCACACATGGGGAGGGTGTTGGTAACAAAGTGGTGCATTTCTCCATTCTGAGCTAAAATAACATTTGCTCACAAAGGCTTATGGTCAGGGTTCGAAATTGCGACCGTTTTGGTCGCATATGCTCCCGAAATTTAATCTGTGCGACCTCGAAATATAATTGGGAGCATTTGTGCGAGTGCAAATAATTGTTCTGGTGCGACCTTTTTTTTTTTCTTTTTTTCCCCCCAGTCGAACGTCCCTTTCTCTGTACATTTACTAGTTAGTACATTCAGTATGTGCCTTGTGAGCTGACAGTGACCATTCTAACCAATCAAACGTGAGCTTGACGTTCTTACCTTTAATGCTGATTTTAGATTGGTTAAGAAACCTTCAACTAATGTTACCTGAAGACAAAAGTTTATTATCAATTTATTAACGTTACCTAACTAGCTAAATTGGTAACGTTAGCTAGCGTTATCGAAAGCTAACAATATGAAGCGAACGATTACGGAATTTTTTAGTAACGTTAACGTTATTAAAAACGTAACAGATGTAGTGGCGCCGGAATAATTTCAAAAGTGCGGGGCCAAAACATTTTTTTTCATTCATATTATACTATATATATATAGGCTATATATACAAAACCGTGTGCAAATTGTGAAGAAAACAGAGGGGGCATCCGCGCACATGTACACGTGGGTTAGGCTATACAACATCTGCACGCAGTCTTTTACCGGAATATGCGGGACATCATGTTGATTTTTCGAGGCATTTGTGAGAATCGTATACCCTATGTTCAAATTATCACATAAAGCCTAATAATGTACAGGAATCAATTACCATGCACTTTACTTAGGTCTACATCATTTAGATGTAGCTTTCCTGAATGTAGCTATGGCAGAATTTAACAACAAACAAGTTTGCAAGCAATACGAGGAGTGAATAAGCCTGTGCTACATATTCTCCTTTAAAACAGTTCATGAAGGAAGTGGATTAATAGGCTACCCTTTTAGTATTCTCAGTCTAGCGCTATGGCTAGGTTGACGTTGTTGTCCCGAAGCTAGACTATGCTTGTTAGTAGAGATCTTATTAAAAGACTAGGCTACTACAGATTCATTCTCTTGGGCTATTAGCTTTTATTCTGGCATATATGCGATCGCTTATTTAGGACATTATTAACAAGGGCGTTACTTTCTGTTCTGTTTTTTTCGTGGTTTTGAGATAGATGTGCGCTGCTGACTGAACACATCCACGTTACTGATTGCTTGCTGCTCCTCGGCGGCCGCGGCAGCGTTACTGTTCTGTAAACTCGTAGGCCTAGTTTAGGTTAATTGACAAAGTAAGGCTTGTATCTTGTAGGGCTACATTATGAATTCTGACGTTAGCTAATCAATTATACAATCATATAGCTTAAGCTACAGTGTGAAAATTGATAGGGGAATATGATAAAAAAGAAAAGGGTAGGCTATATAGCCTATTAAGTTACTTCCATTATGCATTATTGTAAAGTGGTAGCTGAGCTACCAAAGCTCACTCCTCATATTGTTTGTTGTTAAATTATACCATAGCCAAATTCAGAAAAGCTGCATCTAAATGCTGTAGACCTAAATAAAGTTTCCGGCACTTTATTAGCCTAATTTTAGCATAGGCTACGATTCTCAGAAATGCCTCGCAAATCAACGTGATTCAGAATCAGAATCAGAAATCAGAATCAGAAATTTGTTTATTGCCATTGTACTTACATACTAGGAATTCATGATGACGTCAGTAGTGCTTAACCACATTACAACATTGGACAGGTGCAAGGACAGGACTGGACAGTGCAAGACAGTACTTATAAAGTGCAGTAATACAAAGTGCAAATCACAGTGCAAATTGGGACAGTGCTGTAATCAGTCCAGTGCAAAAAATTTGCGGGGGGGGGGGGGCCGTGGGGAAAAAACTGTTGGTAAAGACGAGTGTGCATGAAGGTTAGGCTGTGTCCCTTCTATAGGCTACTATTGAGTAACGTTATGATAGTTGAGTAGGCCTAGCCTACACTGGATGAGAACGTTAAGCAGGCGAAATGTTCTCTAAATGTAGTGTGCTTAAAATCCACAAATAATATACTTCCGAGTTTTCGCTGATAATAGTAGCCTATGGAGGATATTTTTTTCGCATACTGCATGTCACTAAACAGTATACAGTAGCCTAAGCAGTATACAGTAGGCCTATGCTATTACACAGGATGCAGACCATTCGGACACAGCAATGCACACAGTGAATGGAGTTTTTGCTTCCGGAACCTAAGCCTCACGTTTCCACTCTATGCAGCCTCGCAGTCTACATAATTGCAGCGGGTGCCGCCTGAAATGAAACAATGCTGTCCTACATTGTAGTTAGTTTATCTCGTCTATCGCCCCAATAATGTAACTAAATGGAGCAACATTGTTACCCCCCCGCCCACTGATTGCCGTATACAACCCGATACAACAAAATATTGTTGGTGCTCCTTACATTTTGGTGGGTGCTCCTAAATCTTTGCTGGTGCTCCTAACTTTTTGAAGTTGGGAGCACCAGTGCTACCAAGTAAAAAAGTTAATTTCGAGCCCTGCTTATGGTAAATAAATATTATTTATTTATAATATTAATAAACTTAAAACAGAACTTATATACAATAAACCCCCCTTAGCTTCACAAATGATATTCAGAACTATAACTTAAACCCCCGTAGCTTCACAAACGATACTATACAACTTAAACCCCCCTTAGCTTCACAAACGATATTCAGAATGTATATACAACTTAAACCCCCCTTAGCTTTACAAAAGATACTATATACAACTTAAACCCCCCTTAGCTTCACAAACAAATATTTAGCATTTCAAACAATAGCTTTACACAATGCCTCACTGGCACAATGTGCAGGTTACATTGATGCACTTCATCTTTCTTGGCTTTGAGAAAAGCTATCAGCTATCTTTTCAGCACTTTAGAGCTGCTTTTGAGACTCCTCCATAGTTCTGATCCATAATCAGTCCTTAAAAACAGGTAGAATCAAACTCCTGCCTCTGCAGTATTAGCTTTTACTCTACACTAAAATGTAAGAGTTCTGGTCAGATAGCGAAACGGACGAAAGTGCGCCATTTTGCGTAGAGGCGGAAACTATAATTACACCCTCGTAATATCAGCGCTGCCATTGAAAATTTTAATTAGGCCAAACGGGAAACCAAAGCTGTTTTGGCATGGGTTTTTCCAGATGCTATTTTGATCATTCCAGCATTCTGCGGTAAGGGAAATATTGCAGCTACATAAAAATAAAAAGATTATGTTAAAAAAAAGAATAATATAATTATTATTTTTTTTAAATTAAAATTATCTATTTTCCCTCTTGTCCAAGCCGGGCGGCACGTGAGTTTGGCCGGGCGGGCCGCCCGGCCAAGATAATGGTAGGGGAAACACTGCTGTATATATATATATATATATATATATGTGTGTGTGTGTGTGTGTGTTTATATTAGCTAACTATCAACCGTGCGAAGGCTAGTGCTGTGACGTAGCAGTCGAATTCTAGCTGGTGCGCACGGGGGGGAAAAACTCACGCTTTGGGGCCATTGGAAATATTTTGGAACTTAGATGTGAAGATTGCCCATAACAAGTGAGTTAAATTGTCATGTTATCATCTTTGGTTGGACAAGAGATGACGTTATATGGCTGCACCCGTGTTATTCGCGGGTATTTTTATTGATACAAATGAAAGACAGTGTAGTTAGCTACGGAGTCAGATGATGATGGCCCCTTGGCGCCTCACACATACTGAGAACCATCTAGTGTTGTTTATATAAACTGTATATATATATATATATGTTTATATATATATATATATATATGTGTGTGTATATATATATATATATATATGTGTGTGTGTGTGTGTGTGTGTGTGTGTGTGTGTGTGTGTGTGTGTGTGTGTTTATATTAGCTAACTATCAACCGTGCGAAGGCTAGTGCTGTGACGTAGCAGTCGAATTCTAGAACAGCTGGTGCGCACGGGGGAAAAAAACTCACGCTTTGGGGCCGTTGGAAATATTTTGGAACTTACATGCGAAAGGGTTAAGAACCGGTACCTGCTTCAGGGGGCGTCTAAACTCTAATATTTACTAAACTCGACCTTTGTACGCCTACAACTTGGTGCGCATGCGTGAGGGCGATGAGTGGAAGACAGCGTTTAACACACATAACGGGCATTACGAGTATCTCGTAATACCGTTCGGGCTCACTAGCACCCCCTTTGTCTTTCAGGCGCTAGTGAATCATGTACTCCGGGAGATGCTGGAGAAATTTGTTTTCGTCTATCTAGACAATATTTAAATTTTTTCCACTGATCTTTCAGCTCACATCGGTCATGTCAGGCAGGTTTTGGAGGCACTTCTGAAAGCACAGTTATTTATCAAGGCAGAGAAGTGTACTTTCCATTCTGACACCGTTTCCTTCCTGGCATTCATTATAACTAAGGGAGAGGTCCAAATGGATCCTGAGAAGGTTTCGGCGGTTATGAACTGGCCTTCCCCGCAATCAGTAAAAGAAGTCCAGCGCTTCCTAGGTTTCGCAAATTTTTATTGCCGGTTTATCCACAATTGTAGCGCAGTAGCCGCACCCATTACAGCTTTGACTAAGAAATCGTCTCCGCGGTTTCAATGGAACCCGAAGGCGGAGGCTGGTTTTGCGGAGCTTAAGAGAAGGTTTAGTTCCGAACCTATTCTCATTACTCCCAATCCCTCCCTCCCCTTTGTCGTAGAGGTGGATGCTTCTGAGTTGGGAGTACGGGCTATTTTGTCCCAGCATTCGCCGCTGGACCGGAAGATGCACCCGTGTGATTATTTCTCGCAAGGTCTGACATCTGCTGAGAGAAATTATGACGTAGGAGACTGGGAGCTTCTGGCTGTGAAATTGGCATTAGAGGAGTGACGTCATTGGCTGGAGGGGGCTGAGCATCCCTTTACCGTGTGGACGGATCATAAGAACCTAGAATACGTCCAGCAGGCTAAAAGACGCAATTCTCGACAAGCCGTTGGACGTTGTACTTCGCTTGGGTCAATCTTTTATTGACGTACCGTCCCGGGTCGAAGAACGTCAAGCCAGATGTGCTTTCTTGCATTTATGACCGGTTGGACAGGGACCCTTCTCCTGAGCCCATTGTACCTGCGTCCCAGATTTTGGCCCCGGGACATCGAGGTCGTTGTGCAGAAGGCTTTGCGTCTGTTGGAGAGGAACATGGAGGTGCCATCTGTGGGTTCTTTTGTTCAGAGGTGTCGATCCATTTGGAAGCGTGTCCGTGCGTCCCTTCTGTGTGCCTCGGCTAGACAAAAGGTTTTGGCCGACAGGCATCATCATCCGCCCCCCCCCCCCCCCACCCTACCAGGTTGGGCAACGGGTTTGGCTTTCCACGCGGGATCTTCATTGCGCGTGAAGGCTTCGTGGGCCCTTTAAAAATTACCCGGAAGATTAACCAGGTCACGGTGCGTTTACGGCTTCCGCGCTCCATGCGCATTCACCCAGTGTCTCCCGGTTGAAACCTGTACTCGTGAGCACTCTAGCCCCTGCGGACAAGCCGCCGCCCCCCTCCCTGGTTCGTGGAGGGAGGTCCGGTGTATACTGTTCGGCGCATTTTAGCTGAGAGACGTGTGGGAAAAGGGGTCCAGTTCCTTGTAGATTGGGAGGGCTATGGCCCTGAGGAACGCTGTTGGGTTCCTTCTAGGAACATTTTGGACCTGGGACTAATTACGGCCTTCCGCAGAGATAGGGCTGAGGGATCATCTGGGGTCGTCCCTTAGAGGGGGGGTCCTGTCATGGTTTTGCAGGTTGCCATCAATTCTCTGCAGAGGTTTCTCTCGCAGCCTCGGGACGGTGTCCTTGCCGTGTTTTTCTGCTGCCCGGCACTTATCTATCTCACCTGTTCAGGTGTCTGGCTGGCTACTTAAGCACTGTGCTTTCCGGTTCTGGTGCTTTTGTGTCAATCTTTGCCACGCTAGGTATGCGTATAGGATTTCAGGCGACTACTTGTCCTTTTGGCTATATTGTTAAGTACACTTGGGACTTGCCTTAGTGTGTTTAAGAAGTTTATTTTTCCTTTCACACTTAGTTCTTTCCTTGGTTTTCTTTTCCCTGTCTCTGTTTGAGATGGTAACCTCGGTTTCGCCTCGTTTCCGTTTGCCTCTTTATTTTAGCTCTTTGATAGTTTATTGAGCAAGAGGCAATTCCTTTTCTCTTTATCTATTTACTGCTTGAGTCTCCGAGCTTTTCGCCCACTTTTCTGGGTCGCTATTCTTTGGCTTTACACTGGGAGTTTTTTCCCATTTGTTTATTTTCCCTGCTCTGTTCGCGGACCTTCTTTCTTCTCTATTTTAGTGGTTACCACTTCTTGTGGGTAACTTTCTGATCCCCTCACGGTCGCGTCTGGTCCTCTGTTCCCGACTCACTACACCTGTTAGACACTATCTGAGTGACAATACGATAAACATAACAGATAGATGAGTTTACTGAATATGCATGCGCAGACAGGGGGCAAAAGATCATGCAGAGCCTATGTAACTTCAGATGAAATATCCTAAGGCAGTGGTCCTCAACCCTGGTCCTGGGGACCCCCTGTGTATGCTGGTTTTCGTTCCAACCACAATTGCAATACCAGAATTTTAACAAGCTGTTATTTGTTCTTAATTAGGTGTTTTAATTGTATAGAGAGAACACTTTAAACTCTTTACTCTCTTAAGCCACGTTATGTTAGCAATAGCTATGCATGCTTTGAAGAAGAAAAAATCCCATGTTCATTATGCTCATTGTGTTATATTGCAAACAATTACAAAGAAGAGGTAAGAACTCAGGTGAATAGGCTCCTAATTAGGTAATTGAACACAAGTTTAAGTTCCTTCATAATTTTTTCCTTAAACTTGTTAACACAATGCAGGTTTGGCTCGTTATCATTTGATTTGTCTTTGAATTCTTCATTATTTACCAAACGGTTAGTTTTAGTGGCCATGTGTCCACAATTTCACCAATTATGAGCCAATTGATTCACCTCAGTCTTTAATTTTGATCAGTTAAAACATTTCTTACCTCCTTTTAATTGTTTACAATACAGCACAATGTGAATATTGGACTTTTATTCTTCATGGCATGCATAGCTATTACTAACATAATGTGGCTTAAGAATGTAAATAATCCCTCTAAACATTAAAAACACCTCATTAAGAAAAATTAACAGCTTGTTAAAATTCAAGTATTGCAATTGTGGTTGGAACGAAAACCAGCATACACAGGGGGTCCCCAGGACCAGGGTTGAGGACCACTGTCCTAAGGGACCAACTTTCGGCTCTCAACCTCAGCACCAGATATAATGTCGCCCTCTGCTGATATCTATAATTGCACTCAAAAAGCCAGTTTCCACATTGGGCTCCATTCATTTTTGACAGAAAAAAAATACTTCCACACATATATTGACATTAACTGTGTGCATAAAAATTTCTTGAAAAATTGCTTATTATTTTTCCATGGTCAAATATTTTTTTCTTACCACACAGACAAAGATATTAATGTTTTAATTATTATTTACTCTTGCCTACGTCGTATTTTTGCGCGCTATTTGGCAACCAATTACATACTCGTAAGGCTTTGACATATGGAAGCATATCCGTGCCAAAATTCAAATGAAAATGCAAATCGGCGATTGCATTTCATTTACATTCGATGTGCGCAAAAACCATGACATAATTCAAATGAAAATGCAAAACGTGCACTTTGCGTTTTCATTTGCAAGTTAATGTACGCACTTTATCTGACAATTTGAAAATGTTAATGCACATCCATTTCACATTTATTTTTTCTCGCCCTCTAAGACACAACCCTGCCATAATTTTAATGAAAATGAAAAACCACATTTGCATTAGCAGTTTCTTGTTGCAATCGCATGATCCATGACAAAAAGGAAATGATAATTCAATTCGCCATTTAACATATCGTTTTCATGCTTTTGTGACACAAGAGTGACATAATTCAAATGCAATGGCATTGCATCCGTTTGCATTATCATTTACGTGTGGTCACGCAAAAACCCTGCCAAAAATAAGTGCTTATGATAAGCAGGCTATCAATAAAATAAGTGCTTATGTCTCATCGTGTCTGAGTGGTAGACGTATTTAAATGAAAATGATTCTGGAGCCTATGTTCTTAAAAGACTGAGCATAATGGCACTGTGCCAATACTGACGGATTATTTAATTTTTTACAGCTGTGTGGATAGGCTAGGCTACTGTCGGAACTCACTGTATTCGCACACCCTCTAAAAAGACACATTTTTACGTTCTCTCAATAATCAAGAGCCTATTTAAATTGAAAAAATGAAAATGTTTTGTGTAAGCTAGGCTACAACAGAAAAATCTGTGTCATAGAGGCTAACTGCCTCATCTTACAGCATTGAGATCTGGAAAGCTCCAGAGACTGTGCGAATAGCCTACCTAGTAGCCTACCAAAGACAGTGAATTGTGTTGTAGGATAGCCTATATGGTGTAACGTTATAATTAAATAAAAATATAATTAAAAAAGAAAATTAATCATCTGTAGGCTATGTTGCTTCATGACTAGGCTAAATATATATTATTACAATAGCCGAGGCTACAGGTAAAATTCCCAAGGTTGATGGGCCTTGTGAGTAGGGAGATCAAAATCGGTTGTGTCATATATCTAAAATCTTTTCTTGTGCCCGCCGGGGTTGTTTCCCCAGTGTTTTCACCACAGAACTAGCTATATACGAACGTGGTTTTCACCAAATAAAAAAAGAAGCTGTCATTCAGTTTTTACAAGTCTTTTATTGCCATCTGCTGGGTAAAGACATAAATGACAGTCCATACTACACAACATTGCCTATGCGGAATAGGCCTAATTACACAATTTTATATTTTTATTTAATTAGCCTAGATTCTATACGTTACACCATACAAAATCCACCGTTTTTGGTAGCTAGGCTGTAGGCTCAAGCTGTGTCTCCTATGGATCGCTGTCTCAGGCTTTCTGTGGACTATGTTACCTTTGCTCTGCACATAGCCTAAGGGTAAGGCTATCTAAAAGAAAACAATAATTAATAGAAATCGTGATGGAAATGCCGACGGTGAAAAGGGTAGCACATTATTCAGGCATAGCCTGCCATGAATAGCCGGCTGGTTTTGGCCACGGAAACCCGTAACATTAGGCTATCGGCTAGTTTCCACACCAGATTAACGAAAGCAGGCTAAATTATGAAATGAATTTAGTTAACATTGGGCTGGCTATGGCTAGTCGTAACTTTTAGGCTACCTCGTTTCCTTTTTAATTCCTATTATTTCGCCTATAATCCCCAAACACAGAGGACTAGGAAATGTCACTGTCTAGCCTGGTAACTGCTTGACAACCAAAATCACAGACAACCATTGAATCATATGTTCAGTGGTTTGAACCGAACAGTCCCCTGTAACGCCCCTTTCTTCGAGGCCCTGTGGTTTTTCATTTTCATTAAAATTATGGCAGCGTTGTGTTGTAGAGGGCGAGAAAAAATTCAATGTGAAATGGATTTGTATTAACATTTTCAAATTGTCAGATAAAGTGCGTACATTAACTTGCAAATGAAAACGCAAAGTGCACCTTTTGCATTTTCATTTGAATTATGTCATGGTTTTTGCGCACATCGTATGTAAACGAAATGCAATCGCCGATTTGCATTTTCATTTGAATTTTGGCGCGGATATGCTTCCATATTGACATAGTCGTCTTCACATGACATTCTGCGCCATTCCTCGTTGTACATGTGACTCCAAAGACACAACTGCTCATCGTGAGATGAGCGCAAAATGTTTAATTCCTGGTTCGGATGTGCTCCCCATTGGTTTCTATTGGCATAGCTGTCTCTACATATTATATACTCTAAGAAATATCCAGAGTGATTTAGCTAAACACTACGCTACATCCAGAAATTATCCTTTTATTTAGATTACGCATAGCTATTTAATATTTTAAAAATGCTGTAAGCAATATGCCTCTATACTCTTACGTCGTGTATTACTTATGCAAGGTGTTTACATATACATTTGGTAGACGTGTCTGTCTTAACAGTCCTCACCCGGGGCACCAATTATGTAGGGAATATATAGAGTGGGGACGGAAAGCTAGATTAAGCTGTGAATTACGCTGGAACAGTATGGATCACATGGTTGGCTAAATGGCTGTAAGTCATGAAGGGTCGTGCATATGAAATGAGCCTCAAACCATCACTTTGCTGCCAGATATGCAGTAGATATGGATGGATGACTTGAAGGGTTCTTTCTCCTGACACATTTTCCTATTGAACTCTATGGAAAAAAAATATATATATATATATATATATATATAGATTTATTAAACAAGGAAGACAAGAATACTAACAGTTACATTCTACAGACATGAGAAGTGTTGTGTGCATACTGGAGCATTTGTACGAGTACGCATGTGTGTGTGCGCCACATGTGCTCAGAGAACAAAGCAGTGTGGAGTAAGCTGGCTGTGTGGCAGCAAGATGGTGGTTAATGATAACGTTACTACAAACCCCAATTCCAAAAATGTTGGGACAGTATGTAAGATGCACATAAAAACAGAAAGCAATGATTTGTAAATTCTCTTTCACATAGATTTAATTGAAAATGGTACAAAGAAAAGAACCTATGCCTGGGATGTTTGATCAGTCTTACTGAAGTTCCTAGTGTTACAGCTGGCTCGTCCGTGAGGTGGATGGCCAGAACGTATTTGGCCTTTCTGATCTTGGAATTTCTTCTTGTCCGGTCAGGCGACAAATAGTCTTCTAGGCGCCTGGTTTGTGTCTTTGTCCATGGGTTGGAAGCTAACCATCGGTCGGAGTGGTTAGTGTAACAAGGGATTTCAGGCAGCTCCAGGTTCAGGTTCAGGTTACTTTATTTGTACCCGTAGGTAGATTTGTTTTGCAGCCAAAAATAGAGGAGGGCATCCATATTGACAAACATTAAATAATGGAGCACTGACAGAAGACAAACGCAACAGACATAAACAACAAGGTACTCAAGGCTTACTAAAAACAGGACTCAGCAGAAAGAAGGGCACAAGAACAATATAAAACCATTGGAATATCAGGATAAAATCACAGTACAAAAGACAAATAAATAAACTTTCATAAATATGTGCAAAACATTGCTAGGATTTATTTAAGTGAACAATTGCAGCTGGAACAAAGCTGTTCCTGTAGTGCTTTGTTCTTCACCTAGGTACTTGAAACCTCCGACCAGATGGAAGAGGCTGAAATTCAGCAAACAGAGGATGGGAGTCATCATTAGGGATATAGCTGGCTATCCGCTGCAACTGTCTAGTATACAGGGACTCTGGGCTCAGCTGTGACTCACCAATCAGCTGACTGGACCATTTAACAATTTGATTTAGTCTGTTTCTGTCCTTCAAAGGAAGATTACAAAACCATGACACCAAAGAAAAGGATAAAACAGACTCAATAAAAGTACGATAAAATAATTTCATCATGGTTTTCCCAATGTGGAAGTAGGACAGCTTCCTTAAGCAGAACAGACGCTGGTGCCCCTTCCTACACACAGCTTCACAATTTGCCTCAAATTTCAGTGAACAGTCAATGATAGTCCCAAGGTATTTATATGATTGCACAAGTTCAACAGTTTGACCCTTAATGGTTGTGTCTTCTGGTGTGCAAGCATGCCTTCTAAAATCAATGATCATATCTTTGGTTTTTGATATGTTGAGCTGTAGATATGAATCCTCGCACCACTTGACAAAGTGATCAATTATAGGGCCGTGGCTGTTCTCATTGCCCTGAAGCAGACTAACAATCACTGAGTCATCCACATACTTTAAAATGGTTCGATTTTTAAAAGTGCTCTGACACATATTAGTGTAAAGGATAAATAACAAGGGTGAGAGCACGCACCCTTGTGGTGAGCCAGTAGAAGAGCACACTTTGTTTGATAAAAACTCATTCACTCTGACTCTCTGTGTTCTGTTTGTTAAAAAGTCTAAAATCCAGCCCACAAGATTGTTACTTAAGTTAAAATGTTCTAAAAGCCTATGGGTTAAAATATGGGGTTGAATCGTGTTAAAAGCGGAAGAAAAGTCAATGAATAAAAGCCGAGCTTGACACCTATTTCCCTCCAGGTGTTTAAGAAGCAAGTTAAGCAGTGAGTGTGGCATCCTCCACTCCTCTGTTAGGCCTATAGGTGAACTGCAGCGGATGAAGTGCATGTTCTGTTAAAATTTCTGATCGTACCAGTTTTAAAAAAATTTTCATTAAGATTGAGGTCACGGCAATTGGTCTGAAATCATTTAAGGTTGTGGGACAGCTGGATTTAGGAACCGGGACAACAACAGCATCCTTCCAGACTTTGGGAACATGCTGTGTTTCTAGAGATTGGTTAAAAATATAATGAAAGACTGGGCTCAATTATTTTGCACAAGACTTTAGTAAACGACCGCAGATATTATCTGGTCCAAAACTCTTGTTTACTTTTGTGCAGAAGAAGGCTTTTTCAACATCCTTTTGGTTTATAGCAAAGTGCTGATTGTCACAAAGTTTGAGGCTCAGTTCCCGAGTTTCTTTTCTAAAATCAGACATATCAAAACGATTATAAAAACAATTAAGAGCATTAGCAAATTCAGTATCTGAATTAAAGATATTTAAAGTGACGTTTGTGCTATTTTTTTGTTCTGGAGGCCAGCAATAGTTTTCATGCTGGACCAAGCTGACCCAAGGTTATTAGCAGCCATCTTATTCTCCAGTTCGGATTTGTAGCTCTGTTTTGCTTTCAGAATTTCTATTTTAAGCTCGTTGGTAGCTGAGTGCAGATCTGATGCTACTCCCTGTTGAAAGGCACATTTCTTTTTCCTTATGCTAGACTCAACTGATTTAGTGACCCATGGCTTATTATTGGGGTAGATTTTAACCTTCTTACTGGGAACAACCATGTCTCTGCAAAAGGCATCGTATGAGCATGTAACATCGGTAAGTTCATCCAAGTCATCACAAGACTGCTTAAAAATATCCCAGTCAGTACAGTCGAAGCATTCCTGCAGGGAGAGCACAGATTCATTAGTCCAGACTTTCACATCCTTGGTTTGCGCTTTTTCCCTCTTTAAGACAGACTTGTAAATGGGCAGAATATACACACAGTTATGATCTGCAGAGCCCAGAGGGGGAAGAGGGAGTGATTTAAAAGCGTCTTTAATTGACCCATAACAGAGATCCAAAGTCTTGTCCCGCCTGGTTGGACAGGAGACATATTGATAAAAGTTTGTTAGGGTCTTTTTCAGAGAGACATGGTTAAAATCACCCAGTATAAAGTTTGGAGCATCAGGTGAAATAGACTGCAGTTTTTGAACTACATCAAAAAATAGAGCTGGAGGCAGAGGCAGCATTTGCCTTCGAGTGGATGTACACAGTCGTTATAAAGAGTTGAGGAAACTCGCGGGGCAGATAGAAAGGACGCACTGACATAGATAACAGTTCAACATCTGGCGTGCAGATTTGATCTCTTTGAGCCCCAAAACCATCGATGAGCAGGTCAATGTCCTGGTCTTGCTCAGTGAGCCACGTCTCTGTGAAGGCCATGATGCAGCAGTCCCTGAAGTCCTTTTGAAAGCAGGCATTTCCCTGGAGTTCGTCCACTTTGTTCCTCAGGGACTGAACGTTTCCCATAATCACCGAAGGCAGAGGGATCCTGGTGAGCTGCTGTTTCCTCAAACGCAGTCTGACACCACCTCGCTTCCCCCGCTTCCTCTTCTTCCTTGTTGAATCACCAGTGTTAGGATTAAAACCCTGATTTAAATCCTTCAGGATGAACTCTGGCAGTTGTAATGTGACATCTGTCACGCGATTTAATCTCGCACAGTTCAGCTGCAGCAGCACGTCTCTGGAGTACGTGTACTGTGTCCTTGCCGGATTGACAGCTCCGCTGACATCGCTCGCAAGTAAGAGATAAGATAAGAGCCACAGCAGGGCAGGATAAAAGAGATCCAAAGAGATGGACACTCACGAGGGACACGTAAACACGTAGAAACACTTAAAACAAGTATAAAAAACACCAAACACGGACACCAAACTCTCGCTGCCGGTCGCTGCGTGCGCATGCGCCCAAGGAAGTGTGAATTGACTACGGACTCACAATCCTGATCCCGTCTCTTTTATCCCTGTTTATGCAGGTAACCCACCACCCTCAAAACAGTACACTAACCACGGAGTAAAAGGTAAAAATCAGCTCTTTATTAACAATTCATTAAAATTGTACACATTGACTGAGACAAGAGAGAACGCCAGTCTGCTCTTTGTCCCCCCTCCCACCACACTGAGGTCCCCCTAGGTAAGCGTGCCCTGATCCCACACACCACATGCTAGTGAATCACACGCCACTCTTCATATGGTGTAATTCTGAATCCGACAGGTAAGTGTTTCCGCCGCCACACAAAACACTTGCATTCGTTCAAAATAAAAGTAACAAAATGAAACAAAAGAAAAACAAGCTGCCCAAGTACCAGGGAGCCTGGAGGAATCAACCTCTTCACTCATCTCCCGTCCTCTCTTTCCACCCTAGGTGCGCTCAGTTATATCACCCCTTGTGACCCAGCCCCTCGCATTCCCATGCAGCTCCGCATTAGTATTTGAATTCTGTAATTAGTACCTAACCATTATTCAATCATTCAATAATCCTCTGCGATTTTCTCTGCAATAATCCCAGTCACCAACTCAGGGACCATCTTGCAATTCCTTCTACTGATGGAGACCTCAAAATATCTGACATTAGCTCAGTTCCGTTTCTCTATAGTCAGATGCTGTGAGGCAAGCTAACCTGTTACTGTGGCCAACACGAATTGCGCGTGACCCACTTCTCTCTCTCTCTCTCTCTCTCTCTCTCTTGCTCTCTCTCTCTGTTCGGAGTTCCACAGAAGTGATGGAACTCCAGAGTTGATGAAAAAATGCAGAAGAGGTAGATGCTTAAATGCCTGAGTTTGTCCTGTTTCAGTTGTTTCTGCCCCCGAGCTGCACGCGCACTCTATTGTTTGTAAAAAGGAAACTTTTCATGAAACATTTATTGTTACTCAGAACTTAATTTCTTGTTCAAAGCAGGTAATTATGCAGTCTCCTCGCTTTGTTTCTTTAGTCTGAACAGGTCACTGATTTTAAGGTATAAACAAAACACCAGTATTTCAGTGATGGATTCACTGCAGATTATTTGTTGCTGTGCTGACACATACTTTCTTTTTCACGTTTCCAAATGTCCAATCAATTTCCCAGACTATGAGAGGAACCAATCAAGTCTCAATTAACCCTTTTTTTGTAATGGTGCTATTGACAGACGCTTTGGATATGGATAATGTGAAAATAGAGCATTGTATTCAGACTAATGAACCAGACTTTAGCCTCATCAGACCACAAAATATTCTTCCAGAAGGTCTCAAGGTCTGCCACATAGCTTAATGTTTGCCTTTCTCAGAAGTGGCCAAATCTGTACAGCAATGAAGAGATGGTTGATTCTTGGATAGGTTTTCCCATTTCAGCCAATGAAACTCTGCAACTCTGTCAGTGTTGTAGCTGGCCTCTTGATCACCTGTCTAATAATTAAACTTCTCATCCCCTCAATGCAATGACCTGGTCATCGCTCCTCCCGACCACTGTTCTCCCTACTGACTCCCCAATAGTGGAATGACCCACCCACCTCAGTCGGGACAGCTGAGTCCCTCCCTACCTTCTGGTGTAACCTGAAGACCCATCTGTTCAGGAAATACCTCTACTCCCCTTCACCCTGATTCCCATTCTTCTCCTGTATATCCTAAAATATAAAAAAAACTCTACCTTCCCTTCTACATCTTCAGTCTAGTGAAAAGGATTACCTATCGCTGGTGTGTTTTTTCCCAACCATTACACTCTCATCAGTTGCTACTTGGAATGTTAGCAATTTACGATTTACTCTTTCTATGTGTCGATCTGGATAAGAGCATCACCTAAATACCTAAATTTTAAATATAATGGAAAATGTCATCTCTCAACAAAATGGAATATACCTGGTCTGATTTAGGTTGATAAAACAAAGGGGGAGAATACTTAAGTCATTTTCAGGTTTAAAAATTATAATTAAAAAAAGAAAATATATATATACACTACTCACAAAAAGTTAGGGATATTCGGCTTTCGGGTGAAATTTCAGGATGAACCTAAAATGCACTATAACCTTTACAGGTGAAATTAATTTGACCTTCTCTAAACTTTTGAATGCACATGTCCAACTATTCAATGTTTCAGTACTTTTTGCACAACTTGCTGTTCTCTAACAAGGAGCTGAACGGCAAAATTCACAACAGGTGTTTGATCCATGAATCGACCAATAAATTTCCTGGTTCAATTAGAATTGGTATTTAAACAGTCCTCTTCATCATGCTGTTCACATTTTGACATCATGAGACCAAGACGACACCTAACAATTGATCAACAGTACCTCGCCATTGCGAGGCTTCAAACAGGATGTTCTCAGAGGGAAGTGGCCACTGAGCTTAGAGTGTCACAGAGTGTCATCAGCAGGTTGCAACAGAGATACAGAGAGACTGGAAGAGTCACAGAAAGGCATAGAAGTGGACGTCCTTTGGCCACATCCCACACTGATGACCGCTTCATTGTGAACAGTGCCCTGCGGAACCGGATGATGAATGCCACTCAACTCCAGGCACATTTAAGGGAGGTGAGAGGCACCCAAGTGTCACGTCAGACCATTCAAAACCGTTTACATCAGCGTGGTCTGCGTGCTAGACGACCTGCAAGGGTACCTGACCACACCACCAGGCACAGGCGTCATCGTCTTGCATGGGCCAGGGAGCATTTACGCTGGACGAGGGACCAGTGGGCCTCAGTGCTGTTCTCTGATGAAAGTCGATTAACGTTGAGCAGAAATGATGGCTGCCAACGATGTTGGAGACGTCAAGGAGAGCGCTATGCATCAGCCACTGTTGTCACCAGACGACCCTTTGGTGGTGGCGGTGTTACAGTGTGGGCAGGTGTGTCTAGTCAATACAGAACTGCCCTACACTTTGTGAATGGTACAGTGACAAGCCCATACTACCTGAATAACATCATTAATCCAGTCATTGTGCCCCTGCATGAACAACACAGGCCTAATTTCATCTTCATGGACGACAATGCTCCAGCTCATCGAGGTCGCATCATTAGGGAAAGGCTGCTGGAGACTGGGGTACCTCAAATGGAGTGGCCTGCACTTTCTCCAGACCTGAATCCCATAGAAAACCTATGGGATCAGCTGACTCACCGTGTAGAGGCTCGTAACTCTGTACCCCAGAACCTCAATGACCTGAGGGCCGCCCTTCAAGAAGAGTGGGATGCCATGCCTCAGCAGACAATAAGTCGACTTGTGAACAGCATGAGACGTCGTTGTCAAGCTGTAATTGATGCTCAAGGGCACATGACAAGTTATTGAGACATTGACATTTTTGTTGTGGTATACCCACCACTGTTGTTGGCTTTTGTTTCAATAAATTGTTTGAGATGAGGAAATCACCATTGCATGCTTCTACTTAAATGCCCTACTTTCATGATACGCATAATATCACTGTAGCGTGAACTTACATTTTCCATAAATTTCACCCGAAAGCCAAATATCCCTAACTTTTTGTGAGTAGTGTATATATATATTATATAATTTATCCTTTATCTAACCAGGTAGGTCAACTGTGAACTCAATTCTATTTTGCAGTGACAATGCAGGAAAGTGGGTAGGAATGCAAGGGATTACGTAATCAATCAGACATAGGGGGGTGATTAAGTGGCCAGATGTAGCGAGCCAGTTTTTGTGGGAACTTGTCCTAGACACCAGGGTTAACACCCCTACTGTTTGGAAAAGCGACTTGGGATCTTTAAAAAAAAAAATGAAATGAAAGAACAAACACAATTATAAGTGTCTACATAAATATTTTTCCTGCTTTGAGTGTGCCGAATGTGATTGTGTTAAAAAATGAGTTTGTTATCATAATGTTTTTAAAGAAAATAAGATGGCTTTGTCAAGCTCATCCTGGAACAAGGCTGCGTTCCAATCAAGGGGCCAAGACTGGGCTTTCGTCTTTGCTTGACAATCCGCTGAAGCCTACGGTTATCTCTTTTGCTTGTGCACCTTCTCCTGCCACATTTTTCCCTTCCACTAAACTTTCTATTGATATGCTTGGACACTGCACTCTGTGAACAGCCAGCCTCCTTAGCGATGACCTTTTGTGGCTTACCCATCTTCTGGAGGGTGTCAATGATGGTCTTCTGGCCAATTGTCAAGTCTGCAGTCTTCCCCATACTGAACCAAACTGAGATAAACTTTGCAGGTATTTTGAGTAAATTAGTAAATGATAGTGTGACACTCAGTCTAAAACATTCATTGTCTGAAATAACTGAAGTAAATGCTGATTTTCGACACACTATTCTAATTTCTTGAAATACTGTTTTGGGGGTTTTCTGGAGCTGTAAGCCAAAATGATGAAAAATGAAACAAATAAAGGCTAGAAATATTTCACTTTGTGTGTAATGAATCTATAATCTATGAAAGTTTCACTTTTTGAATGGAATTATGGAAAAAAACAACTTTTCCATGATATTCTAATTTTTTGGAAAGGATCTGTGTATATATATATATTTATTTATTTATTTTTTTGGATACTGCACCGTTTTGAAATAATCGCACTCCAAACTTCCTATGTCCACCAATGTAAATTAATGAAGAAGGTGAAATTTTGAATGGGATTTTCTTGCCAATTTTAGAACGTCTCAAACTTTTGACACTGCGGTATGAGAGAAGAGGTCCTCCACTATTTCTGACCCGAGTTGGGTGAAATATTACTGTAGCATTTTGAAATAATCCCACTTCAAACTTTCTATGTAATCCAATGTAAATCTACTGAAAAAGGTGATATTTTGAATAGGATTTTCTTGCCAATTTTAGAACGTCTCAAACTTTTGACACTTGGGTATGAGAGAAGAGGTCCTCCACCGCATCTGACTCGAGTTGGGTGAAATATTACTGTAGCATTTTCAAATAATCCCTCTTCAAACTTTCTATGTAATCCAATGTCAATCTACTGAAAAAACGTTAGAATTTTGAATCGGAATTTCTTGCCAATTTTAAAACGTCTCAAACTTTAGACACTTGGATATGAGAGAGGAAGAAGGTTCTATTTCATATTGTTCAATACGGCATGGTATGAGAGGAGACTGAATAGCAAATTAACCACCACTACGGGAGGAACCACGTCACGCCATAAATATGGCGCTTGTACGCCATCCGGCCTTTTTTTGTCTCAGTTTGAGCTGAGACTGGTTTGTATGGTACCTTTTAGAATTTCTTGCCTCTCTCTATTGCCCGGAGCTAAGTCCTGAACGGAGTATGCTTTCTGGGGCTTTCCCTCCCCAGCAACGTGGAATCACGGTTTGTTGCTGTTTGTTTGGCTACCCTTACTCGGTAGAGTTGTTACCTTTTGTTAGGCAGTTCACTGCCTTTTTTCCTTGCAGAAGTAGATCGGGTTATGCCGATATCTTCTGATTGTATTTTGTCCTGTTGAGGCATTGAATTTTCTTTCTCCTTGTTGTTACTAAGAAAGGGAAAAGGGACAAGCCGGAAGTAGACTGTGTCAGCGGACACACGCTACCTGAGGTTTTAGCGGCCTCTGGCGGCCCTTCAGTGCTACTGATTCGGGCCTACTGCTAGCCACCTGCGCCAGCCTACTAGGCCTCTGCTTGGTTGGCTTAGCTAGCCGACACTACGCTGCCTGTGGTGTGTTGGAGGGATTTCCGCAGGATATGTCCTCCGCTACCCCCAGTAACCTTGCTATGGCGCCTACGTACCCGATGTCCTTCAGTGCTCAGCACCTTGGAGTCGGGGTACAAGCTCCAGTTCACACGCGCCCCCCCCCCCTCCCGGGGTTATCCCAAATCAGGAGAAACTGTCTACTGCGTGAACTCTCCTAGATGAGATTCTGGTGTTTCTGAAAAGCGAGCAATAACACCCTTGCCCTAGGTGGCAATGGGATTTATTTTACGTATTTCCCGGCACCTGAGATGGATGGGCTTCCGCCCCATCTTAGGCCGGAGAGGGCTCAACTGCTTCCTAAAGCGCCTGCCCTTCCACATGCTCCGCCGTTCCAGTCTCCCCCTACTGGTGGGAGACAGCGATTGGTTCACTTCTGTGGCCCTGCCGGATGTATACTTCCATATCCCCATACAGCAGGATCACCGGAAGTACCTCCGCTTTTCCTTCCAAGGCAAAGGGTACGATCACTCGGTCCTCTCCTTTGGCCTAGCCCTGGCCCCACACACTTTTTATGAAGTGCAAGGAGACACGCTGATCCCACTCTGTCACTAAGGGATTTGCATTGCGAACTACCCGGACGACTGGCTAATCTGCGATCCTTCAGAGGAGCAAGCCAGAAGGGATACAAGGTCAGTACTGGCCCACTTAGCTAGCTTGGGCCTGAACAGGGGAAAAGAGCCACCACACCCCCAACAGAGAGAGGGTTTTCCTGGGCCCGGTTTTGGTCTCAATGTCCATGCAGGCCCCTCTGACCCAGAGAGGCAGCATGTTTTTGATGGAGAGTCTGTCCCACTTTGCTGCAGCAGGTGACAGTAAACATTAAATACAGTAATATTTCACCCAACTCGGGTCAGATATAGTGGAGGACCTCTTCTCTAATACCCAAGTGTCAAAAGTTTGAGACGTTCTAAAATTGGCAAGAAAATCCTATTCAAAATTTCACCTTTTTCAGTAATTTACATTGGTGGACATAGGAAGTTTGGAGTGCGATTATTTCAAAACAGTGCAGTATCCAAAAAAAATATATATATATACAGATCCTTTCCAAAAAATTTGAATATCATGGAAAAGTTGTTTTTTTTTCCATAATTCCATTCAAAAAGTGAAACTTTCATAGATTATAGATTCATTACACACAAAGTGAAATATTTCTAGCCTTTATTTGTTTCATTTTTCATCATTTTGGCTTACAGCTCCAGAAAACCCCCAAAACAGTATTTCAAGAAATTAGAATAGTGTCTCGAAAATCAGCATTTACTTCAGTTATTTCAGAGAATGAATGTTTTAGACTGAGTGTCACACTCTGTACGTGGTGGTTTTTGAAGCACTGACTCCAGCCTCAGTCCACTCCCTCTGCATCTCCGCCAAATTTTGGAATCGTCTTTGCTTGACAATCCGCTGAAGCCTATGGTCATCTCTTTTGCTTGTGCACCTTATCCTGCCACATTTTTCCCTTCCACTAAACTTTCTATTGATATGCTTGGACACTGCACTCTGTGAACAGCCAGCCTCCTTAGCGATGACCTTTTGTGGCTTACCCATCTTCTGGAGGGTGTCAATGATGGTCTTCTGGCCAATTGTCAAGTCTGCAGTCTTCCCCATACTGAACCAAACTGAGATAAACTTTGCAGGTGTTTTGAGTAAATTAGATGATAGTGTGACACTCAGTCTAAAACATTCATTCTCTGAAATAACT
Organism: Synaphobranchus kaupii; assembly: GCA_029718625.1. Lineage (NCBI taxonomy): Eukaryota > Metazoa > Chordata > Actinopteri > Anguilliformes > Synaphobranchidae > Synaphobranchus > Synaphobranchus kaupii. The sequence continues at coordinate 22,450,390 of CM056397.1, read as the reverse complement.
GAAGTAAATGCTGATTTTCGACACACTATTCTAATTTCTTGAAATACTGTTTTTGGGGTTTTATGGAGCTGTAAGCCAAAATGATGAAAAATGAAACAAATAAAGGCTAGAAATATTTCACTTTGTGTGTAATGAATCTATAATCTATGAAAGTTTCACTTTTTGAATGGAATTATGGAAAAAAAAAACTTTTCCATGATATTCTAATTTTTTGGAAAGGATCTGTAATATATATATATATATATATATATATATATATATATATATATATATATATATATATACACAACTAGGCTGTCAGAATGTTGAGCCAATTAGATTTAGCGGAGAAAAAAGCGGAAGGATGACCGTGAAAGCATACAATCGCTTTTCGCGACCGATTTAAGGTGGACCGGCAATTCCGAATCGGGAGTCAACTTCAGCGTCCTAATAAATACAGGTTAATGTAGTAGTTTGCTATTTTGTATTTCATAGTTTAGCAAATTGTGTTATGCAGCAACAGAGTAGCGTATACTGTGGGATGTAGGCTAGCTACCTACCAGGTTCTCGTTAATCTTGCTTTTAAACGGATTATTAGGCTACTTGTCTCTCAATATTTTTCAGGAGGCTGCCAGTTAGCCTAACAATTGAATTTCACAATAACCAAGACAAATAGGTAAATAAACGTGTGCAGCATTTTACTATATTCACAAACGCAAAATGCGTTACTAGCCTATGTCATGCGAAGTGATCCATGAACGGCACATATTTGGGTAAATTCGTTTTTCTAGCTTTAAAGCATGCATTGGACTAAACGCTGGTTCCAGAAATTTAAGAGGTTTGCCTCTTTAAATGTATGCTTTCTAATGTTTAATTCGTTTTGACTAAATCGAGTGCCGTCTTAAATTAATGACATTCTTTAACGTGATGAGGAGAACGCAATGCTAAAGTGCAACTCAGAGAAAACGGGATTTTTTTGCCAGTTAATTATTCAGAATTAGCTATTACCACCCTTATTAAACAATCTCACGTTAGTTATCTCTTTGTCATTGTCATAATCATTAGCCTATAGGATACATAATTGTTCTTGATTATTCAGGCAATTTGTTTGATTGACATAAGCAAGCAAAATAAACGGAAGTTGAGAATATGTTCGGTTTAAATTCTTTATTCCAGCGCACGGGCTGTCCTACATATTTAAATGCTACACGATTTTATGACACAAAGAAATATGCTAGCCCACAAAACTTGTTGTATTTATTGATATTTTTTATTTAGTAAATCAATTGCTTGACTGGTAATTAATGTGAACAGGTTGAGTTTCACCGTTTAAAGGTACGGTGGCAGACGTTTTACATGATCCGAGATCCCACGATACGCCACTGTGCAGCAGCAGCATGGTTAACTTCCGAGTATAGATGGGGTGAGTGCGTCTCAATTCAAATAACCAGATCCGCCCTCGCTCCCTCCCATTCGCTAAACGCAAGTGTATACTCCTGTTTTATTGGTATGTGCGTCACATCCTCCCAAGTGAAGTTTGCAAGTGAAGTTTACTAGGGTGGAGCAAAAACTGAATTGGGACGCAGCCCAAGTCTGAGGAGACCAGTAGCACTTTGCAAATGTTATTTTTATGATACCACTAGATGGTGTGTTTCACTCAGCATGATAGAGATGGTCCTACTAGGTAATGGGAAACAGTAGTGTAGGATGTGTGTGTGTGTGCGCGTGTGTGTTTAATAATTAATATTTAGCCTAATGCATGTATCAAAAGATTTTTAGATCATCAGTTTTTATGGTGAAATAGATTTTTTTTTAATTTTATTGACTTGAATTGTGAGTTGTTCTAATCCTTTTATTTGCCCTGGATAACGACATTTGCCAAATAAATACAAAATGTTATATATATATATATATTTGTTTGTATATACAGTATGTATATATATATATATATATATATATATATATATACAGTGCCCTCCACAATTATTGGCACCCTTGGTAAAGATCAGTAAAAAGGGTTATAAAAAATTCACCGTTTGGTGAATTAGCTTAATCTCACACTGAAAAAATGAAGAATAATTATTTTTAACAAAACCACGTGTGCCAAATTATTGGCACCCCTGTATTTAATACTTTGTACAACCTCCCTTTGCCAATAAAACAGCACTGAGTCTTCTCCCGTAACATCTAATAAGGTTGGAGAATACAGAGCAAGGAATCTGAGACCATTCCTCTTTACAGAATCTCTCCAGATCATCCAGAGTCCTAGGTCCTCTCTTGTTCACTCTCTTCTTCAGCTCAGCCCACAGGTTTTCAATGGGGTTTAGGTCAGGGGACTGAGATGGCCATGGAAGAAGCTTGATTTTGTGTTCAGTTATGTTTTGGATCATTGTCCTGCTGGAAGATCCAACGACAACCAAATTTTAGTTTCCAGGCACAGGCAGCCAGATTCAGATTGAAACTTTCCTGGTATTTCATGGAGTTCATGATGCCATGTACCCTAACAAGGTTCCCAGGGCCTTTGGAGGAAAAACAGCCCCACAACATCACAGAACCTCCACCATACTTAACAGTGGGGATCAGGTTATTTTTGGTATAGCCATCCTTCTTTTTACGACAAACCCACCTTGAGTGCTGCTTGCCGAAAAGCTCAATTTTTGTTTCATCTGACCATAGAACACGGTTCCAGTTAAAGTTCCAGTAGCGTTTAGCAAACTCCAGGCGCTTACGTTTGTGGTGAAATGACAGGAAAGGCTTTTTTCTGGCATGCCTTCCAAATAATTTGTTGGCATGGAGGTGACGTCTAATGGTAGTTTTGGAGACTTGATGACCCCAAGATGCTACTTTCCTTTGTAATTCTCCAAAAGTGATCCTTGGGGATTTTTTTGCCTCTTTTACCATCCTCCTCACTGTGCATGGGGGCAAAATAAACTTTGGTCCTCTTCCAGGCAAGTTTGTAACAGTTCCAGTTGCTTTGAACGGCAGATATGGGCATTTTCATGTGAGTAGCTATTTTTTATAGCCATTCCCTGAATTATGAAGCTCAACACACTTTTCCCTCATTTGATTTGTGTGTTCTCTTATCTTTCCCATGTTGATGTATGAATAAGGGAATATGGCCTCTGTCATATTCATATTTATACCCCAGTGAAACAGGAAGTCATGGATTACTGCTTGAAAGTTCCTAAAAACTCTGATCAACTTTAAAAAGTAAAATATAAATGGAAAAAATGCTTCAGTTACATTTTGTTCATAAGAATTTCTAGGGGTGCCAATAAGTGTGGTTTTGTTAAAAATATTTATGTTTTGTTAAAAATATTTATTTCTTGAGGGATTTTTTTTTCCTCAGAATAAATTAACTTCAATTACAGGTTGGATTTTTCTAATTTCTTCAGTGTGAGATTAGGCTAATTCATCAAAATGTGAATTTTTTATAACCCTTTTTACTCATCTGTACCAGGGGTGCCAATAATTGTTGACACTGTATATACTGTATATAGTGGGGACGGAAAAAAAGTATTCGGGCAATGACAATTTTTGGCTCTGTTCTCCAGAACATTGGATTTGAAATGGAACAGTGACTATGAGGTTAAAGTGCAGACTTTCAGCTTTAATTTAAGGGTTTTTACATCCATATCGGGTGAACCGTGTACCAATTGTAGCCCTTTTTATACATAGCCCATAGAGTTCAATAGGAAAATGAGTCAGGAGACCCTTAAAGTAATCCATGCATAGCTACTGCATATCTGGCAGCAGAGTGATGGTTTGAGGCTTGTTTGATACCTCAGACCCTTGATGACTTGCATCCAATTAGCCAACCATGTGATCCATACTGTTACAGCGTAATGTACAGCTTAATCTGCATCCCCCCCCCCCCCACACACACACACACACCCTGTCTTTTGATGTTGTTGGGTCACAGACATCAGGAAGTCATGGCATGCAAAGGACATGTAACCAAATATTAAATTTGATTACTTTATTTTATATTAATTACTTTTTGTCCCCTAAAATGGGGAGCTATGTATAAAAAGGGCTACAACTGCTACACGGTTCACCCAATATGGATGTAAAAACCCTCAAATTAAAGCTGAAAGTCTGCACTGTATCTATAGTCACTGTTCCGTATCAAATCCAGTGTTCTTGAGTACAGAGCCAAAACAACAAAAAGTGTGTCACTACCTGAATACTTTCTGTCCCCACTGTATAGAGGGGGTGGACAAAATATCGGAAACCCCTCCAAAAACTGAATATCTAGTAACTAATAACAAGTAGGCCCACCCTTTGTCATACAATTTCTGAACTGTGTGTAGTGGGATATTGGCCCATTTTTCAAGAAGGACAGTCTCCAGTTCTTTGAGGTGGAAATCTAGTTTGCACTCTGCGCTCCAGAACTTCCCTTAAAGGTTCAATTATGTTTTGATCTGGTGATTGTGCAGGCCATGGAAGGTATTTGACATTATCCTTGTGTTCTTGGAACCATTCTTTAATGTTTTTAGCAGTATGTTGGGGGCCTTATCATGTTGGAATATGGGGACATCATGAGGGAACAGTGTTTGCAGCATCGGGTGCACCTGGTCTTGTAAAATGGTTTCATATTGTCTGCCTGTTACACGTCCATGGAGAGCAATCATTGGACCCAATGAGTCCCATGAAATGGCTGTCCATACCATTACAGAACCACCACCATACTTAACAGTTGGCAACAGACATTGTGGATTGAATGCTCCTTAGGCTTTGTCCAAACATAAACCCGTCCAGATGTAGTAAAAAGAGTAAAAGATCATCAGACCATATCACTTTTCTCCCTTGCTCAGGGGTCCCGGTTTTGTGTTCCATACACCATGTTATGTGTTTTTGTGCATTAGCCTTGGATACAAATGGCTTCCGAATGGCGGCCCTGCCATAAATACCAGCTTTTTAAGCTCACAAAGTACTGTTTTTGTTGAGACTTGTTCATATGTGGATTGATTCAATTATGTGTTGATTTTTAGAGCTGTAGTTCTGTGGTTATTAGCAACCATCCTACCAAGTGTCCGTCTGTCCCTGTTGGAGAACTTTGACTTGCAGCCACAGTTCTTTTTTGCTGATGCTGTTTTTTGGTGTTGGGCATATGTTGTCATAATTTTTGACACTGTTCCCCTTGTCATCTTAAATAATTTAGCAATTTTTGTGACCGACGCACCTGCAATTCGGGCACAAACTATTTGGCACCTTTGGAACTCTGCTGGGTAAGTCTCCAAATCAAGATGAGGATACTAACAAAGTGCTCCTGGTTAGACCTCTTTTAAGCAGACATACAGTTGCAAGAAAAAGTATGTGAACCCTTTAGAATTTTCTGTATATCTGCATAAATTCGATCTAAAATGCGATCACATCTTCATCTAAGTCCTAAAACTTGATAAAGTGAACCCAACTCAACAAAAAACACAAAAAACATTATTCTTTTATAATTTATTTATTGAGCAAAATTATCCAACATTAAATGCTTTGTTGGAAAAAGTATGTGAACCCTTGGATCATACGTATTTTTAAAGTATCATATTTAATATTTGGTCGCATATCCTTTGCATGCTGTTACTTCCTGAAGTCTGCGACCCATCAATATCAAAAGGCTCTCAATATCTTATTTTCAGGTACTGTTACAAGCAATACTATAACCACTCTGCATTTGAATGGATCTTTATGGGAATTGGGGGGTGAGACTAGATTCAGCTGTAAATTACACTTGTACATTATGGAACACATGACTGGCTAAATGGCTGTAAGTCATCCAGGGTCTGAGGTATCAAACGAGCCCCAAACCATCACTCTGTGGCCAGATATGGAGTAGATGTGGATGGATCACTTTAAGGGTTTCTTCTCCTGACTTTTTTCCCCATAGAGTTCTATAGGAAAATGAGTCAGGAGAAATAACCCTTGCAGTGATCCATCCACATCTACTCCATATCTGGCCACAGAGTGATGGTTTGGGGCTCGTTTGATACCTCAGACGCTGGATGACTTACAGCCATTTAGCCAGTCATGTGTTCCATAATGTACGAGTGTAATTTACAGCTGAATCTAGTCTCACCCCCCAATTCCCATAAAGATCCATTCAAATGCAGAGTGGTTATAGTATTGCTTGTAACAGTACCTGAAAATAAGATATTGAGAGCCTTTTGATATTGATGGGTCGCAGACTTCAGGAAGTAACAGCATGCAAAGGATATGCGACCAAATATTAAATATGATACTTTAAAAATACGTATGATCCAAGGGTTCACATACTTTTTCCAACAAAGCATTTAATGTTGGATAATTTTGCTCAATAAATAAATGATAAAAGAATAATGTTTTTTGTGTTTTTTGTTGAGTTGGGTTCACTTTATCAAGTTTTAGGACTTAGATGAAGATGTGATCGCATTTTAGATTGAATTTATGCAGATATACAGAAAATTATAAAGGGTTCACATACTTTTTCTTGCAACTGTATGCTGCTAAGTAGCATTCAAATTAATAGGAATCACCTGTGTAGATGCTTTTGTAATTGTAGTTTAAATGCTTCAAAGTTAAAGCCATTTTTCAGGGGTGATTTTGTCCACCCCCTGTATATATATATATATATATATATATATGCAATAAAGCATTGCTAATTGTAATCGGAAGTGGAATGTGTTGGAAATCATGGGAGCCAAGTACATCTACAGAATGTTCCAATGATGACTATACTGATGAAGAAATGGCTACAGACACAAAAAATAGTACTATAAGGGCCGAAACATACCTCACGCAAATATGCGAACGTGGACGCTTCGAGCTACGCAAAGTTTTTCTTTTGCCATGACATTTGTGAAAGCCAAACCAGAGGAAAGCACAGATCGAACAAGAAAGTTGTTTACTGTTGTTGCCTGCTATAGCGTCCCTTGCTGCAACGCTCTGGCTTGTCTTTCACAAATGTCATGGCAAAAGAAAAACTGTTCGCGTAGCTCGAAGCGTCCAAGTTTACGTATTTGCGTGAGGTATGTTTTGGCCCTAATGCTGTTTTCTATCATGTTTATATTTAATGCAATTGCACTTTTGTAGGACTGCAGGATCTATATACAGAGCCAATGTTAGCTGGTCTAAAGTGAGAAGAGAAAAAAATCGCCCCACATAGAAAATTATGCACAAATATAAACCCTAGCCCCCCCTTATTGGTCCATTTGGCAGTTTGCAAAAACAAAATCTTTTCAGGGAAGTGTAAAAGACATAAGACATAAATAACAGACATTTGTTTGCACGGGTCATTGTGCCATTCTTTTCAGGAACAGAGGTGTTGTGGCTTGTATTTTAAATTTGTGCATTCAGTTCTCTAGACAGCACACATTCGAGATCCCATGAATTGCTTTTTGAGGTTTATAACCAGTGCACCCATTTTCTTGTGTAATTTAGATATTTACTCTGGTAAGGATAAACAGCAGTGACCAGGTTATTCATTGAGCTAATCCTGGATTTTGTGTGTCCTCTCTGTGTCCCACAAGTAGTTGCAGGGCACTTTGCCCCAAATAAGTCTCCGGTCATACTGAGCAACAGGCCAAGAGGCAATAATTACCATTTAAGGTTAGCAGATACTCTTATTCAGTGACCTCAGACCTAAGATACTACAATGAGTGCTCAGAGCAGCTGTGGATATAGCAAGGGAAAGCATTGATATGAAACACTTGTTAATTATTAGCTACTTAATTACCTTAAAAAAATTTAATTAAATAAAAAACACAATGTAACATTTTCATTTTCTGTCTTCATTGTGCTTATTCTGTTTATAGAGTTCCACATAATGTGTTTAAAGTTAGTGGTTCCTGTTCTGTGGCCTAGCATGTATAATGTCGATTTCACATTTTTTTGTTCAGAAGATGCTCTTATACAGAGCAACTTAGTTTTGTGAACCAGTATGGATACAAAAAATTGTTAACCCTATCACATGATTTGTACAAATCTGAATGGTAAAAGCAGTACCCTTGAAAGAGATTGTCTATTAATCTATTAAATAATTTTTAAATGTAACTATTACACCACAACAGTATCTAATTTTTTTTACACAGTCAGTTTCCATCTAGAATTTATGTAATGGAAGGAGCTTATGTAGGCAGCCTACGTTGCTGAAATACAGGTTCTGTGCCTTTAATGCAAGGTTGCAGTAAATTTCCATTGAGCCTCACAGCCTACGTGGCAGGAATACTTATATATCTCAGTGCTTGGGGAGGTCCCGGCTCGAGCCTGATCTAGTTACAGTTGCCTAGGAACCAACGATGGTATGCAGAAAAGCTGTTTTAAAAAAAAAAACCTTGACGTTTTGCCAAGATTTTCAGCTATGGTCGAAGCATTTAGACTTTGACTTAACCTACTGGTAACATTGCAGTGGTGACATTAGTGTATCTGGAAAAGACTGTCCCGACAAAAAATGTCTGTTCGGCATTGAAAATATTCAAAAGGACTATAGGATAGCCTATACCACCTTCCACTAACTAGATCTAAAACTATAGTGTGCATTGTTCCAAAACAAAATGTTCAAATGAGATATTTTGTAGCCTAATTAATCGAATACAAGGAACATTTAGGTTTCGTAAATAACATGGGCATTAACATAGGCCTATATTAAATTATTTCCATATGTTCCATATATTAACATTGGTTGACTGAGTAGTACACTCTGGAAAGACATTACAACGCACAAAATATGTGCGTGAAGTCATAGTTTTGCTTGTAATGTGTAGTTAAAGAACAGTTCCAACTATATCACTTAAAAAAGAAAAAGAAAAAAAAGATATTCATGTCTTGCATTCAGTGATGTCTTGGCCAGTTTCTACTGGCTCGTTGCTGTTGCTAGGCTGAGTTCATATCTTCCTCAGTCTTCCGCGGGACAACCGGAAGAGAAGCTACTAGTCACATCCTATTGGTCGGTTGTAGGGGTGGGGATAATACAAAAAAAAGTAGAAGTCGTCGTGGTGTGGTGGAGGTGGGGAGAGAGAAAGTGCGGTGAAAAGGGAACTGCACGTTCTGGTACATGCATGGGCGATGTCGAATAGACACTATGAGGCCACAAAGGTGGGCTTTCACTGAGTAGCCTAACTGCGAAAGTAACTGCATTTCAGTGAATAAACACGGAATTCCAACAATGTTTTAAACACTGTGTAGTGGGTGGGGATTTGTTCAATGTAATTATTGTAAACACTGCTGATGTTATTGCTCAGATGGCCTAAATATGACACTATTTCTACGTGCATTTCACGCGTACCTAATAGAAGGCATCAATTAAAACCTCGCCCCGTCACATTAATTGAAATCGTTTGGCTGCGTGTTTATTTTTGATAATTTGATTCCACATTCGGTCAGTTGTGTAGGGTGCACAGCCAGTAAAGCGCACTTAAAACGATTTACAAACGGTCTTGAAATTATGAATAGCTACTACAAACATGTACATTGTACATGTTCGTAGTACTTACCCAATCCCCAGTCAGACTGCAAGAAGATGATAACGCTGTAACATAGCCTACAATGTAGGCTATTATAGCGTCTGTCGGCCTACTGCCCCTATGACTAGGCCTACATAGGCTACAACATCAACCAGTAGGCTAGTATCTTTTTAAGTAGCCTACTGCTGTAGACTAGCATTATTAGCCTTCTTAAAGTAGCTAATAGGCTATTATTTAGTAGCCTTGAATCAAAAAGAGTGCTCTTGCATGCCGTTTCTAGGTAAATCGTTGGCAATTACCTGGTTATCGTATCCTTAAGACTCACGGTCTCAAATCAGTAGGTAGCCTATCTCAGAGATCTTTATAAGAATTTTGTGTCCAAAAATGTATCCTGGGATGGGTCACTACAGAAAAGCGTTCGATTTTTAAAGTAGGTAGTTCAACTCACTCCTTTTTTATTTTGACTGCGGATACATAATAACCTAAACACGTGCAGCCAATGTAGTAAATTTATAATTGGCAACATTTGTCACGTATTTTTTTGCGTTTGGTTACACTGTAAATAACATTTCGAAATGGGAGAGTACTAGGCTAGTTTTGATTATAAAACGCTCTGTTTATTACTTGTGTTTTTGTACGACCATATGCTCTGATAGTTTTTTTATTTTTAAATGGAATATGTGAAGGGCACATTTCTCGACCACTTATTCAATATTAAAAAAGAGCTATGGCCGCCCGACGTTCGTGCAATTTCCACCAACAAAGATGGTGAGAGAGAGACAGAGATGTGATTTCTCTACCCAGCATGCTTGTCTGCTAGAGGAAGTTGTGCAGGATTACATTAAAAAAGAAGGGCAGCCCCATGCTGAAGAGGACAACAGAGCGAGCCGAGGTAGGGAGAAGGACGGAGTGTAATAGACAGCCTCACAACACACCCACCACAGCCCAAGATGGCAGAAGCGCGAAGACCGGGTAGCGGTGAGAACCACGGACAAAACGCGCGAAATCTGCGGGGAAAGCGTCGCTGGCTCGCGCACACGAGAGAAAGGCTGAACGTTTCAGCCGAGTTAGGGTAAGAAACTCGAAAAATAACGGCGATTTGGTCGCTTTGAGGGGACGAGCAGAGATGTGACAATATGGAGGCGAGAAAGAGAGTTCTACTGTCGACTGTTAAAATGGCCATGATGGGTTTTCAGCCAAGAGATGGAAACTAACTGTTTAGAACGACATTTCGATGGGGTTTTTAGTTTTTTTTTGCGTCAGGAAGATGCGGGAAAATACAACGGCTTTTCGGAAGCAAAACATTTGTGTTTAGGGAAATATCTTTACAAAGAAAACTAAGGAGTTGTAGAACCTACGCATTTTAACGTGCTTTGTCCTTGAGATAGGGCAAATGTCCTTGCCGGAATTAAACGGGGAAAGTGGCATTAAATTAAGAAAAATAAAGCAAAAAAACATTGGTTAGCACCTGTCTAAACCGTTAAGAGTATTTGGAACATCAGCATGATTTCAAGACACATTTTAAAGGGAGACAGGGTTTTAAAAACATTTTAGCCTGTATTTAAATAGCTATATAACGTAAGTACCTGTAAATACAACATTTGACTTTGAATGTCCAAATCTATGAAACAGTGTAGGTTAGTGTTTTGGAAATGTATCAAGATTGTAGCGTTTAATGATTTCTGTGTTTATATACTGGAATTGATTTAGTGTTAAATCAATCTATTGCCTCCTAATACTTAAATTCTTCTTTTTTTTACTAATATGATTTTAACGTTGCTTTGTGGTGGATGTTAGTAACTCTTACATTTGATCTGAGGTGGCTTTAATAACGTTTTAAACTGTATTTTTCGAAGAAAGAAAACAGGGTGTTGGCTTTTAACTCTTTGTGGTCAGTATGGGGGGAAAAAACACAAAAATATGTCTAAATCTTTTTGTCATTTAGTTATAGATTTATAAATATGAAATGTGCACATGCATATATTCTTAACGACCATTATCAAAGACTTGTTTCCAATATTGTATTGATAATCTAAGAGTGTCTATTTAAAAATAATAATAATAATAAAATAAAAATCAAGGTCAGTGTTGGAGAACTTCAAAACAAAATCAACCTGATGACAGGAGTACATGTTGAGTGTAGTATTTTCGAAGTTTTCCATACATCATAATTAAAAAATAAGTGTTTTTCTATCTTAAGCTGTTGGAATCCCCACAGTTGTACTGAAAGAGGAGGCATAATTTCAGTCATTTTCAGTTTTAGTAAATAAAGTTTTCAAATGGTGCATTCTTTTTTGAGATTAGAAACATGGGGTCTTGAACAAACCTGAAATAAACATTTAAACTAGGATCATAACTTTAATTTGTTTGTTTCAGATGACAGGTATACCATTTTCATTTTATCTGCATAATTACAGGAACTGGTAATAGTTTCTCATTGGGTCTAATATATATTTTGCCTTGTTTTATTTTAATTCTCAATACCATAATGGTAAATGGGATAAAACATTTTTATCAAATGCCTTCAAATTCTATTTTAAAATAAAAATATTGTCTGGCACAAAGTAAAATATTTCTATCCAGAACAAGAAAATTACTTCATTTTTAGATTTTTGTAATTTCTAGAGAATACTTCAGGACGTTGTGTCTTGTATAACCAGAGACGTAGATCACTTGATGGAAAACAAGTTTGTATTGGTGTTGATTATGAAAAGGCCATAAAGACACTATCTTTGGTTTCTTTGACAATCCTCTGTTTTTATTTCAGGACTGATATGAAATCCTGAAGCAATGAAGATGTGTAATGGATCAATTGCCTGGCCTGGTTTTAGGTAAACAGTTTTTGCCAGATAATTGCATGTATTTTTTTTGTATTAAATTGCATTCTGATGACCAGAAGGATGTGCTGTGCATTTGTATGTCATGTTTAAGAAACTTTTGTAAAATTGGTTATTAAAAATGGACTACTTTCCTCCTGAAGGTTTGCCTGAAGATCTTCACATTGACGTCAAGAGCAAGGCCATAGAACAATCAGAACGAAGTAGGTCATGTTTAGTTTGAAATGGACATATCTTCATATTTTTATCAGGTTACAGTTGAACATTCATGACATGGTTTGTTGCATGTGCATAAAAAAAGTCAAAAGTCCTAGGTTGTATTCCACTAATGTCAGTTGTAATTCAGGTAATATTATTAATAATGATTAATTATTTTTATTATTATTATTTTGTAATTTAACATCTGCTAAATCATAATGCTAATACTTGGCACCAAACAATTGTGAGGGAAAATTATACTTTTGTGAGTGATCAGGTAGGGGAGGGGCTTGGGGGGTTTGGGTTGTTTTTGCATTCGGTGGGAGTGGCTTAAGTTGTTTGGGGAGTTCCAACAGAAGTGGCCTATTGTGATATGGAAATGTATGTTGCCCTCGTGGACTCAATCAGTGTACCAGGGGAAAGGACTGCTTTTCAGGAATTTATTTTTAATATACATTTGAATAGTAACAATCCATTGTGTATTATATTTTAGTAACTGGGACATTGGTTATTCAGCTTATTTGGTTTACTACGTTCTCTGTTTACTACTGTTCCCTATGTGGTAGAGACTTTGATGTAGAATGTGAATTAAATGTATGATTCGACTTGGCCTGTCCATACTTTAAGGTTTTCACAATGGCATATGTGTTTTCTCACATCATCTTTTTTTCGCTCAGGATTCTGCATTGGGCCAGCCAAAGGGGCCCTGGGGTTTTTAAAGTTGAAGACAGCCTGGTGAGTTTCTCCTTGGTAATTACTGTGTGTAAACTTGTCATATTACATCAGATGTCTGTCATTAAGGTTAGCGAAGGTTGTCATTAAGTTCAGTTCAATAATTGTTAAAATACAGGTAGTTGAAAGGGACGTGGGGTGGGAAATGGGTATGGTGTAGCGTAGTGATTAGAGACTTGGTCTATTTGGTGCAAATCTGCATTTCAAAGCTTATTATAAATTAATCCAACACTGATAGTGCTTTGCGATAATGCAGATGGCCTGCCCTCACTGAATGATTTGGAGAATTACACATACTCCTGAGGTGTCTTAGGACCTACAGATCAACAACTAGCATTATTTTTTGGGTGATTGGAATAGGATTGACAACAAATCACAAAATTTGTGTTCAAAGGACCCTTTACAACCAGTGATGAAGCTGAAGGAGTTTTATTTTAGATCTTCAAAAACACTTAAGAATAGGATTCACTCACTGTAGCAACATGACCATTGAAATATAATGAAGAACCACCATTTTGATCGACGAAACTTAAATATTTTGTAGTATGTTGTTTGTTTGACTCAAATGAAATCAATCCACTTTTCAGACTTTATACCTTAAAATGCATCTGCAGTTTCCCGGTTTGAAAGGAAAATCCTTAAATAGTCTACATACCATACCGTTCTCTCAAAGGTGTGCACATTTGTTGTACAAGTTATAGAAATAACCTATAAAGTGCACTGCGTCGCATGCTTTTGCACATTTAAAATCATTGACTACCATGGGAATGTAAATGGATAGCCAAGAGTGATATTAACCACAACATCTTGCCACAAATAATCTCAATTAAAATACTGGCAAAAGAACAATACATTGGAAAACATTTGCCAGATTTTGCATGGTTCTGTGTCAGCCTCTATCCTTAACATAATTTTCTTCATAATGTTTGTTGACTTTGGACTGCGTTAGGTTGCATTGTTATTTTTGGTACGCAGAGTCACATGACCAAAGAAGGCTTAGTATATTTGGCTGTTGCATATACCAGAGCAGCTAGGTTACACCTGCTGGGGTGTATTATTTCTGTTCCACAAAAAAATATTTTCTTGGGTCATTGACTCCATAGAATGTTAAGAATGATTCTGCTATAGAACTGCTGTTATTCTTTTTGAAAGTACACTGCCCTCTGTGTGAACACCCAGTTTAAGTATAGGTCTTTCCAGCCTTCATTGTATAACTGTTATGTTGTACTTACTGAAGAGCATACCTCCTGCCACTCAACAGTTGTAGCAGATTTAAAGTTCTAGCTGATACTACTATAGTGTTTTCAGAAGTGGGCTTGTAATTAAAAGGTGGTACATTGAGCAAGGTACTTAACCTTAATTGCCTCAGGAAATATCCATCTGTATAAATCTATAATAAAATGTAATCCTTTTCGCTGGATGAGAACATCCGCTAAATTAAGAAATTATTATTCATTTATTTATTTTAAATATAAATTTGGCACCCAACATGGGGCTGAGTATATCCAATTCCCACATTAATTTGGAATGTCCACATTCGTCTGCAGCCGCGTTCATGCTGCAAACCCCACTGCCAATTCAGGAGAGTGTAGACATCCACTGTTCTCCAAAACGTGTGGTGTCGGATTGTTATTTTTATTTTTGCATTATAGTGCTTCTTTACGCACGGCAGACTACAGCTAAGCTTGCATAGAGCGGAATTCGGAGGAAGACCCTTTGTATGCGGCTTTGACTGCAATCTTCAGGTGCCACAATTGACCAGCAGGGGTCACTAGATGGCGATGAACACGGAACTCTATCCCAGTGGTTCCCAAACTCGGTCCTCGGGAACCACTGTGTATGCTGGTTTTCGTTCCAACCACAATTGCAATCCCAAAATTCTAACAAGCTGTTAATTTTTCTTAATTAGTTGCTTTTCATGTTTAGAGGGATTAGCCTATTTACCCTCTTAAGCCACATCATGTCAGAAATAGCTACGCATGCCATGAAGAATAAAATTCCTGTGTTCCTACTGTGCTTATTGGGCTATATTGCAAATGGGTAAGATTTTTTTTTAAATGATCAAATTAAAGACTGGGGTGAATCAATTGGCTCCTAATTAGGTAGTTGAACACGTGTGTGTTTAAAGGATAAGTTCGCTATTTTGGACGTTGGACCCTATTTGCGGTCTGTCTTCCATGAACCTGACACATTGAGTCCATATTTTCGCTGATCGGTCCAGTATTGAGCTAGCTACAGATTTCCTGTAGGCTCTCACTGGGCTACAATAGAAGTCAACGGGGCAATTAGAAATGTTATGGAAAAACAACGATAAATGTGCTTTTATAGCTCAGTGTGTATTCTTACGGTCTCAGTATGCTCCTGTGAAATGTAGGCTATCGCAAACGCAAACCGAACGTTGAAACAACAGTTCCATTTGAAATAGAACTATTTCTCTGACCGCACTACCTCGCACTGTAAACTTCCGCAGTCTAGCTACATTGTAGAGAGGCCGCTTGAAAAGCAGTTGATCACAAATCCTGACCTCCCGTTGGAGTTTACTAGCTAGTAGCCTACAGCAGAACTATTTGTAACGCAGTGTTTGTAATCATCATTTGTAATAATTTACATTACCTGCGCAACTTCAGCCTCTCTCTCTTCTCTTGCTCTCTTATCATCCATCTCTTGTAGTTCCGTGTCCGTGTATTCTGGCTCAAATCTGTAGCCAGTAACGTCAAAGTCAAAATCAAATTCTTCGTCTTCGTAATCATTATAGTCATCCATCATCCAAGTTTTTTTGTGGAAATTGTAGCCTACGTTGCTGCAGGTAAACAAACGCAGACTGCTCACATAGATAGTTTCGTAAACGGCCGGCACACCTTCCCGCTCCCCCACCCCCGACACATAGTACTCCGCGGGAGCAGCGAAAACAAGCAACAGAGAAATGCTTACTTCCAAGCCATGCCAAGCACGTAAAAATGTTCGGATTGAGATACATTTCACAGGAGAGCATACTGAGACCGGTAACAATACACCCTGAGCTTCCCGTCTCATTTATTGTACATGAAAGCACATTTATCGTTGTTTTTCCATAACATTTCTAATTGCCCCGTTGACTTCTATTGTAGCCCAGTGAGAGCCTACAGGAAATCTGTAGCTAGCTCAATACTGGACCGATCAGCGAAAATATGGACTCAATGTGTCAGGTTCATGGAAGACAGACCGCAAATAGGGTCCAACGTCCAAAATAGCGAACTTATCCTTTAAGTTCCCTCATCATTTGTTTCTTAAATGTATTAACACAATGCAGGTTTGGCTCATTATCATTCTCTTTGTCTTTTCTTCATTATTTATCAAATGGTTCGTTTTAGTGGCCATGTGTCCACAATTTCACCAATTAGGAGCATATTGATTCACCTCAGTCTTTAATTTTAATCAGTTAAAAATGTTTTTTTTTTGCCCCTTTTTTTGTAATTATTTGCAATATAGCACAATAAACAATGAGAATATTGTTTATAATAATATTTATTATTCATGACATGCATAGCTATTGCTAACATAATGTGGCTTAAGAAGGTAAATAATCCATCTAAATATGACAAACACCTAATTAAGAACAATTGACAGCTTGTTAAAATTCCGGGATTGCAATTGTGGTTAGAACGAAAACCAGCATACACAGTGGTCCCCGAGGACCGAGTTTGGGAACCACTGCTCTATCCGACTGAACCATAGACTGAGAACAATATGGACAAAGTGACTGTGACATCACCTGTCCACTTTTCATGGGATTGTGAAAAGCGTTTTGAAGCTGCGGAAGTACTGCTATGTTGTAAAAAATTAGGGGGGGACCCCTATATAGTCATTATGTCCAGGCAGAATCCGGTTCGTCCACTAAGCATGTGACATACTAGTGATATCCGGTAAGTAGGAAGTGGGGCAAATTTTCACGGATTGGTTCACAAAATACTAAATATAGTGCCCAAACGTTACAATAAGTTAACAATTAACACTCAACAAGACCAGGAAGTGAGCTTCAACAGCGAAGCCTGGTTTTGGCCCCTTGGACTGAACCCTCCCATTCCCTGGGTGACGCAATCTCCAATTGCATATCGCCCTATGAAACTCTACTGGCCACAGTCGGTACTGGCATGGTCCGGATGAGGCCGTGAGGCTCATACATGCACCATAGCGTAGTGCCTTAACTGAATGAGCCATCCAGCAACCTATAAAATTCAGAAATTGAAAGTAATGTAAATGTAGTCATTAATTTCCTTGTTCTGTAGATGGTCATTCCAGCAAGATTTATCCAGGTCCATGCCACTCTTTTGCTCGCTCTCTGTCTTTTTCTCTCTCGTACACACACACACACACACACACACACACACACACACACACACACACACACACACACACACACACACACACACACACACACACACACACAGCTAAACCCAAACTAGAGAGGATCACATTACCTCTGCATTGGATAATGATTCAAGTGATCAGATGTCGTATTTTGAGCATTTATTGCCACCTGCAAACATCGTGTTTTTTGCTGGGGTAGATGCACAATGAAGGCCAGTAAATGTTCTGTCTGCATGCATTAACGGCAGATTCAAGAGTTCACTTAATCTGTGAAGTGCGTTTGATTTTGTTGCTCAAATACACATGGATTAAGATGATGTGAATTTAAAAATGGCATGTGTATAATGTATAATTTATGGTTTCCTAGTTGGGCTTCTGAAATTCAGTTAATATTAAAACACAATAGAAAATATGGTTAGCCATTATTGACTTCCATCCCACGTTACGTTACTGTCGGGTTAAATCTGTGTAGTTAATTTCTAGGGCCTTTGAACTGGCTGTGATGCACTCCACCTACAAGATTAGAAATGCCAATCTTTCTATCTGAGATTTATTAAAAATGAACTAGCTATTTTTCCTGATCATACCATCATATGCCCTAATCTTGGACAAAAGGTTCCAATACAAACAAACAATTTAATGTTCGCAGCTGCTGTGAAGTAATTAGTCGTGTTTTTCTCTCCTGTAATTATTGCATCCATTGGCCTCTGGCTGTACTGAGCTTGATGTTGGGTCGCGATTTATTTTGATTTGAGGCTCTCTTAGGAAAATGGCCACCGTGGCACTCTGGTACTATTATCTGAAGAACATTTTTGCAGAAAAGCCCATTCCACCATCTCCTGGCGATGGTTGTAGTGCTGAGACTTGTTCAACGGATTTTGCATAACATCAGGGTTTAACTATACTGTCAGTATTTTAGGTACCAAAAGGTCAGTGCTTTTTCATCCCCTTGCTAAACTTCAGCTGTCACCATTGAGGAAAAGCAAATCCTAGGTTGGCTCTGCTTGTTCAACATGCCCTGTCAGCTTGTTTGGCTTTGCTGTACTTGTGCTTCTTTATCTCCACCCTTGCAGTAGCTAGCTAGTTTTGCGAAGGCCAGACTTTGTGATAAACAGTCTGGACCATAGACTTGCCTAACGCGGTAAAGAGCCGCCGACTTTGACGAGATGGCGCCTTTGATCGACATGCAATAGACCATCTATGGAACAGACCCGCGTGAAACAAATGTGATTTACACAAATGGCACGGCGATCTCTAGTAAAACAGTCCATCACACTGAAGAAATGTTGTGAACTTCAAAAATGTTCTTCAATCCAGCATTAAAGGGATAGTTCGGAATTTTGGACATAATGTCTCAATTACGACTTACCCATGATGTAGTTGATTGATGGAAACCATTTTCAGCAAATTCCATGGTGTCCCTTCTTTTGGACATACACACGTTGCTAATGCTAGCGCAACTCTATGGCAACCGGTAGCATTACATTACAGACATTTAGCAGACGCTCTAATCCAGAGCAACTTATACAACTTTTTAGCATTTTTTTTTTTAACATATTATCCATTTATACAGCTGGATATATACTGAAGCGATTCAGGTTAAGCACCTTGCTCAAGGGTACAACGGCAGTGTCCTACCTGGGAATCGAACCTGCAACCTTTTGGTTACAAGGCCAGTTCCTTAACCATTATACTACACTGCCACCAGCATCCACTACCAAACACACTTAAACACTCCACAGTGCACCCAAAGCAAATAAAATACGACGACAGTCTATCAAGGTTATTTTGAGTGTTTATACCATCATTTTTGAAGTCAAACTATTGTTGAATCCTTTACTTTGTGCTGACCTAATATTCTCTGTGGAAGTACGGCGGCGGAGCGAACGTGGCCATTGCAAATTGTTACTCTTCTTTGTTGTTGTAGTTGACCAGTGCCGGCACTACATTCGTAGGCAACGTAAAGTATCGCTCCCCCAATAGACTGTCGTCGTATTTTATTTGCTTTGGGTGCACTGTGGAGTGTTTAAGTGCGTTTGGTAGTGGATGCTACCGGTTGCCATAGAGTTGCGCTAGCATTAGCAACGTATGTATGTCCAAAAGAAGGGACAGCATGGAATTAGCTGAAAATGGTTTCCATCAATCAACTACATCATGGGTAAGTCGTAATTGAGCCATTATGTCCAAAATTCCAAACTATCCCTTTAAGCTCTTAGTCTTGGTCCGAAACACTCATTGTTCTTGATGGATTTGCAGCATTCGCTAGCTACCGATTAGTTAGCACAACTTGTTTCCCGACGGACTGATAAAACCCAATGCATTGCATCATACCGGAAATACGCACACACTGCTAGCCAATGAGTGCTGACTGTTTCCCACAGTCCTACCCAGCTTATGCAAGCCTATGCATCAGACGCTGCATACTAAGTGCGTCAAAGACTAGTAGCTAGCTAGCTACAAATGCTCCGCTGAAACCTGATCCCACCCTAGAGGCTCTGTAGTTACACAGACCCCTCCCCCACACAGAAAAGTGTCACGCCCAGAAATGTCCCGAATACGTCTTGGAATAATAGATATGACTGAGCATGGTTATTTTATAATATTTTCAAGGTAAAAATCATAGTGCACCTTTAACCATTAAAAAATATACCTTATTTAATCATTTATTACTTGGATAGCTACACATATACCTACAAAATCTAGTGACCATTTTAATAGTGCTGGCAGTAATCACAGTGCATTGGGGTTTGTCTTGCCAACTTGTATAATGGCAAATGGTAACTTGACAAATTACACATTGCTCAAGATGACTCTCTGAAAAAAATATCAGCTAAATAACTGGAGTCTTAATTTCTACAGAAGACAAATGGAAATTGCGAACAGAGCTCTGAAGAGAACAATCCAGCCATTCTTAGGGTAGGTGGGAGCAGAGACATCAGTGCACTTTGCTCTTGGTATTAAATTTCGCAAACACCAGCAACACAAAATCACGCTTTTCCTGTGAATGGACCGTTTTGAGCTGAAGGAACACAGGACCACACGTTAAGGTGCTTGGAGCCAGAATTTAGCCCTGGGGTTTGTAAATACACCCCCCCCCCCCCCCCCCCCCAAAAAAAAAGCTTGAGATTTCAGATTGGGCTCTGCAAGTGTAACCTGACCACAGTGACATCCTTTCGCTAGTCCTGTGGTACATTGGACTTCCTGCACAACCACTGGACCAGCCCTTAGACAAAGCTGGGGTGCAGCTGTAGACCAAGTTTCCACTAATTTTCTAGCCAGAGACTGCTGAAGGCTACAGAAGATTGAGGAATGACATTTTGTTTTTACCGTCTCGGATCTCAAAGCCTTTTAACTATGGCTGGTCAGTGGTACAAGCATTCACCCCCTCTCCTCTTTTGAATTCAGTCCACTGCAAAACCTCCTCCTGAGATTTTCCCTCAAAGGCTGGGCCAAAATCTTCTTTTTTCTTGTTCATCAGCTTTTTAGCTTTCAGGCATCTGGTGGTGCTGTCTGCGAGCTTATTTGGAAATCCACATTTGGATTCTTGCCATTGCTCTTTTTGTCTGGTCTTACGACACTTTAATTTTGTAATGCTTTTTCGATGTTACTGGCATTGATGGTCAATAACCAGTCACCCTTCAACTCAATTTCCCAATAATTCATCCCTATCTGAGTATGTGGTTTGGTTTAGTTTTATCAACTTGATTTTTGCTTCCCAAACATTCTTGAAACTTCAAATCTTTCACGATCCATGGACATTCTGAAGAGATTTAAAAGTGGTTGAAAAGCTTTCTTGTTGTACAAGACTAGTAAATATTTCCATAGTCCCTGGTTATTGGTTGTTTTTGAATTGGAAACCTGTCCAATGAATAAGGAGATGACTCCACTAATAAGTAAAATACGACCACTCTTCAAGCAGTTGCTTGGCTTTGTTAGACTGGTTGCTGCAGTGGCATAGTTGAACTCCCACTTCCAAAAAAGAAAGATGCTGCTTCACCTAAAGCCAATGACCACTTATCATGAGATTTTGCAAAACAATCCTCTGCTCTTCACATACATAGTCAAGCTTTACTTTAAAGGATCTCAAAATGTTTATTAAACATTAAAATCTTTCATTGTTTTGAAGTATTTTATAAATTTTTGGAAAAATATTACCTTGTTCACGTATTTTGAATAAGTGTGAAGCTGCTGTCGTCCTGTTCACCCAGGACTGCATGGCTTGTCTACACCTAAAATAAAAATCTTACTACATGCTTATTACTAGTTAAGTACTCAATTTTGCATTTAGGAATGATACCAAACAAGCACTCAACCACTGACTCTTGTTTTAGTATGTAAACTTTATTAAAAGCGTTATTAAATAGTTTTTTAAAATTCTAATTCTAGATTAATTTTACTTTTCAAATTTTCAAAAAAATGGATAAACTCACATGGCCACATTTTAAATGCAAAGACATCAAATACAATTAAATAAGCTGAGTTGTGTCATTCTTCCCACAGTGTCTTGAACCATAAATTAATTTGACATGGAGTAGCAAAAGCATCCAATTCCCTAGTTGTGGGAATTGTGATGAATCTTCTTTGTTTTTGATTCCAGTTCCTTCCAGAAGCGGAATGTGGGTATTTTAAATTGCCATACATTTAATACTGAATCTTTCATCCAAACAAATGACAGACATCTGCTGTAATTCTCCTTATCTGTTTTTGAGAATTGTTGAATGCATTTTGAAAGGTGTGCTCAGATCTACCATCTTGGGGACTGCTGCTGCCACTTCCAAACCCCCGTTACTTGAAAAAATCAAATGATAAATTGAAATCTTAGAATAGAAAAACATGGATTATTCTTCAGAACCTTTTTGAAATGCAGCAATCCCCAATGATGAATTGGGATTTTATATTGTTAGGAATGTCAAACTCAACTTTCCCATTTGGTGCAAAAGCATTTAACTACATTTGGCACGTGGAATCTTTTTCAAAGCTCTTACGATGCGTGGGAATGACATTTGTCATTGATTATGGGCATGTGCATTTCTAGAGTTCAGTTCGCCGAATTAGAAGCATATTTGTCTTAAGGTTATATTTTGTGGTTTGATTGTAGATTTTGATCAATGATTAAAGTGATCAGAAATGTAGAGGTTTCTGAGTACTGCAGTCTATGGATATTTAACTTGAAGAGCTCATAGTACTATGTTACAAGGCTGTGTTATTAGAGCATGCATCTGTTGTGTTTCATGAGTTGAAATTTGCAGTATTCATCGCTGGTTAATTCATGGAATTTAAAATTTTAATTGGCAACCATTTTCCCACAACTTTGTACAAGGTCATGTAAAGACTAGAATTTTAGTTCATCATATTGCTGTTATGCGGTTTGGGTTTACAATTTTTCCTTTTTTCCTTCAATTCCCTTAAGACCACTCCCACAACTGAAGAGATTGAAGTGGAGACAACTGGTATGTCACCAAGATGCTGCCTCCTATCTCTGGTTTTTGGCTTTACTTTCTCTTTTGGACATGCACATTTTCTTGACTTTTAAAATGACAGAATTCGCTACGTCATTGACTTTATTCCATGTTTTTTCTTCTGAGAAATGACAATGATTGTAAAACCAATTTACAAGTTGGTTGTTTGGTCTATGTTGACAGTACAACCTGTGTTTACAAAAAGTGATTTCTTGCTTTTGTAGCGCTTCAAAACTTTTATTCTGTATTCTACTGTCACTTATTTTTGAATAAGTGCATTGTTTTGATGGTGTTTAATAAAAAGAAAATTGTTCACTATACATTTTTTCTATTGCTTTTTTTCTGCTTGTGGCAAATTAATTCAAGGTCCACAAGCTGTAGTTATTACGGCTAACCTTTTAAGAGTTTCTTCATCTACTTATGTAAAGGAGGATGAAGTTGTTCAAATGTCCAAAGTCATTTTGGTCAATCTTTGGTCTATCATTTTTAAATGGTACCTTGAAAATAACTTGATGGTTTCTCATTTTAGGTTTTGTTAAATCAAATGACATGCTGTTCCTCATGGTTTTGTGTAATGGCATCTCTCATGGTCATTAGACTATGATGTTCCTAAGGCAATGGTTCATTGGGCTATTTGTTGATCCTCTAATAAAATGCTGTGTGTTTAATGTAACTAATTGTTGGTTGGGATGAGTCCTGCATGGGACAATGGTTTCTATATATCAAACTGACATACCTTGTTTAGGCTTTTAAAGATGTTTACTGTTACTGTTTACCACTGCCTCCAACCCACTTGACTATAATATTCATTCCAAATATTACATTGATCAATCTTAAGTGGTAGCACCGAACAAAATGTGCATAGTTGGCTAATGAATTAAGTTACATTTTGGGTTATATTGGGTGTCTGTCCGAGTTACTTTTGAATAAGAACATTCCCCATTGTTTCATCCATCTGTGCAGTTGATTTAAACATTTGGGATTTTGTATCAAGTATACCGGGTTTGCTGTATTAAATGTTTAGGAGATGGGCTATTTCATTCAAAATGGATGCAACCAGTGGCCTGGGCAAATTACATTTCCCCATCCAAGCTTACCTTTTCCCAAATAGGCTGATTGTACAACTACAAGTCAGAACGAGTTAAATCTAATGTGAAGGCACTGTCTTGTAATGGTGTCCAATGCTCTTTTGTGTTGCTTCTATAAAATGGCTCCAGTCGTCTCATTTCCTGTCTGAACAGGAAGTGATGGCTCTAAGACTAAAAAAAAGAAAGAAAAATCCAAATCTCTCCTTTTAAAGGATAACCTCCCACTTTTAGCCATACGTGGGACTGGTTTAGGACACTATAGTAGTCCTGTCAAGGGATGGGCTCAAGTTATATTGGAATTATTAACATAGAAATTTAGTATTTTCAGTATAAATGAAAGGGGTGGGTCTTTCGTACATCACCTGGGTACTGGGGTAAATGGAAAGGACGTCAATCAAAGGCTGAGCTTTCAGAGCAGGGAAGGAGCTCTAGATGGCGGCTGAGCC
This sequence comes from Synaphobranchus kaupii, assembly GCA_029718625.1. NCBI lineage: Eukaryota > Metazoa > Chordata > Actinopteri > Anguilliformes > Synaphobranchidae > Synaphobranchus > Synaphobranchus kaupii. Next base: position 22,425,870 of record CM056397.1, on the reverse strand, counting down.
TCGGAGCGGAGAGCGCATTGAGAAACGCTGGGCTTTCTCAAGCCACTTTCCAATAACTTTAAAAATACGAAAAACTTTGAGCCTGCGCGGGGGGCAATGAAAGAAAATATAGATTGCTTGCGATTAATTTAGTCTAAAAATTAAAGCCGTTTTTGTGTTAAATTGACGCTTTCGTCGAGAGGAGTACTGCTGTGCTGTCTGCGCGAGTCGTTGTTTTCCCAGCCTAGCACTGGGCAGCCATGGCGCACCTCCATTTTTAGCCCACTCCGTTAACGTGCTGCTGTCTCTTATTTACTTACGTACGGTGGATATTTATAACTAAATTAGAATTTCGAAATTAAACAAATTGATGATCATATATTTTAAACGAATTGTTTTCTTTTTCGAAATCGCGAAACAATAAATACTCGTTCGCCAAACTGGAAAGCAAGACTATTCTACCTGTCTGTACATGGAATCGGTATGTTCACAATGATCCTTTTTTATTTATGATTCCAATTTTATTTCTGAAATAGTTTTTAAAACGTCTTTTTGTCTTGTGACGCAGTTCTAATGTATGGCTATTGCTGGCTGCCTGCGTGTATTTTATAGAAATGCTTTCAACACATGGTTGTTACATTGATGCCTATGTGATCAGCTGTCAATTGTTTATCGATACTTTACAGTATGTATATTGTCGTTTTAAACGTCCGGGACAATGCTGCTCTGTTTCTACAATGTCGTTGCTAAGTCGAGGCTTTGCTTTCCTCATTGCAAAAACCAGCAAATATAGCCTAACTTGGATGACATCTTACATTCCATTTAACATTTGACAGTAAATACCGGGACTTCAGATCACCTCAAATAAGTTTTCAGGATACATGATGATGAAGAATAAAACCATAAAACAGGAGGAAGAAGGCTCTACCCAAAGCAATGCATCAAGGTACGATCTTTAAAGTTTTTTCTACCTTTTTTGACATCTGTCTTGATTGTTTACCTTGTCAAGCATGGGTGCTCACCTGTACACGTTTTTAGTGATCGGTTTCTACCATTTACTTATATTTTAGATCAATGACCTTGGGATTCTTGAATAGCCACACCCTATTTTTTGCTAGCATTTCTAAAACTTAAGACTAGACTCTTGGGCCCAAAGAAAGCATCGGGCATTCGAATGTGAGCCAACCCAATGAAGTCTTTACCCTTTTTCGAAAACCCAACACATGATTTCTTTTGCTTTATTGTGCCTGTTTGTGACAGCCTAAAATGACCTTGTCTGATTAGTAGGTACTGCAATGCACCATTTTAGATACAATGTTCATTCCCATTTAAAACATTTTAAGGGCTTTTCACTTCACACGTGGTGAGAAAAAACTGGAAATTGAGTTTATTTATTTAAATGAAGCCATTTACAGAAAAGGACCCCATCCTTTGTGATTCCTTAGATTACTGGATGAAGTTGGACAGATGCAAACCTGAGTTTGTGTGTAGTTTTAATGGACAACTGAATCAATGACTTGAACTACCTCTCTGATTCTGTGCATTCATGTAAGACTTAGGCCTACAACCTAGTCATCCTTTATAGTTGAAGCTGTTGATCTCTGAATGAACGGCCTTATCATACTAAAAGTGAAGTATTTGTTAAATGTATATACATACTAAAGTTATAAAATCTGAACATAATTTAAGAAATGTAAACTATTTTAAAATGTTTTTCTTTTTAACATTTCTTTTATTTTATCCAGATATTTTCAGTGTGGTCAGCAAAGTGATTTTGTCACCATTTTTTGTAATGTCCATTTTGTATACATTTTATGCATTCCTATGTCTTATGCCAAAATGACTTAGCAATTCACAAGCATATGTGTCGTTGTTTAAGGTGTGCTTTTATGTATTTTCATACATTCATAAAAACAGTGGTATGACAAGCACCATGGCCTTACCTTCAATTCACCATTTTTAATCATGCAAAGGTTGTAGTTGGGTCATATTTATTGCCTGCAACTGCATCCTTTATGTACATTGGGCAGATTAAACCTACTCAGTTACTTTAGCTGGTCTTGGCTACAGTTAAAACACGTGTGTGTGTGTGTGTGTGTGTGTGTGTGTGTGTGTGTGTGTGTGTGTGTGTGTGTGTGTGTGTGTGTGTGTGTGTGTGTGTGTGTGTGTGTGTGTGTGTGTGTGTGTGTGTGTGTGTGTGTGTGCGTTTGTTTGTGTATGTATGTATGTAGAAGTGTGTGTGTGTACACATGAATAACTGATTATCTGATGTATGGTGTAAGAAACTGAGTGCTTCTAAATAACGGTGGTCACAAACTATAGGCCTATAGAATAGCATGGTTAGCGCACATATGCTTTAGTACTGCTGAGTAGCATTTTACTTCCAAAGTAGGAATCAACCTGAAAGAACAGAATGAAATTTGGATCACATCAATCAGTCAAGGCTCCCTTAGAAGCTGAATGCTTTATCCCAGTGGTTCTCAGCCCTGTTCATGGATATCTACAGGTAGGTTTTCATTTCAACCCTAGTTTGGCACACCTGATTCCACTAATTAGCAGCTCCAGGAGATCTCTAGCTGTTGAATGAGGTGTGCTTTATTAGGGTTGGAGTGAAACCCTACAGGATGGTAGATCTCCAGGAAGAGGGTTGGCGACCACTGCTTTAACCAGTGGCTTGAATAAGTTGCCACTCATCTTCAATAAATAAGTGAACACTTGGGTACTAACATTGCCCTATCTATTAATTCCACATGATGTCGTCTCTCATATTACATGTCTGGGCTACTCGGGGTAAAACCATAGATATTATAATGCAGATTTGTTTTAAAATGCTGCTGCCATGTGTTGATTTCCTGTTCTATTAGCCAATGTGAAAGAGGGAAAATGAGACGTCTCATTTGCACCATCTCTCCTGCAATAATATAGAACAACACTGTGTACTGACGCTTCACTTTGTAAAAGTTGTACATGCTTGGGTGATTTCCCCAAATTTGATGGAATCCACTGTGCAGTAGTGATACACCTAAGCTACATGAGCAATTTAGCAAACATTTTCCCAAAGGTTTTGTGTATTGTACCTGGTGAATGCTTATTTTCTGTCTTGGCTTGGTCAGAAAGCCAGCCAGGATGGAAAACAATCTGGTTTTCTTTAAAGGGTAAGTACACTCTAGAGTTACTTTTGAATGTAAACGTGTTTGTATGCCTACCTTATAATGAAACTTATTCATGCATTCCGTTATTTCAACAATTAGGAAATAATATTGTAATCATAAGAAACTGGCAGAAAATCTTTGTGCTGCCCCTAACAGTTGAAATTTCCTTTGTTCCCCACACTGCCCGCGCCCCAACAGTGATGTCAGAGTACCTCTTTGTAGGTGCCTTTACATCATATGGATAATTATCGCCCACAACGGAAACGGCCAGCACCTGATTGGTTAGACCCACTACGTTACTTTTGTTCCGGCTCCACGTTTTTAAACCTGAACAACGTGGCGTCCTGCTCATAAACTATGAACTATTCCACCCAAATAGTCTACTAAAATATGTTTCTGAAAATATTTGTGGTGAGAAATAGGCCATGCATTTGCTGAATCTTCATTCATATTTGATGTGCAACGTCTAGTTTCACAGTTTGATTCGAGTTATACAAAATAATTTGTACAATGTCCGTTCATTTATGCAAATGACGATGGACACAGGTCTTCCGCCCCCACCCTTCTCCCTCGCTCATCCCACAAAGTATTTTTCAAAATTGTGTAGTAGGTGGAGACAGGCTGAGACAGTGGGTGTACTTACCTTTCTGGAAATGTTTTAAAGAGTAAGTATTTATTGATTAGGCTACCTAGCAATGCACAATTTTGAACATCACACAAAATTTCCTTTTGAATTCCACATTTGGGGGGGACAAAGAAGGCCAAATTGGACAACCAACCATACCATCATCTGAACTGAATTAAGATTTTGTAACGTATGTTCAAACCAAGGCTGAGGAACTGATGTAGTAGAAATACACAGTAAAATGTTGAGTGTTAAATTAACTCTTGATAGAGGACATGGCAGCATTTGATCCCTGTTTGACTCTTAACCTCTGTTAGAATTGAATTGACACTGAATGTTTTATTGCATGGTCAAACTGCCAAACTCATCTGACTTTTGTTGATGTTAAATATTGCATTGCTTGTTTAACAAATGGATAAATCGTTGTCTGAAGTACCTTCAGTCTTAAGATTGACTGCTTGAACAGGAATCAATGTGCTGTATGTATTTGTTTATAAGGCCATAATATAAAATCGTAAAATCAAGCCGTGCAATCTGTTGTTTTACATTTATTGGGAAGCCTTCATGTCATTCAACATGTAAGGAACATGTTGAAGGTAGAGAGACTGCTCAACAACCATTGAAAAAAAGGGTTAATTTTTTCAATGTTTAAACTTTGCTTATTTTTGCGGCAGCCATTTTATAGGCAGAGCTGCATAAAGAATTATAACCAACATTGAGGCTCACAGCTTATTAACTATATTCATGCTTTTGCCAGAAAGATAACGCATCCTTTTCCCTGAGGAGAAACTCTTGTATATGAGCTCAAGATTTTCTAACCAGTGTGATTGCATTTCATATTACATTAAATGGCTGTACGTCCACTTCAAAGTCACAAAATGGCTCTTGCTTTGTGCCGCATAGCTAGTCAGACATGCTGCATTACTCTGGTGTTCTTGGAACTACAGGAAGCTGGAGCAGGAAGTGGCTCAAAGGTCATTTGGGTATGTTGTGAATAGGGATTGGATGGCTTCCCTCACATAGCAACTTGACAGCCAATAGAAATTCAGTGTAGCTGTATGTCCCACCCTCTTCTCACCTCTTGCCCATATTTGGGAGAAGCAGCCTGCCTGCCTGCCTTCTGTGGTAGTGGGTACAGCTTCTTATAGGCACGCGCGGTCAGGTTTTGTCGATCAGCATTTTCAATTTACTATCATTTTTACAATAAACAAATGAAATATTTTAAACTTAAATGTTAATGTACAAAACACAATCCAAATGATTAAAAAAATTATCCAAATAAAAAAATTTTTTTGTTTTTGTAAGAGCAATTTGTCATTAGTGTATTGTGTTCTTCTGAACTGCATGAATTACACCTCTCTAGCGCTTTTCAGCATGCGGGCTAAAACTATTTTAAACTCATTTGCCTGGAATGATTTGCCTCCTGTAATGTTTTGTATGGAGATGAGACACTGTTAGGTCTAAAGCAAAGTGCAAGACATGGAAGAACAGGTATTGAGAGGGGTTGTTGTTTAAAGGTTTAATTGCACATTAAATTAATTACAAACCCACTCTCACCTGATAACTTAAGGCTGTATGAAGTTTTAAATCTGTTTAATAGTGAAGGATCAGGCTGCACATTAAGAAAGTAGGATGCATGAAACCCTGTTGTTAATTTAAGTATATGCTGGGAATTTAGGAAGTATGATGCAACACAGGTTCATGTATTTCTTAAATCAGATCCAAAATACTGAAATAATTTGAACCGAGGTTGCGATTCAATGTTTGTAATTCTCAAAATATTCTTGTAGGCTAATTACCCTGTATTCATCTTGGCATCTGCAAAGGTTCACATATTCATATCTTGTCTGCCATGAGACAAGTGTTCTAATATGGTCAATGCATATTCCTTAAGTAAAAGTACAGGTTAAAAGTTCACAGTACAACAAGATATAAAATGGTATACAAGATATATATATATATTCTTCTAGAAAAGTCACGTGTGTTAAATGGAAAATAAGAATTGTAGTACATAAAAATATTTTGTGGCTGTTCATAAAATAAAGAGGGGTTATCTGCTATTTGTGGCCTAAAATTACAACTGACAAAAATGTTGATGAGATAGTAGGAAGATATTTTTACTTGTTTTTTACTATTTACTGATTTGACCATATCTGTTGCCTGTGGTTTACCAACCATTGTATTTTTATCAGAATGTAGCATATGCTTTACCTTTGTATTCCATGTGTTTATATGTTTTACATTAAGGTAGATGTACGAATAGGTGCCAGCATTAAAAAAAGCATCTCTTGAAACTGTTTTTGAGGAAAATATTAATTATTACATTGCATTTTATTTTTATTTTTTTGCATTTTATTAGAATAAATAAATGTTATTGCTCACAGAGGTTCTACTTAGCGGTTTTTTTTTTTTTTTTTTTTTTTTTTTTTTTTTTTTTTTTTTTTGGTTTAATGTGCTGGCTTTCTGATTTATTCAGGGGTTGTTTGTGCTCCATGTCCGAGGGGGCCCTTGGCAAAAAAGTTAATTTATAGTCTTAGTTTATATTTCCATGTTTCATAAATCACACATTTTAGACTTTTAAATAAGATGGACCAAATCATGTTTACACATCCTGGTTGATATTGCAATCAGTGTAATTGTTAAATGTTTACTCAGCTATGCATCTTACACAGATCCAAAAAAATATGCTTCCGTGTTGTAGTGTGATGATGACTCCTCTATAGCCTGTAGTGGGATTATATTATTACATGCAGTCCATTTATACAGCTGGATACTTACTGAAGCAATTCAGGTTAAGTACCTTGCTCAAGAGTACAACGGCAGTGCCCCATCTGGAAATTGAACCCGCAACCCTTGAGTTACAAAGCTGGTTTGCTAACATTACATGACACTGCTGTCATAGTTGGGGTCCTCAGCTAGGCAATGGTAGTTTTTGGGGATCTTGAGATGAAGAGATTTCCGACCGTTATTAATGCTCCCCTTTTCATTGGAACGGTCACCTTGGTTACCTGCAATGGAACTGTAGAGCTAATGCTATAAATACCACTGCCTGACCAAGCATTAGCCTGTCACTCAGCCATCATAAGCTTTAATTCCTTCAGGTGCCACAATTTGCCGAAAGGCCACACTGACAGGTGTTCAGGTGTCTATTTTCTGTCCAGTTCAATGACCAGTCATCTGTTCAGAGGTTATGTTAACACCAAGCATGAGGTAATGGCTTCTCCCCCTAGCACCACCTGACCCAGGCTCACATTAATATTGTTATGGGCTGAAAGAGGGTTCGTACTGTGGCTTAAGTCTGAACGAATCCAGTTTGGAGGCCCTTCTAGAAGCCTTCTGTGCTGTGGCGGGAGTCTCTCTGCTGCCCCCTTCTGGCATTTCTCATAAATTTCTTGAAGAAAGTGGAGCGACTAGTGGTTATGGATCCCAGCCGCCATTTATATTATTAGATCCTGGAAAGGGCTATTGTAACGAGAGCTCAGAGATCATTTATTATTTATGTGGGAAGACTTTATAAATTCATAAATCCATTAAACGAGTCTGATGTAATCCGCAGTGTATTTGAAACTGGCCCTCCGAGGTGTTTCTTTTTATTCAATTTGTGTCGCTGCCAACAGCACAGATAGCCTGTACCCAAGCTGCCATTCAGAACTCATCCCACATAACCTGATAATGTCTGAGTATTTTAATGTCTGAGAAACTAACTCACCTTTTAAAAGTACTAAGTGGATTTATTGAGCCTGAAGGGGGTTGGCTTAGGCCGTGTGCGAACAAGTGAGTGTGTAAGCAATATCCCACATTCTCTTTGGTAAATCCCACTAGATGGAGGAGTTATTGAAAACCATTTAATTTCACAGCACAGCCTGCATTTTCAATTATGGCACACATGGTCTTGAATGAGAATTTTGCCATTTTTTTATTTTTGATGTGGAACATTCTGCATCCCCACCTCCCCACACTCCTTTTCAAAATGAAGGCGAACAGACTTGCATTAGGTATTATGCAGCCTGAGCATGGCACAGCGCAAGGTAAAATAAACATGAGCATAAGTTTAGCACAATGGCAAAGCATTACAGAGTATCTCGAGGTAGAAACTGTTTTACAATTCAGATTAGTCAAAGGTGTTTTGTTTTGGCCTGTTGTCAAGCTCTTTTGGATCATCTAGCATTAGCCTGTAACTGTGTATATTTGGGTTTTTTTGTAGCAATTCTGCTTCGGAGGAGTCCAACCACTCGGCCTCCGAGTCCGGGAGCCAATCACAAAGCGAACAGGGCAGTGCGAGGGCACGGTCCCACCACTCAGAGTCCAACAGCACTTCGGACTCGGAGAGCCGGTCTGAGTCGGGTAGTGAGTCCACCGGCTCAAAGTCCCAGCATGCCTCAGCGGAGGTGAAGGATAAACCAGTCAGGAAGAAGGATAAGCTGGCTGATGTCAAGAAGGTACCTGGTGCTCCTTGCCAAAATCCTGGTGTTTCTCAATCAATGCGTAATCTCATTTCTGACTGCTGTTGTACGGTGGTTTAACCTCCTCCCCGTACCTTGCAAGATTTGTAACCTGGCAATCTCCGGTTCCGGAGCGCCACAGCGCCTGCAGGTTCTACTCCAGTCCTGGAGGACCACAGTGTTTACAGGTTTTTGTGGCTTCTTTTGATCGACAGCCAGTTTAGGCCTTGGACTGAGCGGGCTTTAACAAGCTCTTGAGGGGTTCTTTGCCCTCTTATGTCAAATAGCTATGCATACCATGGTGAATAAAAGTTCCATATTCACATTATGCTATATTGCAAGCAATTGCATAAAGAAATAATTTTTTAACTGATCAGATAAAACTAAAGTCTGAGGTGAATCAGTAGGCTCCTAATTGCTTTGCAACTGATAATGAGCCAAACCTGTATTGTGTTAAGTTAACATTTCACTGCACTGTGAAAAATGAACAGCTTGTTAAAATTCTGGGATTGCAGTTTTGGGTGGAATGAAAACCAGCATACACAGGGGTCCCCCAGGACCGAGTTTGGACAGTTATCCTGCATTCAAAAATTCCATAAATATTTTCCATGAATAAAACGATTCAATATCATAATTCACAAAATTCCATGAAACAATTGAATTTTAAAATATTATACTGACTAGATGCCTTTGCTGTCCTCTGGTAAGGTTATTTTTTTCCATTGAGAATGCTCTACAGCAAAGAAATAATGTATGTTAATTTTTGAGTGTGTATGGCTATGGGCATGTGAATGGAACTCATCTCACGGAATAGTGCCTCAATTAATTGAAAAGCGTTTTAAATTAATCCTCTCCTGCACATTTATGGTAACTGTGCTTTAGTAATAAGGTTGCCATGGAGATGCTGAGGTCATGAGGACAGCGGCTCATCCCTCCTTTCTTGTTTAAAGATGTGGGAGGAGCACCCGGATGTTTATGGTGTCAGACGCTCAAACCGTAGCCGGCAGGAACCAGCTCGGCTGAATATCGGAGCAGAGGTAAGGGCCAGACAAGAAAGGGCGGTGCCTACTCTCATTACCTCCCACATCACGCTTAATGAATGAAGCTCCACATAAATTTGAATGCCTCATGAGAACTGAAACCTATGAAGTAAATTCTTTAATATGCGGTCCTGTTGGGATTATGGAGTTTTTTTCTCCTCTTTGATCATGTGTCTGACTCATGGCCGAATGTTAAACATTAGCCTGCAGCACTACATGGATCCCTTCTGTTTAGTGAGGGTGCATTTCAGTTTTAATGTATGATTTCTGTTTAATACATTTCTGTTTAAGCGCATACGTTTAGTTCTCTATGGGCACATTTTTAATTAAATATGGATACTTCTGTTTTGTGTGGATGCATTTCAGTTTAAGTTGGTAGGCTAATTTTGTCTGGGTGTAGTTTAGATTAAATTGGTAGGGTAGATTTGTATAGATGTATTTCACTTTAAATGTGTTTAGTTTTATATTTCTGGGTATATTTCAGATTAAATAGATTAGGTTTATTTTTATGGGTATAGTTCACATAAATCTACAGGTTTAGGTTTGTGTTATTGCATTTCAGATTCATTTGGAAGGTTTAATTTTGTATAGGTAGATTTTAGTTTAAATGTACAGATTTAAGGGTGCAGGGCTGGCACAGGCTACTGTAGAAGCTCTGTACCTCACCATGAGGCCATAGCATTAAATGCAGGACTTGCATGTTTTGCCTCCTAGTGGTTATCACAAGGGTCCGTTTAAATTAAAACATTCAGTATCCTCAATAAAGTAGTGTAAATGAATACAATTGCATTTTCCATACTATACATGTAACACACACTGTTCATATATATATATATATATACACATACACATACACATACAGTCACAGTGACACAATTTTTGTTGTTTTGGCTCTACTACAGCACATTGCATTTGAAATGGAACAGTGACTATGAGGTTAAAGTGCTGACAAATTTTAAATTTGAGGGTTTTAATATTGTTTCAATATGGTTGTTTCTGCTGACAAATCTTCCTATTGAACTCTATGGAAAAATAAGTCAGGAGAAGAAACCCTTCAAGTTATCCATCCATATCTACTGTATTTCTGGCAGCAGAGTGATGATTTAAGGTTGTTTGATACGTCAGTCCCTTGATGAGTTAGAGCCATTTAGCCAACCATGTGTTTCCATACTGTTCCAGTGTAATTTACAGCTAAATCTAGTCCCACCCCCCAATTCCCATAGAGATCCATTCAAATGCAGAGATGTTAAAGTATCGCTTGTAAGAGTACCAGAAAATAAGATATCAAGACTCTTTTGATGTTGTTGGGTCACAGACATCAGGAAGTCATGGCATGCAAAGGATATGCGACCAAATATTAAAAATTTAAAGGCACAGTCAACTTAGTGTATGTAAACTTCTGACCCACTGGAATTGTGATATAGTGAATTAAAAGTGAAATAATCTGTCTGTAAACAGTTGTTGGAAAAATTACTTGTGTCATGCACAAAGTAGATGTCCTGACTGACTTGCCAACACTATAGTTTGCTAACATGAAATCTGTGGAATGGTTAAAAATTAGTTTTAATGACTTCAACCTAAGTGTATGTAAAGTTCCGACTTCAACTGTATATATATATATATATATACACACACACACACATTTTGCCATGAAAAATGATAATAAAACTGCATTTATACTAGTCGATTAATATTGTCTAAGTTCTAAACAGCATTGCGTTTGCCTTTGAAGTGTGTAATTCCATGTATCCCGCGACACACTGGGGCTGTGTGTTTATTTGTGTGCGTGGGTTTGCAGGGTAGCAGCGATTCGGAAAGCGAAAGTCCCAAGCGGAAAGGACTCCGGCAGAAGAAGAGAGAGTGAGTTTCGATGGCCAGGATGGCATTGGAATGTGATGTGTTTCTGAGTCACATAGTTGCATATTGATTTTAATTTTTGCACCTTTTTCATCGTACTGTCAGCTTGCGCTACATCACTGTGAGTGTGCTACTATTAGTGCCAAAATGAGCCAAGGGTTAAATGACTGCATTCTGTCATTAACCTGACCTGTGAGGAATGCAGGTCTTTCTGCTGAAGGCTCACACAATCTCTAAAGGGGGAAAAAAACTACAGACAGAAACAAAAGCTATTTTCAGTGCATGTCTTCGTGTGTCAAATGGTATATGTATTTTTTTTGTAGTTTTTTATATTGTTATTCATTATTTTTATGAGATGTTGACATGTCTTGCATTATAAAGTTGTTTGTTCATTTTGAGAAATGGATGAAGAATGTCCCTTAATCTGTGTATGCAATTATCTGCCAAAGTTTGCACTTTCCTCATTGTACAGGCATGGCATTTCACTGCAAGCCTGCATTATTTTAATCGCATGCTCTACCTTTTCCATTTCTTTTAAGTAGTATTTCATCTGCCAAAGTCTTCGTTTTCATACTAGGTAGAATGACAATTGTACGGATGTTTGGGGCTCATCTGAGCAAGGTAATTGAACGCAGGTTCTGTGGAATCGAAGTCTGGTGGATGCAGGTTCCGTCGATCTGAAACTCATTGGATGCTGATTCTGTTGACCAAAGGCACATTGATGCAGGTTCTGTAGATCAGAAGCCTATTGATGCAGATTCTATAGATCCAAAGCATATGCAAATCCCATTGATCTGAAGCATGTAGATTCTTTTGCACCAGGAGAACCTGCTGCGCTTTAAGTCACATGCCGGGGGTGCACCTCCTGTCTCCTGCATGTGCTGCTGGTAAACTGAAGGTCTGGGCACAGGAAGTGAGGTAGTTAGCCTCGTGAAAGTCGAACAGGAGGTGGGGGCGTGTGCATGGGTGGAGGTGCTGAAGTGTAGAGAGGTCTGGAGCTTCCTGGTCTGGGGATGCTGGGAATCCCAAAAGGTGAATCTGTGGTATTTCTGTGTTGAAAGAAATACCTGGAAAGATGATGACTCAAATGACGATGAAGAGGAGGAGGAGGATGAAACCAGCAGTTCAGACAGTGAGCAGGAAGAGAATAAAGTTAGATCCAGACGTCTCCCAGCCCGAAGGTAAGGGGTGTAGCGAAGCCTGGTCTTCAGACAGCTCTTCCAATGATCCTGCTGCTTGTCAATCAAGTGCGATTAATATCACTCCCCCCTCACCTTGAGATTTCAAAGTCATGATCCTAACATAGCACAAGCCTTCTTTGTAACCAAGATCATTTTTAGTACTAGAAAACATATGCAATAACAAAAACTACTGACATACATAAATGTGATGTCATTTAAATTTAAAATAAACCCTTCCATTTTATTTCCCCCGTTGAGAATAGATTTTAGATAAAAACTTTTTTTTGATAAACACCATTCTGATGTATATACATCTTTTTATGAAGTAAGATGCCTAAAGCTGTCTCAAGGTCCAGACCAAAGGTACATGCCAGAAGATTGGAACTAGATCGGAATCAGAGTAGGGCCTGCCCAAAAACGCATGCAGCTGTCTTTAGCGCATTGTGGATTCAAATTTTTGTTTTATGTTATGTTTTGTCTAGACCACAGACCAAAACAGCTGCAGCCAAAAAGCAGCAAGCTCAGAAGACCAAGAAGATGAGAAAGCAGGAGTCGTCCGACGAGGAGGAGGAGGATGATGATGAAGATGATGACGAAGAGGACGAAGACACTCCAAAGAGACAAACTCGGCGGAGAGCAGCTACAAAAGTCAGGTGAGCGCAGGGTAAGGGGTTAATCTCACCTGTCTCCTCAGAGTCATCAGGGAAGGTCTCGTTAGTGGAGAACAGGATCCCACCCCTGGTCTTAGTTTTCACCTTTAAGAGCTGCTGACTGATTAGGCCAGCTGAGAAACAAGGTGAGGTGAGAAACTGTGCAGTCAACTGCTTTAACCCATCAATTAAATGCTCAGCAACAATGAGAACCAGTATACCCTGCAGCTCTCCAAGGGAGGGAGTCTTGTATAAGTGGGAGATCAGGGCTTGTATTCATGAGTAGGCATCTCAAAGCATTTGTAGGGAATATTCATTTAAATCTACACGGGGCGTCACATATGTACTGGAGTACGCCACTACCATCCTTATACAACTGGTGGCATAGTTTTGTATAATAAATCAGTCTCATAAAATTTTATATACTATTCTCAAAAGAGAATATACTAACTAAAAATGGGTAACTTGAATTCATAATTAAGCTAATCACCTATAAAATTACACATTAATAATTATCTTAGCAAAATCACAATATTATGTACTCAGTCGATACCGAATTAATAGAAATGATTCAGCTAAAAGGCGAAGGCATTTGGGGAATCCCTGCGATTAGCATTGGCTGACTCAGTTCAACACGAGAGCAACATTAACACAGACAATCTTGGAAAATGTAATAGTGTGTGTGTGTGTGTGCACGTTGGGCGCACATGGGGGTTTCCATGTTCTCCTGCGTGTAGGGGGTTGCCTCGGACGCGTGTTCAGAGAGAACAAAGAAACTAAAATGGAGGGAGGTCTGAAACTAGCTTTCACTGAAGCTAGCTAATGGTGGCACATGAACCATACCATACACATAAGGGATAGCCGTAAGCTTATCGAAGCGTGTGCATTGAGATCAGCGCGCAGTGTTAAGATTACGACTGGTTAGTGTTTAAAGACAGATCACATGCAAGATACATTCTTTGCGTGATGCATTAAACCTAACGCAGTGCAGTGGATGGCTTACAGCCGTCCAAAGTAAAATGGTAAAACAAAACTTTTACATAACACACATTGACCATTCAATAGCACAGTTACATACATCCAGTCAGTGCGGTTGCTAACTAATAAGCTATGCCCATGTTACAGCCTTACTTGAATTAAAGTCCTTTAAATAGTTTCCTCCGTTGGATTGCACACTCACAATGAAAAGCGGAAAGCCGGTCGGCCGATCCTGTGGTGGCAAGTTCGCAGGGTTGCGATAGGGGGAACTGGCCGCCTCATCTAGGGGCCCAGGAACTGGTTTATTTCGTCGTCAGGGTTGCAGTTCATAGGGGTGAATAATGGAACCGGTCACATTATTTCTCCCAAACTATGCAGCGTGATCCTACTGCAGACCGCTTGCCTCTTTGGGGACTCACCGGTGGTGCTGGGCTGCAGGATCAGGGGCTGCGTGGTCCGCTTGGTGGTTCTTCTTGACCACCGGGTGCTCGCGTTGCCTCCTAGCGTCTCGTCTCCGGTCCTTCGTGGCCGATAGCCGGGGGTAGATGAGCCCGCCTCGCTCAGTTGGATCGGCGTCATGAACGGCCGTGCTTCCTTGTGGAGCGAGGGCTCTTCCCCGGGCGTGCAGGCCGCACGGGCCCGTGAGACGAGACAGTGAAGGCCCTGGCAAGTTGAGCGGACAACTTAACCAGAAGAACTGGTGAAGGAGCGGCCGTGTTGCCCCTTTTATGAACTTTATTGCCAGTCGCGCATTTCCACTGCACAGTATCACATTACAGTATGGTCGGAAATCACAACTGGTACGACGTCCTATGTCACTTCCAACGTGGGGGAGGAGCCTCCTGTGGACTGTATGGAATTGTAGTTCCTGTTGACCCTACACATTCATGTCTCCGAGTAGGAGTGCTGATCTCGGATCAGGTTTCCACTGGCCATATCCTGACCTTATAAGTTATGTGCTGGACGGAAAACTGGTCATTGATCAGCTCCTGCTCTGAGACACTTAATGAACATGGGCCCCTTGGATTTGTGTTCAAATCACCTTTGGCCACAACCCTATGGTGTTCTTTTGACAAAGGCAGCGGCCAGGCAATGGGCGTAACTGCTCGTCTCTTTTATACACCTAACTATCCGTTTGACTGCTAACCTCTCCTCCCCAGCTACAAGGAAGATCAGAATGATTTTGAGACGGACTCTGATGACCTTATTGAGATGGTGGGTGAGGGGGCGGAGGAGCAGCAGGATGATGACAGCGAGACCATAGAGAAAGTCATGGACACCAGAACTGGGAAGAAAGGAGGTCAGGACTGAGCACACGTTCCACAGCACCACATATAGTCACAGTCTGACTAAACCCTAATGCTGTGTTGGTAAATGGAAAACGTTTACTGTTGCTGAGAATTCTATGTTTTTGAGATGAACGGTTTTAAGCAAGATGTAAACACATTTCTTCTGCCCACTTATTGATGCTAGCTCTCCTGTAGTACTGGGGCTCATGTAGTCACTGCCTCATATGTGAGTGAATTGGTATGGGTGATGAGAGCCACAATTGGAGTTTCAGAATTTGGGGGGGAACCTAGGAAAATGGTTTTTCTTTTTTAATTTTTTTAAGTTCAGAATGTGTGTAGATGATTTGAGGGTTCTCATTGGCTCCTCCTGCAGTCACGGGGGCAGCAACCACACTGTACGCTGTTCAGGCCAATGGGGACCCGGGCGCAGGGTTCGACCCAGAGAAGGACGAGGGAGAAACCCAGTTCCTGATGAAGTGGAAGGGCTGGTCCTACATCCACAACACCTGGGAGAGCATGGAATCTCTCACCCAGCAGAAGGTGAAGGGCCTGAAAAAGCTAGAGAACTTCAAGAAGAAGAACGAGGAGCTCAATTTCTGGTGAGAGGGGTTTTACATTGCCTGGCTCAGTACTGGGAATGATCAGTTATATTGCCTGGCTCAGTACAGGGTATGAAGCCATACTTTGCTTGGGTCTGTACTGGAAATGAGGCCTATGAGTTGTGTGAGTACTCCGACAGACCTTAAAGCTAGAGTCCGCAACTTTTTTCCCAATGGTCGCATTTGTTGTCAAAACATTTCAAAGTCATAACATCCCTTGGCCTTGCCTACAGAGACAGACCCCTCCCCACTGATTCCACAAACCTCGTTGTGAACGTGCAAGTCTTATAGATACGATTGCAGGATTACAGACTGGTATAGCTAACATTACAGTAAACATGTCATCTAAAAGTCCAAAACAACGGAATCTTTTCTGTTTTTGCAGAGTTGTTGCATAACACTGAATTTGAATAGTGTTAGTCTGAACCATGCATTATCTGGCTACAGCTGGTAGGCTATGCATGGTAACTTGTAGCTGCCATGCATTATCTGGCTACAGCTGGTGGGCTATGCATGGTAACTTGTAGCTGCCTAGCCGGTTCTAGCTAACGCGATCTATATGACATATAACATTAGAAATCATTTCCTTTTTCCAAGAACTAGCCGCCGAATAAAGTAACGTTATCAATAATGGCAACCTAGCTACTATTCACTATAGGTAATTAAAGTTGACTGGCAAGCAGAAAGTCCAAGTAAATCTGTGTTGAAACTTTTGACCTACCTGTCCAGTAGAATATGGGAGTTCCTCGTCTGTCTTTAAACCAATTAGCTCCCGAACATCTCACCACCTTCTAAAATGAGCACCTATGTTTACTCCAGTTTTCGAGCGAGCTTTATTTATAATTGCTGGTTTTACAATGCAGGATTTGAGGGTATAAACACAATGTATGATGCTGGATTTCTCTCAGAACAGTTGTTTCTATGATTGCTACCAACTAAGCATGACTGTTCCCCGATATTTTTCCAAAAAAAAACTTGCATACTCCAGCTTTAAGCTTGGGTCGGTACTGGGACTGACGCCTGACTTTGCTTGTGTGAGTACTGAGACTGAGACCTTACTCTACTTGGGTCAGTACTGGGACTGAAGCCTTAGTTTCAGGGTCTGAAATTAACACCCACCACCATCCAAATGCTAGTAAAATTTAGATTTTGGCTGGTAAGATTTATACTCTAGCGCCAATTTTGCAGGTAACCAACCAGGTTGTGTTATATTGTAAAAGGTAATGTAGCTGGTAAAATGTAAAAAATGGCTGTTGATTTTTTGAATACTCAAGCCACTCTGGCCATTGGGTAAAAAAATTTATTTCATGCGCTGCATAGTTTGCTCGTGTGAGTACTTGGACTGAGACCTTACGCTTGGGTCAGTGCTGGGACTGAAGCCTTAATTTGCTTGTGTGAGTACTCCAACTGAGACTTTATGCTTGGGTCAGTGCTGGGCCTGATGCCTGAGTTTGCTTGTGTGAGTACTCGGACTGAGACCTTACTCTGCTTGGTTCAGGCTTGGTCCGAGGCCTTGCCTAGCCTGGGTCAGTACCAGGAATGAAGCTTTAATTTCCCTGGGTCATTACTGGGTCAGTACTAAGAGGCTTTGCCTCATCCAGTACTGAGGCTGAACAGGGTGTCTGTTGATCTCCCTCAGGATGTCAAAAGCTTCTCCTGAGGATTTGGAATACTACAACTGTCAGCAGGAACTGACCTCTGACCTCAATAAGCAGTTCCAGTTTGTGGAGAGAGTCATAGGTAAGTTCAGTTTAGGTTATGGAATGTCTATATACTGGAGAAAGTTCAGTACCATCTCCTGTTTATTGGGGCAAAGTGGAGCTGAAAAGATGTATTTTTCTGAATTATTTTAGTTATTATAGTTCATTGCTGTGTTTTCTTTTGATCTTAAATCGATGAATATTCTTCCTGTAAAAGCCTAGTTCAAGTGATGTATTATCTAACATGATTGATGTGAACCGCATTGTGGGATTTAATAGATTTTTTCCAAACAGCAACAAAGACAGGGAAGACCCAGGGCCCATCTGATTTCCCCTGTGAGTGTTCTCTCTCTAACTATAACCTGACTGCTCACAACCGCAAACTTAACCACTCTACTGCTACAAATACCGTTTAAGGAAGTTGCAAGGAACCGAAGGAAATGGTCATGACTATCCTGTTTTATGTAATGTAATGTAATGTTTTAACCATTTATTAGAGGTTATAAAAATGAGCTTGCATCTGCATCTTTCACATACAGAACTGTAGATGCAATTTGCCCTTACTTTGGACCTTGGAATTTGAAAGTTAGACGGCTAGTTTACACGTAGAATCAGAGCATTTTGCGTCATTTACATAATTCAGCTTTGGTTATATGCAAAACATTTAAAATGCATCATGGTAAACTCAGTTTAAAAATAAAACGATTTCAAAGCTAAAAGTTAAGAACACATAGCATATAAAATACATGGTTATAAGCATGTTTAATAACAATTTGAGACTTGTGGCTCTGTTCACCTCCTGACAGCACACAGTCATAAGACATCGTCCTCTTCCAACGAGCCCGAGTACCTGTGTAAGTGGATGGGCCTGCCGTACGCAGAATGTAGCTGGGAGGATGGAACTCTCATTGGCAAGAAGTTCCAGCGCTGTATCGACAGCTTCTGCAACCG
The DNA here is from genome assembly GCA_029718625.1 of Synaphobranchus kaupii. Taxonomy (NCBI): domain Eukaryota; kingdom Metazoa; phylum Chordata; class Actinopteri; order Anguilliformes; family Synaphobranchidae; genus Synaphobranchus; species Synaphobranchus kaupii. The sequence continues at coordinate 22,407,427 of CM056397.1, read as the reverse complement.
CAACAACAGCAAAACCATCCCTTCCAAAGACTGCAAAGTGAGTCAGGGACTTAACCAGGAACTCTCAAAAATTCCACCTTAAAATTCTCTGTCTTGTCACTAGTTTATATATGGATTTAAATAGCTTTTTAATTAAGCAAGCTAGCATTATAGGAAAGCAACTTTAAATTCTAACTGATAGCATCTGCAATTTGTAGTCCATTCTTGCTAAGAAACTGAGCATGTATTGAAGATACGATCAGACAAACATACACCATAAGCTCTTAGATTGTGAAATAAAACAAGTGAAAAGCCCTTGTCTTGGTGCCAGGTTTTGAAACAGAGGCCAAGGTTTGTCACCTTGAAGAAGCAGCCGTCGTACATTGGAGGGGAGAATCTGGAGCTGCGAGATTATCAACTAGCTGGCCTGAACTGGCTTGCTCACTCCTGGTGCAGGTACCAGCCAGAAAGTTGTACGCTTTATAGAAGAGTGGAACACCATATCCTAGACATTTGTCTGGGGATGCCATCCAGAAGTCTTGGTGAACGTAGCATTACATAAGTAGTACACCAATAATAAAGACGTGTGTAAGGAGAATTTTATCCAGGTACAAAAATAAGTACAGTCAGATACGATATTTAAAAAAAACGAATGATGACACATACGTGTCACCAGCAGTCCTTCACACCCAGAACGCAGAGTGTTATATACAGTGTATATATACACCAGCAAGATTCAAAGTTACAAAGAGCAACACATGATTTATCAGCACATAATATGCAAACTAATGTATTTTTAGGATAGGGAGAGGGTAAAAGCAAACAGAGTAAAGGAGAGAGAAGTTTCTGTATCGGACCAAGTGTTGCAGCACAGTTTAGATATATTTACAACTGATTCCCTGCCAATAAATCATTATGAATTTGAAGTTGAGAGAGGCAGAAGGGAATGAGAGAGGTTAGGATAATGTGACAATCTTTGGTCATTGAACAGAGAGGAGGTAATATTCAAACCAGTGGCAGGGGTTGCATGTAGTTCTCCTGTTGTTGGTTGTGAGAGTTACCTGTAATTCTCCTTTTCTGTAGTTGGCTGAATTTTCTGTACTCATTCTGTAGTCAGTGTTGAGTGTTGAGTGTTTCCTGTGCTGTTCCTGTAACTGGTTGTGACGGTTACCTGTAGTTCTCCTGTAGTTGTGTTTTGGTGACAGCTCTGACGCAGGTATTCTCTCACCTTGCAGGTGTAACAGCGTGATCCTGGCTGACGAGATGGGCCTGGGTAAAACCATCCAGACCATCTCCTTTCTGTCCTACCTGTTCCACCAGCACCAGCTTTATGGACCCTTCCTGGTGGTAGTGCCCCTGTCTACTCTCACCTCCTGGCAGAGGGAGTTTGACATTTGGGCCCCTGACATGAACGTGGTGGTCTACCTGGGCGACGTCATGAGCAGGAAGACGGTACGTCCTCAACCCTTGCCTAAGCATGCGCTGTTTGCATTTGGTCCTAAAAACATCCTGTTTATATACTGGACATGCATGAAGCAACTTGTGCCATGTTATCTGTTGTGAAACAGTCATGTTTGCATTTGCTCCTTGTGACATTGGGTCCTTTTATAAAGATGACATTTGTAAAGTAATGGTTGCTGCTGTTTATTTCACGATTTGATATTTGGATTAAATTTTTTGACCAGATCCGTGACTATGAGTGGATAAACCAGCAGACAAAGAGGATACGATTCAATGCACTTTTGACCACCTATGAAATTCTTCTGAAAGACAAGGTATGTGGAAGGCCAGCCATGGTTATAACAAATAAAACCTAATTCTGATGGTAGTGTGCACTCATCTTACATGCCCCCACCCACCACCACCAATCAACCAACCCTTCTCTCTTCCCTACAGGGCGTTTTGGGTAATATAAACTGGGCCTTCCTCGGTGTGGATGAGGCTCACAGACTGAAGAATGACGACTCCCTGTTGTATAAATCCCTGATGGATTTCAGGTCCAACCACAGGCTTCTGATCACAGGGACCCCCCTGCAGAACTCCCTCAAGGAACTCTGGTCACTGCTGCACTTCCTAATGCCTGATAAGTAAGGGAATTGCATAGTGCACCTGTGATCAAAGTCTTACCTATTAGCACATTTTCCAGTGCGCACTGTGGGGTTGGGGGTTGTAACTATGCCCTTCCTGTTTTTAAAGGTTGTGTTTAAATGGTTTGTTAATGGCAGTGTTCAAATTAGGGAAAATACAGGTTTATGTTTCTGAGGTAATTTACATAACAAATGGCATTATTCCTTCAGTGATGAAGCACTGAAACCCTCCTTGTCTTTGCATTCTTCAGGTTTGAGTCATGGGAGGACTTTGAGGACAACCACGGTAAAGGCAGGGATAATGGCTATCAGAGCCTGCACAAGGTGCTGGAGCCCTTCCTGCTGAGGAGGGTGAAGAAAGATGTGGAGAAGTCTCTACCTGCCAAGGTGGAGCAGATCCTCCGCGTGGACATGACAGCACAGCAGAAGCAGTTTTACAAGTACGATAGCCACGATACCTCCACATGCTGTGCATGCCTACTGGCACACGGTAGACCTGCTCACTGTCCTACACACATGTGCCTGCCTGAACCTGTATGTCATACTTTATTTTAACATGATAAATTTTCCGGGGGGGATGGCGGGGAATTCCCAGCCTCTGGTTTTCACGTCCCTACCGCTGGCTGTTCATTTTCATCCCCAGCGGGGATACGATTAATCCCCACTTCTGGTAACGGTACTCTATTCTAGTATTGAATTAAATATGTGAATTTCCTAAAATTGCCACAAGACAGCGCAATTGAGTCAATTTCTCTCCCCGAGCTCCATGACAGTGTTTGATTGCCTCTCCTGAGTAAGATTAGATCGGTCCATAATTCATGGTTTGGTTGGTAAGTTTAGCCTATTAGTAGTTTACTAGACACAGAGTTTAAGATAATGTTTCATTTTCTGGCTAAATAACGTTATGTAAGAATATAGTTTATGAAACAAATATCTGCCTTTCAGCTAACTAACCTAACGAAATGTTATAAACTTTGAGCGTCTGCCTGATCTGTCCTTGTAACCTAACGTTAGCTAACTCCTGACACGCTAACGATGCTAACAACGGTCAATGGCGGTTCCCATTATACATTAGCTAGCGAATGCTAACTCCCTATAAGTAGGCTACATCCAAAGTTGTAACCTTATGTTGCTTACAGATGTGGTAGTTAAGTACAGGAAAATATTTTACCTGGGGGGTATACTACGAAGCAGGATTACTTAGCTAGCTGGATATCTGCACCCAGAGTAAAACCCGGAACCATCCCAAATCTGGAACACGGACTGAAGTAAAAAGAGCTGTTCCTGGTAGCCTGGCCTATTAGCCTACTCAGTGCAGTTATCCATCTGCCTTTAACTAAGTAATCCCAAAGATTCTGCTTCGTAGTAGGCCTATACCCCCTGATATGAAATGGGTCGACGAGACGTAGGCTAGGCTAACCTATGAATTACTTCATCAGACCGATCGGATCTTCTTCATGCTTTGAGCCACAAAACTGATCTATTTGCTTCAAATGGTCCCCTTTTAGATGGTATTCTATAAACATTTAATTTAATCAGCAAAAAATTAAAATAAAAAGTAATCTTGCTTTATAATTTGAAGAAATGTGTCATGTTTAAATTTGACAATATGGAAATGTAATATACTGTAGTATATTTTAAATATATTGTGAAGATAATTTTGATATATTTACAATTCTGCAGTATATTATTTTTCCATAAGTGTGTAGCTACCATTTAGAGGTCAGGTTAGTTTCTGTTCACTTATTAATATAGCCTACTTATATATCAGATATTAATTGTAAAAGGCATGTGCAAAAGGTGCAAAAATCTGCGGCAGCAGGGGTCCGCAAATTTTTGCACCCCACTGTAGGTAGCCCTTTTCATTTAATTGCTGTGCAAGTGTGGTGCTGTAAATCGTCTTGTCCTTTCAAGTGTTCAAATCAAAAAATGTTAAACCAAATGGTAAACAAAAATGTAGGCTACTAGAAATAGAAAATACATTTATCTTGCGTCTATCTGTGCGTTTTATTCAAATATAAAAAAAAATATCTGAAATGTCCCCCCCTCTGGTTTTTTCACAAATCACACTCAATTCAAATGAAATGTTAGCAGCAGCAGCACTAAAAACACCAAATCATACATGAAGTAAGGCCTCATATACAGTTACACTCAAAATTATTCAACCCCCTTCACTTTTTGCACACTTTATTGTGTTGTAGATTTAATTTTAAATGATAATCTAATGTATCGAACAAGCCCCAAGCCATCACTCTATGGCCAGATATGGAGTAGATATGGATGGATCACTTTAAGGATTTCTTCTCCTGACTCATTTTCCTAGAACTCTATGGGGAAGAAATCAGGAGAAGAAACCCTTAAAGTGATCCATCCATATCTACTCCATACCTGGCTGTACAGTGATGGTTTGGGGCTCGTTTGATACCTTAGACCCTTGATGACTTACAGCCATTCCGCCAGTCATGTGTTCCATACTGTACCAGCATAGTTTACAGCTGAATCTAGTCTCACCGCCCTATTCCCATAGAGGTCCATTCAAATGCAGAGGGGTTATAGTATGGCTTGTAACAGTACCTGAAAATAAGATATCGAGAGTATTTTGATGTTGATGGGTCACAGACTTCAGGAAGTAACAGCATGCAAAGGATATGCGACCAAATATGAAATATGGTACTTTAAAAATACATTAAAGCAAAGGGGTTTAATACTTATGCACATGAGAGATTTCAATTTTTGATTTTTAATACATTTGCAAAAATTTCTAAAAACATGTTTTCACTTTGTCATTATGGGTTATTGAGTGTAGATTGATGGGCAAAAATCTTTATCCATTTAAAATTAAATCTCCAACACAATAAAGTGTGCAAAAAGTAAAGGGGGTTGAATAATTTTGAGTGCAACTGTATTTCATGATTCAAGCGAGCAAACAACCAAAGCAGTCAATCAGACAAGTCCACAAAATCAGTTGCCCAACCAAAAAAAAATAGATCAGTTCATTTGATGAGAAAAATGATTTTTTTGATCTCCAAAAACAGTAATCCATACACTAAAAATGCAGGAAAGGCAAACTTGAAAGAGGAAAAAAAGGAAAATCCCGAGCTCACCACGCCTTGGTTAGGCAGTCCATATTTAAAAGTCCAATGTCCTACGTTTTACAAGAAAAATGTTTTTTTATTCACAATATTCTTTCCACCCAGCCAAACGTTTCTTCCATGCTCCTACACCACGGCCATTTAGCTTTTTTTCTTGGTGCTCACCTGATCTTCCCCTCTTAAAGTGACAGATGACTAAATTGACTAAATTGACCTCAGCATGCACACTCATACAACTCCCAATGTGGAGACGTTATAGAGGGAACCAATTTAACTGCAACAGCTTGGCTATTCCAGTCATTTCCCAAACGTGATCAGCAGTGCATATTCATTGGTGGATGCTTTGGAGAAATTATCAATATACACTGCCCCTCCAAAAAAAAAGTTGCACTCTAATATTTCGTTGGACCGCTTTTAGCTTTGATTACGGCACGCATACGTCGTGGCATTGTTTCGACAACCTTATGCAATGTCACAAAATTTATTTTCATCCAGAGTTGCATTCATCTTCGGCCGAGATCTTGTATTGACAACGGGAGAGTCAAACCACTCTATAAAGTCTTCTCCAGCACATCCCAAAGACTTTCAGTAGGGTTAAGGTCAGGACTCTGGTGGTCAATTCATGTGTGAAAATTATTCCTTATGCTCCCTGAACCACTCTTTCACAATTTGAGCCCGATGAAGCTTGGTATTGTCATCCTAGAATATGCCCATTGATGGGATGCCCTGGTCATTCAGTACATTCAGGTACTCAGCCGACTTCATTTTATTGCTGCATAATGTTGCTGAGCCTAGACCTGACCAATTGAAGCAACCCCAGATCACAACACTGCCTCCAGAGGCTTGTACAGTGGGCACTATGCATGACGGGTGCAACGGCGACTATTTTTTTGGACGGGCAGTGTATTATAATCATTATAATGATATTGTAATTATTATTTTTATTTGTAGTCGATTAAACTGATTAGTTAGTTAATTGTTGCACCCTTACTTCCCAGTGCTGAACACAAAGTTTAAAACGTTTAAACAATTCTTAATCAGAACAGTTACTGCTTTTGTATTTTTTCACTATGTACACTATCACTGTTACTGTTCTACTATGCATAGCTTGTGTACATGTATATGATATTCAGACATGTTACTGAAAGCCCCCCTCTCCTGCACATTTATATAAATGTGTATGATAATCAGACAGGTTTCTGTAAGCCCCTCTCTCCCTGAAGATTTATAGAAATGTATAAGATGGTTAAACACGTTCATGAAAGCCCCTCTCTCCATGCAGATTTATATAAATGTATATGATAGTCAGACAGGTGACTGAAAGCCCCTCTCTCCCTGCAGATATATAAATGTATATGATAGTCAGACAGGTTATGCCTTGTGTACACTACATGACTATTTCCATCCTAAGAATGCTCACACTACATGGATAGTCGCAGGCTATAGTCACGGGGTTTTTTGGGATTTCGGTTCACGATAAACTAGATCTCGATGAGTTGCAATAGAGTACTCAAGTGAGTACGTCAGTCGTGGGCGGAGTCTGGTTTCGGAAGTAAATTCCCTATGGAAGAATAGAATGGGCTTTGGAGACTATCGACTATTTCTTGAAATCTGATTTATAGAATGAGCCAAAACGTTCCTGGATTAGCCTGTGTGGTACAAGGATATAGACCATATATCGCATGTTCCAATTTTAATTTTTTTAAGTAATGCATTAATCATTGTAGTTCGACTTGTAGTCCACTTTAATGGACTGCATATCCAATACTGCAACGCACGGGTGGTTCTTGACCAATAAGATATCATCTCGTCTGTCTGGAAATTCCTGGGCAGATGGGAGTACTGCAGCTGAAGATGAGCTAACGTTAGCTTGCTAAGTAGAGAAGCCCGCCCGACAAGGTCAGAAACTGAGCTACGGTTAAAGGTATACTATGTAGTTTCAGAACACCAGGTGGTGATATAGAGCACGTAGGAGAAAAGGGCTTCCCAAAAATAGCTTATCACGTGTTCTTCTCAGACAAGTACGACAACGCACGAGCATTGTGCTGACGTTTCACACATATTTTCTCTGACCGTGGACTCAATTCTTCGCTTTATTGGCATGACAAGACATTGCATCTGTATTGTCAAAGCATACTGCATTAAAACAGTCGAAGACATACATCTAACTCTGAACAATACAAAACAGCAAAGACTCGAATGAACAGTAACCATACATGAAAACAAGAACTTTTCTTTGATTATGGATTTAGAAATAACAATAATGTAAAAATAATAAAGTACAATTAAAAATAATAATAATTATCAATAGAAATTATAATAATGATAACGACACATACAGTCAAGCCGGAAAGTCTGCACACCCCTTTCACCTTCTCCACATTTTATTACGTTGCAGACATATTCTACAATAGATTGAGTTCATTTTTTGTCTCAAAATTCTACACAAAATAGCCAATAATGACGAAGTGAAAACAGGTTTTTAGACATTTGTGCTAATTTATTAAAAATCAAAATGTAAAATATCATATGTATGTATTGATGTGACACCCAGAAGTGAGCTGAGGTGCATTTTGTTTCCACTGATATTGCTTGAGATGTTTCTACAACTTAATTGGAGTCCACCTGTGATAAATTCAATTGATTGGACATGATTGGGGATTGCCAACACCTGCCTATATAAGGTCCCACAGTTGACAGTGCATGTCAGAGCAAACTCCAAGCCATGGGGTCAAAGGAATGATCTGCAGACCTCAGAAACAGGATTGTGTCAAGGCATAGATCTGGAGAAGGGTACGGAAAAATCTCTGCAGCTTTACAGGTCCCAAAGAGCACAGTGGCCACCATCATTCGTAAATGGAAGAAGTTTGGAACCACCAAGAATCTTCCTAGACCTGGCCGCCCGGCCAAACTGAGCAATCGGGGAAGACGGGCCTTGGCCAGGGAGGTGAGCAGGAACCCGAGGGTCACTCTGACAGAGCTCCAGCGTATCCTTGTGGAGATGGGAGAACCTTTCAGAAGATCAACCATCCAGGCAGCACTCCACCAATCAGGCCTTTATGGTAGAGTGGCCAGACGGAAGCCCCTCCTTAGTAAAAGGCACATCACAGCCCGCTTGGAGTTTGCCAAACGGCACCTAGAGGACTCTCAAACCATGAGAATCAAGATTCTCTGGTCTGATGAAACCAAAACTTAACTTTTTGGCCTGAATACCAAGCGTCACATCTGGAGGAAACCAGGCACCGGAACGGGGCGACTAGTCCTGATAGAGGGAAAGATGAATGCAGCTAAGTACAGTACACTGAGATCCTTGAAGAAAACCTGCTCCAGAGCGCTCTGGACCTCAGACTGGGGCGAAGTTTTACCTTCCAACATGACAACGACCCAAAGCACACAGCCAAGAGAACAAAGGAGTGGCTTCGGAGAAAGTCTGTGCATGTCCTTGAGTGGCCCAGCCAGAGCCCAGACCTGAATCCAATTGAACATCTGTGGAAAGAGCTGAAAATGGCTGTGTACCGACGCTCCCCATCCAACCTGACAGAGCTTGCAAGGATATGCCAAGAGGAATGGGCAAAAATGTCCAGAAACAAGTGTGCCAAGCTCGTAGCTTCTTTCCCAAGACGCCTTGAAGCTGTAATCGCTGCCAAAGGTGCAGCAACCAAGTATTAGGCTAAGGGTGTGTACAGATATGTAACCCCTAAATAACCTATTTTTGTCAGTAAAATAAAATTGCATATTTTCTAAAAACCTGTTTTCACTTCGTCATTATTGGCTATTGTGTGTAGATGTTTGAGGCAAAAAATGAACTCAATCTATTGTAGTATAAGTCTGTAACGTAATAAAACGTGGAGAAGGTGAAAGGGGTGTGCAGACTTTCCGGCTTGACTGTATGATCTTATAAAGTGAATATAATAAGTAAGCAATAATGACCGAGGAGCCGGGCATTACACAGTTTAAGTGCCCGACGCGGAGGTAGTAAATTGCCCGAGGCGCAGCCTGTGTAATGTCCGGCTCCGAGGTCATTATTGCGCTTATACCATGGTTACCAACAATTATTATACAGTGCATCCGGAAAGTATTCACAGCGCTTCACTTTTTCCACATTTTGTTCTGTTACAGCCTTATTCCAAAATTGATTAAATTCATTTTTTCCCTCAAAATTCTACACACAACACCCCATAATGACAATGTGAAAAAAGTTTTTTTGAGATTTTTGCAAAATTTATTAAAAATAAAAAACTAAAATTTCTCATGTACATAAGTATTCATACCCTTTGCTTTAACGTATTTTTAAAGTATCATATTTCATATTTGGTCGTATATCCTTTACATGCTGTTACTTCCTGAAGTCTGTGACCATCAACATCAAAAAAACTGTCTATCTTATTTTCAGGTACTGTTACAAGCGATACTATAACCTCTGCATTTGAATGGATCTCTATGGAAATTGGGGGGTGAGACTAGATTCAGCTGTAAATTACACTGGTACAGTATGGAACACATGGCTGGCTAAATGGCTGTAAGTTATCAAGGGTCTGAGCTATCAAACGAGCCCCAAACCATCACTCTGTTGCCAGATATGGAGTAGATGTGGATGGATCACTTTAAGGGTTGTTTCTCCTGACTTTTTTCCCCATAGAGTTCTATAGGAAAATGAGTCAGGAGAAATAACCCTTGCAGTGATCCATCCACATCTACTCCATATCTGGCAACAGAGTGATGGTTTGGGGCTCGTTTGATAGCTCAGACCCTTGATAACTTACAGCCATTTAGCCAGCCATGTGTTCCATACTGTACCAGTGTAATTTACAGCTGAATCTAGTCTCACCCCCCAATTTCCATAGAGATCCATTCAAATGCAGAGAGTTTCTCAGTTATATCCTCGGCCATGTCCGATATTCTTCTACTGACCGTATTGTTTGACAAAGGAAAAACGTAAATTTTCCGGGCAGCATCCTCGCCTCCATTTCCCGAACAATAATTTTGATCGCGGGTATTATCAAGTCTTCCCCAATTATGCGTGTTTTTTGTTGTTGTTGCACGGGCATTGTGATACGACGCGAAAAAAGATTCATTTAATGGCTAAAATATTTCTAAATTAGTTTGAGCGATATCTCTACTTTTCGTGAATTTAGCTAGGCTACTACTTGCTGGAGTGTAGCTGGAAACAGGTAATGTTACTGAACAGAAGAAAAAAAAGTTAGGCTATTGTACAGTGCCCTAAACGCACAAACTACAATCTATTAAAAAAACGCGTTTTGGAATAATTAAGGCAATTGACGTGTGTGAAACAGAATGATCGCAATATCATTGAATAATGTCAACCAAGGTTACTAAACAATTATATCACATTAAAAAACTCAATATCATTTACAGTACCCAGGTGAAAAAGTAGTATACTTTAGTGTAATAAAAATATTATTTAAGTGGACTATACGAAGGTTATTACAAGTATGATTTTCCTTTTTCTACTTAATTTGAAGTATGTTTAAAATGTACTTTTAAAAAGTGTACTTCAACTATAGTCTCAAACATACCATAATACTTTTTAAAGTTTGTTTCAAACGCACTGGTGACATAATGGAATTGTACTGCAAGTGTATTTATTTTGTTAGTGCACTTAAATATACTTAAGTACACTAAAAATAGTCCCATTTTAACATACACACTGCACTTGAAGGACACTTAAGTACGACTTAAGTTCTACATTGGACTACTTTAAGTATACTTAAAGCGCTGCCAATTTAGCAAAAGTACATAATTAGTACAAAAACTACTAAAAGTAGGCTATACTTTGAAAAAGTATATTTCAAGTATAATCTTTTTTCACCTGGGATAATAATGGTTATTATAGGTTTTTTATTATAATTATTTTATAAAATGTATTTATTTTACTTTTTCTCCCCAATTTAGTCACCAGTTAGGCCTATTTACTCACCCGGGCCTAGATCATTAATGTGCAATTGCATTTTGTTGTTCTATGAGCAGTAGGCTATCATTGATGGAAAATTACAACTTGTAGAATAAGAATATACTATGCATGCTGTGAGTGTCAATGGATTAATAGAAAACAGGTATTTACATAGTTAAAAACAGAGCTAAAAACATTTAACCCGAGCTAGTTTTTTTAATGTAGGGTAGCTGTCACTGGTGGAGATGGGCGGGGCAAGAACTTGATACGTCAACACAGATCCAAGGGGCAGGTCTCCGAACTCAGTTGAGATGTAATCCACTGGGTGCCTGTTTGATGCTAGCATTAAGTTATAAATTTGGCTGTTGCTTCCAATCGCTGCAAGGTTCTTTTGGAGGTCTTGAGCAAATTTATCACATGGTAATGGGACTGGAATAGGGCAGTAAAGGTTAGGCATGATGGCATCACATGATCTTTTGTACTTCTTGGAAGGGGCATTGCCAATAGGTGGTTTCAATTTTGAAACTGTTACAATGTTAACTGGCTTGGGTGTTAGGCCTAATGTACGGGAGGGAACATGCCATGTTTGTTGGTGGAACTGATTTTTTGGTGGTTGTTTTACTGGTTGTTGGTGGAACTGATTTGCAACATAATTTAATAAAGTGTGCAAATGTGTACAGCAGCCCAATCTGGTGATTGCAGTGTCCCAGGCCAGCTTTGCAGTTGCACATTGATTGACCAATGTAAGGGCTCTCAGACAGGAACTCCACCTGGCAAAACAGTCTCAAGTGTGTTGGTTGAGGAATCAGGGAACAGAATAATTAAACTGTGCAGATATGCTTTCTTAAAACAACACACTGTGCCTTGCCTTTAAGCAGCTCAAGAAAACAGAATAATATGGATTTTCCATTACATAGAGATCCAACATTATGGAAGTGTTTTTTTCAAAAGGAAAAAAACATAAGTGAACATAAGCTCTATTATATAGGCGTCATTCCATGTAATTTCATACACCATGATACCCACCATCTCAGATTGTTCTGAAATGTTTCCAGTTAAGATAAGTATTCATGTAACATTATTTTGTATAACTATAATTTGAGAAATAAAGCCGATTGATTGCACCCAGATTGGACATTTCAGCTTGATATAGTTCACATAATAATCATTAAATATAGCACCCTAAGTCCAACATGCAACAAAATCCATCCTACTGATGATTTAGACATGAAGAATCTAAATAAATTGCCTCTCCCAAACCCCATCCTAATCTCATTATATGGAATGTAGACTATGGGGTCAACACTTTAACAGTATATGGAATGACCCATAGACCTATTCCAATGTGTAATCAGCTTCCATGATGCATTATAAGCAAAATATTGCATATAGCGAGTTTATGGATTTTCAACAAATGGAGGCTATTGAACTGTACTGTGATATTTCACCAAATGGTGCTCGACTAGCTGATCAATGTTTTACTTGAGAATCTATAATCCTTCGGAGTTCAAGCAGCACCTGGCCCTGCTGGGACTACCTATTTCATGTCTTACCATTTTGAGTTTCTCAATAATTATATTGTTTATTTTTTCTTAAGTATTGTTTGTGCATTGCCAGTCAGGGGTGCCAATAATTCTGGAACCCACTGTATATCTAGGTGATGAATCAATTGTGTGGTTCAGTATCCAGCTATACCAAATCAATTATATGCTAATGTTTATGTTGTATGGTCTCATCCAGCAAGGAAAGGTTTAGCAAGCATAAATGCTAGATGCTGCGAACTGGGCAGGCTGAACTTGAGCACTTATCTCTGTTAACCAGCTACCTGAATCATGTAAGGGGTCTCATTTTTTGGCATTGAGCGAAATGATCTTGCCCTCACAACACTGCCTGTCTCGCTCCTTCTCACTGTAAAACCATTGCATTGGATGATCTAACATTAGCACACAAGCAATACCAACACATCAATTCAAATCAAATTTTATTTATAGAGCACATTCCAGACAGAAAGCAACTCAGTGTTCTTTACACAAATAATTCACAGAAAACATACAACAAATAAAATTAAAATAACATAAGTATGTACCATAAAATCAAAGTAAAACAATCAAAAAATGTCTTATTCAAAAGCTGCACTGAAAAGATATGTTTTCAGTTTTTTTTCTTGAAACCGTGCAATGTTTCAACTGGCAGGTTATACCAAAGTGAGGGTGAGTAGAAACTGAAAGCTAATGCCCTACAGTTTTGGTTCTAACTCTTGGAATAATTAAAAGACCCGTGCCAGATGAACAAAACAATCTCGGAAGCCAGGTATAGCCAGAGCGAAACGTTTTGGTCCATATTGCGCTTCACTTTGACTTGTCTGGTAGGAGGTATGTAGCTAACGTTGTCATAAGAATTTCTACTTACCGTGAAAAATCCCCAACTCGTTTGCATTTTAGGACAGATGTTACGTCAATCTGTTACCACGGCGGCACAAGTCAGCAATTATATCGAGAAATACCATATTTGTAAACAAAAAAAGGCTAAACAAATCAATCAAAAGCCACTGTATCCGAACATACTACGTCGCGGCTCGCAATGAGCACGGGCAGAGTGAATCAGGACAGCATAATTTCGTCATTTAATTTTACAGAAAAAAAGAGCTTAATTACAAAAGAAAGTGAACTGGTAGGCTAGCCTCGTGTAAGGCACTTGTGCTCACATACTATAAGTTAGCTTACTTTTTAGTTTTATGAACTAAAAAATGGCCCGTTTAGTACCAAAATGATTATAGGCTACGTGTATCCTGCAGTTCTTTGTTTTATTTTTTAAAGGGGATGCCAGGTTGTTAAGGTTTTGAAAGTTCCGCGCTATGATGCAGATTTGGAAAAAACCGGTATGCAGTAACTTAACAGCATAGCCATTTGCTTTTCTTTATTTTTTTGTTTTCAAAGAAGGTATTTCTCGATATAATTGCTGACTTCTGAGGAAAGTGCCGCCGTGGTAACAGGACATCTGTCAAAAAATGTAAACAGGTCGGGAATTATTCACAGTAACTTCAGAAATGTTATCACAACGTTAGCTAACGTTCGTTAAGTTACCCAGCTAACAAGCTAAGACAAGTAAACAAGCTGACAGGCACAAACCGACCATATTTCATACAATTCTGAAATACAACGCGTTTATATGGCTTACAAGCATACTATTAAATGTATGTTTGCCTAACAACAGAACTAAAACTAGAAAACTTCTAGTAGGCTATGACATAGGCTACGCTGTTCGCTAGGTCGCCACAATTAAAACGGATCGTTCACTCCGTAAACGTTAATTTTTACCTTCAATATCATGGATGTACCCCTCCATCCAATTACTGTAGCCCTTCAGCAACACGGCTCTTGGCACACGGGACCCCTCGTCGGCCCAGGTATCAATAGTACTGGCAGTGAAATTCGGCAAGAGCTCCAGGTTTGTTGTCCAAGCCATTGTTTTTTACATGGACTTCCGGAATTTTCCCACCTCAGCCTCGCTTTCGATTTCAAGATGGCCGCCGTGTGAATAAGGTCCATGGCGCTGGCAGCAGATAACGTAGACGGCGTATTAATTTAGAACGGTGATTAAAATGTTGCTAGCACTACTTCATTGCCGGGCGGTTTAACGAAATAAATGCCCACCCTCCAGCCAATCAGAATCGAGTATTTAGCCAAGCCATGGTATAAATATAAAAAATTAAAATTGGTTTATAATGATCTCTGTCACTCACTGTCCCTAAGACGATGGCAGCCGGCTATATATTGTGCTGCTAGGTCACAGCACGTCCTCTCCTAAGAGGATGGGGAGTTTTTGGATGTCTGTTAAATTGTTTAATTGAGGGTATCTGATTTATTTTGGGAAAATATTTATTTCTGATGTGATTGTATTTTTAGCATTTTGTAATAAAGTGCCGCTCCGTCTCAACTTCGTTGAGATGGCAATGTTTCTCCTCCCGGTGTCCTCCCTGTTGACTCTATCACGGTCACTCTGATCAAGCTGTCCTCTTCCCCTGGCTCTGCCTCGCCCACCACGAACACGATTGTCGCTTTGGATAAAAGCGTCTGCTAAATGACTGTAATGTAATGTTTATGTAATGACTGCCCCTCACCCTTACTCTGTGGCCGTGACCACTGGATGTTGATGGCTACAGAATGAACCGAGCAGAATTACAAAATTATGATTTAGAATTGTTTTATGAAAATGAACAGTGGTCAAATTTACAGAGCAATAGCTAAGATTACTAACTTATATGCTTTGAGCATGTAACATAGTCTCCATTTACATGATCAAGGTTTGGTCAAACATGATAAATAGGCTATTGTCAACAATAAACAAACATCACAATAGATAGCCTTACTTCGATGACGTTTCTGTATGCACTTATTGTATGTCGCTTTGGATAAAAGCGTCTGCTAAATGACTGTAATGTAATGTAGCTAGGTGTATGGTCTATTTGCTATTTTTATAATGATATTGTTACTTCTTCGGCTGAAAACATTTTGCTCTTGAGTAAGGGCAGAAACATACCTCACGCAAATAGCTACGCGAACGTAGACGCTTCGAGCTACACGACCATTTTTTCTTTTGCCATGACATTTGTGAAAGACAAACCAGAGGAAAGCACAGATCGAACAAGAAAGTTGTTGTCTTTTACAAATGTCATGGCAAAAGAAAAACTGTTCGCATAGCTCGAAGCGTCTACGTTCGCGTAGCTATTTGCGTGAGGTATGTTTCTGCCCTTACTCATTAGCAAGATGTTTTCAGCCGAAGAGGTAACAATATCATTATAAAAATAGCAAATAGACCATACACCGCGTAGTTCGAAGCGTCCACGTTTGCGTATTTGCATGAGGCATGTTTTGGTCCTAAGCTAAAATAAGAGTTTGCCTGGAAGCCTGCCCACATGACCTGGCCATGTCAATCAAATGAGCAGGAACCGCCCATTCATGACATTTACACAATTTTAGCTGTTTCTGGCTTTAAAAATGGTGGCGGGATGTCAACAGTGTAACATTCAAAACATTAACAAAAAAACACTTTGCGAACGACTTATGAGGTAAGAAATATATTCATCATGTTTATTAGACCACAAGGACACATACAATGTTTTTTGGGGAGAAAATTTGAATGTAAACAAAGAACGAGTTGTTTACAATGAAACTAGATAGTATACCTTTAACCACATAAAGCGATTCTAGTTTTTAGTCCTTCAAGCTAGCTAGCTAACGTTAGAAAAAAAGTGTTTAAAAACGGAGCCGCGTGCTACTGCTGGCTAACGTTATATGACAACGTCTGGAGACAAAGCTGCACGTTCAGAGGGAATTATGGGACATCGAGTTTTTAAACAGTTCCCGCGCTGATATAATCACAAGAAAATACTGAAACGTAAAATATACTTGAAGCTGGTCCAGAAAAACGACATAGTTTGCGAACGGGCGTTATATTGAACAATCCGGTAAATTGACGGTAAGATATAATCAGTAGAAATGGTTTAAAAGTAAGCTTTAGTTAAAGTCTATGCTCTAAATGAATGGGGAATTTACTTCTGAAACCAGCGTGACGTAGTCACTTGAGTACTCTGACACAGGAAGAATATATAAAGAATATATAAAAATAAAAGTAAAAAACAAATGTGTATTTGCATAGCTTCAATGTCGATGTTAGTAAATGAATATAAGCACGATAGCCTATTATATTCATAGTACTCTTCGTTCTCCGCACTCACACTCAGAGAATAGCCTGTTCGTGGAGATCTGCAATGCACACAAGTTTTAGCCTTTTTTGCAGGTTGTGCTGAACTTGAATGGAGTGGTGTATTTTGCTGGTCACCAGGCTGGCCTCGAGCAGTGGGTGAGTGAGCGAGTGACTACCCATTGTTGGAAGTGGTGTGAATACCAAGGCAGTAAATGGTGGTATACTGATCTTGCGGTGTTTGTGTGCAAGCACGCAAAACGTCACCGATCATCGCAAACTTAATTTTTCTGATTGGCTACCGCTCACCAGAGGTTCAGCACTTTTTAACTTTGCACAGTGGCATATCGGCGCTCTCCAACCCAAACCGTGGATACGTTATTTTGATATTTCCACCCAATTAGCAAGCTCTCTTGTGTTTGTTACATGAATGGTAAGCAGGCCAATGCGTTGGTTTCACTCCACTGTCGCTACCAGATCCGCTCGGGGGTCCCGCGCCTGTGAATGACATATGGCATTCTTGGTCAGGGCACAGTGGTACAGCTAACATAGCTGGCTAGCTATAATTAGCTATGGGCAGAGTGGTGAATTAATGTTATATGCCTCTTCCACGAACCATTAGCGCATTCACCGGTGAAAATGTATTGTTGAGTGTTATGAGCTCATGTTTGGAAGAGCTAGCTGGCTGGTACATCAAATAACTGAAATTATCGATCGGGTACTTGGCCAGATTTAGCGGTCGGTATGTACTTAGCTAGGTAGCTAGTGGTATAGATAGCTACTTATTGAACTCAAAATATGGCAAATTTCCCAATATGGTACGTGGGACATGCATATTCTTGTCGTCTTGGTTGTCTCCTGGAACACTGACAGGAGATAATTTTAACTAACGTTACTAGTAAATGAAACTGTCGTTATTTTGATCCAGCACTCAAACGTTTGCTTAATTTCTTATTCCTTATTCAGCTGGGGACATTTAGTCATTTAGCCACACTATCTAGCTAGCATTACCTATTTAAGAACAACACTGAATAAGAACCTATTGCTTGCTATCTTGCTCCTGGAACACTGACAGGAGCTGGAAAGCTGTTTTTAACTAGCAACTGGATGTGTGATTTTGCCCTCTCTGTGCTCTCACAAGCGGAACAGAGTGCAGGATATTTTTTTAACATCCGACATAGCTAGTAAACTTAGACAGAACTAAGAGGGACTGTTAAAAGACACGTTGCTCTTGAGCAAAGGCAAGATTACATCCAACACCACCGTGAGTCATTGCATATGAAAAAACCATTGAACTTTTCTGACAGCAGTTGTAGGCCCAGTTCTAAACTGCTTTGACTGGGGGGGCACTGATATATTTTGGGTGTTGTGTAGGCTCGGCTAGCCGTGGTGTGGGGATATAAATGGATATAAATCTTAATGTGGTCATGGTGGATCCTGTTGAGGAGAAACACCAGAACACAAAGCTATTCATGGGGTCAGGGCCCAGCGTGGCCAAAGAATGGATTCCTTTTCCATTTTAAGTTTGAATTCCAATCTGCTACATTCAATTGAAATCATAAATAGAAAGTTGTGATGTCAATGTAGGTAATAGTTGTTAGACATACCAGTTTGGAATTTTTAAAGGCAGCTTCAGTTTCAAGCAGAGATTAGGGCGTTACTACTAATGTTATTACATGGATGGAATGTTTTGCCTGAAAGGCGAATATCCTACTGGCTCAACTTGATAATTCTGCAGCCCACTGTACTCATGTTTGGTCTTGTTAAGAAGAGGCTAAAACCCTGAATCTTTTGACAATAATATCAAGGTTCTTAGTCCTGCTTCCAACAACATAAGATAAGTTGAATGAGTAAATTTGTCAGCTATTAGATAAGCCAGTCCTTGTCTGACCTCCCAGTACCCGATCTGGCCAAGCCTCCCCTCTAATCATTCAGCAAGAGTGTATGGGCCAGGAGAAGTGGGGGCTCTCTTTACTCCCCCTCATGAAATGTGTGCCTAATAGGGTTGTCACAATGTATTATCCTATCTCGTGACTGATCGTCATCATTAGTTAAGAGAAAGCGAGAGAAGATGGCTGATCTTGTTTCAAAGAAAATCACCGCTTTGCCAATGTGGGAATTTTTCAGCTACAAACCCAATGATAAGGGAGAACCGGCGAATGTCGACGAGGTAACATGCCGTAAATGCATTAAAAAGTAATCACAACTAAGGATGGGAATCCTATAAAACATTTTTGATAAGTACACAGTCATAATGAGTGCATTATAACATTATGCCTATGAGAACCTACAGGAGATGGCAATAAATAATTTGTCATATGCTGCAGACATCGCAGCAAACATTGCATCGCAACATTGTTTTGTGGACATAGTTTGAAATGTAATAAAGTGAGGGGCACTCATCGTCATCAGATGTTGCAGTTGGCATTCATTTATACACAGATCCAAAACGAATAACCATTTTATTCTCGTTTTTCAATTGTTGTTTTTAAAATGAATAGAGCATAACCATTCGTTTCCTGTTTTTTCATTTCTGTTTCTGAAACGGGAAACGATTGGCCAAAAAGTACACGGATCCAGAAGCAACGCAAAGGCTACTGCAATTAGAACTCAATGCTGCCACACGTGGTAATTACTTCTGTTCACGTTGTCATTAATCCACTATAATTATATACGAACGATAATGTTGAATATCACAATATTTCTTAAAGGCATATCGACGATATGAAAATGGGATCTTGTGACAATTTGACTCTTGAGTTCAGTTTGAGTTTGGGGTTGCCACCTGTATCTGCTGTTTGGTGTTTGTCCTGTGTGGGGCCTTACATTCTTGGTCAATTTCGAGCAATTTCATCCCAGTCTTTTTGAATGTTTGGATTTTGGTTGTCGCACATTCTGGGGATTACCTTGGGAGAGACAAGCTGTGGTTTTGTATCTTCTTTCATTCATTTCTTGTGTGACTGTAACCTGTCTGTCTGGAACATCCATTGTTTGTTAAAGTTGAACCTACGTCTTTAGATCTGACGTTGAATATGTGTTGTAATCTCCATTTTAATCTGGTTGTGAGTTGTACATTTTGATAAAGGTTCATCCAACAGATTTCTCTGCCTATCAACGAATTTGGCAATTTAATTGATAATTGATTTCTTTGATAATGATTAACAAATTAAATCAAATTTATTTATTTTAAGTGTTGGATAAGTGAGGGGTTTTAACCATTGATGCCACTTTAAAAACGAGGACGTCAGCTGTTAAAACTGCTGGATTTGGAAATTGTCACATTTTACTTAATCCTCACTTCCCCAACATATTGGAGGTCCGACCAAGGTAGGATTTTGAGCAGACTGTGGTAAACTACATCAATTGCACAACCTCTTTTGAAATTGGGTGGAAATCAAATTAAGTTATAACCAGATATGGACCAGTCACAAAAGATAGAAATGAGGGAGGTATCAGCCTGAACTGATTGCGTGGATCCCCTGGAGGACAACACCCAGACACGAGAGCACTACGCACCCCAGGAATTGGAGCCACCCACTGTGGAGTCCCCTTCTCCCCTTGAGGAATTCGGGGAACCTCTGGCAGCTGTGCAAGCAGAAGGGGTGTGCTCTGTGGACTTGCCCACTCCCATGGTTTCGGTGACACAGGAGAAGAGGGATTTATTGCCAGTCACACCCTTCTGCTCAGTGACCGTAGGGTTGGAGAAGGGGGGCTCAGTTGATGAGCTAGGAACAAGCTGCACCAGTTCCTATGGACACTACCCCTGACTAAGCATGGTCAACATTGCCGTCACGACGATATCGCAACGAGGTAGTCTTGATCGCGATCGCGATACTCCAAAATACTACTAACGATATCCTACGATATTAAGTGTCCACTGAAAAAGTTTGTATTTGTGTCAATAATAATGTTCTGAAATGTACGGGAAATGTAATTTAAAAAATATATATATATTATTGTCTTACCATACTCCATACTACATGTGCTACAACGTGCAATCTGCAGCCCTGGGCATTTCGGACCCGACCTGATTTCAACCACGTGTCAATCACTAGCGAGTTGCGGCCACACGTGTCAAGCACTAGCGAGTTGCGGCCACACGTGTCAAGCACTAGCGAGTTGCGGCCACACGTGTCAAGCACTAGCGAGTTGCGGCCACACGTGTCAATCACTAGCGAGTTGCGGCCACACGTGTCAAGCACTAGCGAGTTGCGGCCACACGTGTCAAGCACTAGCGAGTTGCGGCCACACGTGTCAAGCACTAGCGAGTTGCGGCCACACGTGTCAATCACTAGCGAGTTGCGGCCACACGTGTCAAGCACTAGCGAGTTGCGGCCACACGTGTCAAGCACTAGCGAGTTGCGGCCACACGTGTTGGCGAAGTTTGCAGAGGGGTTCACCTGGGAGTGTTCGCGCCTCGCGGAATAAGGACTTGCCTGGATAATGTATAGAGCCATGTGACGATGAGCTTATTTTTTGTTGGAAAAGTTTAATTAATAAATAAAAGGATTTACTGAACAGAAGGTTTAAAAATAAGTTGCTTGTTCTCTTATTCCACATTTAAAAAATAGTTACGTCATTAATTGTCCACTGTCCGGGTCTGATATTATTTATTAAAAGATTTAAAAATATGCCACAGTCGCTACAAAGCCTGTGTCATGTCGTTCGCGAGTGATTTACTACTTTGATATTTCATGGAATGTTCTATTTTGTAATGGATAATATAGGTTGAAGACTCGTCAGTGCAGTGCAGTTTTCCGAATCAACATATACAATGACGAAAAGTCCAAATAATTATTCAAACTTCAATACTTTTAATACGATTTAAGAGAGAATATAGATTTTCCGAGTCAACAACTCAACATATTACACAATGACACAAATCCTCATCTGATCATCACTAGATCAAACTCGGTTAATACCAACTCATTTGTAAAGCCATCATCATCCATGTATTAACCAATCACATTTTAGTTTCAGGCCAACGCCCACTGAACTGCGACATTTCTGTTGGTTTTTTTTAAATTATTGAACTCCAAGCCACTGACAAGCGTCCCGCAAGCAGTGACAAACTGACAGCCACACTTTTTGGGCATTTCTAGAACAACTAGGAAGTGAAATGGTGAAATAAAAAATGTCCGGTCGTCGGCGATTAGAACCAATGTTATTTGGTAGTTTTGTCAAGGTTTTGATCCATGTTATGGCAATTATTTGCGGGTACTATGTGGCATGTGCCAGAATAATTTTGTTCATGAACAATATTTATATTTCATTTTAAGCTTTTCACCAAGGTGCTCCAATGGCTGGAGGAATTTAATAACGATGGATAAACTAAGAATATGGTGATGCCTATGCTTGGCGTGATTTTACGGCGAATACATTTTGATATACAATTATAATACCGTGTTTGATTGACTTTTTAAAGGGAATGGGTCAGGAGGGAAATAAGGGAATTGTGCGTAAGCCTGATTCGGATAAAGATCTGAAATTCCCGTAACTCTTCGGTGAACGCACACACGCGAACGCCGGCGGCCAGATTCGGTCCCCGGTACGTAATACGTAACATATACGCAGCACACACGGAGCCGAACTTCGTCGATTACTTTTTTCTCACACGCGTCATGGATAGAGTTTTCGCTGACTCGCATTTCAATTCGGACCGAGCTACGTTATATACGGTTTTAAAACAAGGGGTGGTGTTCTGCGGGTGGTGTCATATTACCCTGTGAGCCCTCCCGATCAATTCCCTTTAAGGTTTATAATAAAAATATGGCACACGGAATATTACTATGAATTCAATTAAGTGCTGGATCATGTATTTCAGGGTCAAAATAAGGTTTGGTTTGTTCATAACTTCGGCCTAAAAATTGATTTAAGCTTTTTACAATTTTGGAAAGAAATATAGTGAAACGGCGATATCACGATCAAAATTCCCCCACGATGCACGATATAGGACTTGGTGGCGATGCCCATGCCTACCCCTGACAACACCAGTCCTCACCCTGCTTCCCGGAAGCCACACGGCAGGGCTCTGACCGAGAGGGGGGTCATAAGGAAGCCTCGCTCCCCTGTCAGAGCTTCAAAGGGATCCCTTGGGATACGGACCAGGAAGCTAACCCCAGCTGTTTTACGACCCCTCGGGCCATCACTCTCCCCTCCAGAATTTACTTTTGCCCTCCAAGGCAAGACAGAGAGCTCAGTTGGAGCAAAAATTGGTAGGGACACTGTTGGAAATGGTTTGCCTTTCATTTCACATAATAGCAATGATAATGGGGAAAAAAGCACTACATGTTACCCAAGGAAGTCCAGGGAACCTCTTTTCCCTTGCCAGTCCAGGTACCCTGACACTGGAGAAGGAGGAGACTGGTACCATCGTGTCACAAGAGCAGCGACACAGAACACTGTCTGGGAGAGACTTTTAATGTCTCTGCACCACAACTTACTATTGTGGGACATAAATCGGTGTATCCATATATCTGGTGACCAGAAAATCACAATGGGACTATTTAACCCTGACGTGGACTATATGTCTTAAGGGTAGTTGATGAAACATTTTTTTGTTGTTGTTTACATTCATCTGCATCGTAAATGTTAAAATGTGTGGTTTTAGGATTTCCTTAAGATCTTAAAAACTGAAAAATCGTGGCTAAAAATCCTGTAGTGTATGCCAGGCATTACAGAAAGCCCCTCTCTCCATCCATATTTATATAAATGTACTGTATACACTGCAAAAAATGTCTGTCTTAACAAGTGTTTTAGTCTTGTAATGATCCTTTTTTTTTTCTCAAAAGTTACTTTTTGCTTGACAAGTGAAATTATCTTACCCCACTGGCAAATCTTGAAATTAATAAAACTTTCTCACCCCACTGGCAGATAGTTTGTCTTATTTAGCAAAAAAGTAAAAGAAATAAGATTCTGAAGTCTAAATATAAGATTAAAATGCTCGTTAATATTTTTTTTGCAGTGTATGACAGTCAGACAGGTTACTGAAAGTCCCTTTCTCCCTGCAGGTGGATCCTGACTCGGAACTACAGAGCTCTGTCTAAGGGCACACGTGGGAGCTCTTCCGGATTCCTCAACATTGTCATGGAGCTGAAGAAGTGCTGTAACCATAGTTACCTCATCAGACAGCCTGAGGATGCGGACAGCCTCACCCAGCAGGAGTACGTGCAGGTAGGCTGGGTTTGGCACTGGGGAGGGCTGCAGGCTCCAGGCACAGATTGCGACACCAATTGCATAGTTGTCCACAGTGTCTCCCAGCATTCCTGGTCTGTGGCCATGACACTGTGTGTGAGACCATGTCCTTATGTGACCCTGTACAGGACTATGGCTGTCCATGCGTATGTTGGTGTGTGTGACACTCTGTTTGTACCATGCCCACTACTGTGACCGCATGCGTGACTGTGGCCATGACAGTTAACTGTCTATGTCCTTGCGTATGACCACGTGTGTCTGTGGCCGCGACAGTTAACTGTGACCGTTTCCTTGTGTATGACCACGTGTGTGATTGTATACATGACCATGAATGAATGACCCTGTGTGTAGCGCGTGCGTAACTGACAACGTCTCCTGAATTTTTCAGAACCTGGTGCGGGGCAGTGGGAAGCTGGTTCTTTTGGATAAGCTGCTAACCAGACTGCGGGAGAGGGGCAACCGCGTGCTCATCTTCTCTCAGATGGTCCGAATGCTGGACATCCTCGCAGAGTACCTGGCCTTCAAACGCTACCCCTTCCAGGTAGAGAGAGTGTATGCATTACCTTACACCTATAGGTGGGTCACGATTTAGCCATACCTGCTCCACATACAGTTGAAGTCGAAGGTTTACATACACCTTAGCCAAATCCATTTAAACTCAGTTTTTCACAGTTCCTGACATTTAATCCTAGTAAACATTCCCTTTCTTAGGTCAGTTAGGATCACAACTTTATTTTAAGAATGTGAAATGTCAGAATAATAGTAGAGAGAATGATTTATTTCAGCTTTTATTTCTTTCATCACATTCCCAGTGGGTCAGAAGTTTACATACACTCTGTTAGTATTTGGTAGCATTGCCTTTAACCCCTTGGTGCAGATGGCAAATTTCACCTATTTAGGGGGTGCTCTGTTTAAGGCTTTATAACTCCAGGTGTGAGCATCACATAAACTTGGTAAATGGCTTAAATGAAACAAGACAGGTGTACCATTTACAATACAAACTTAGATTTGTTTATTTTCATAATTTACGTCAAATAAAGTGCCACAAATGCAAAGAAACTTTGGGGGAAAAAATGTTTTTCTTTAGTTTGCTGAGAGCTACATAAGTGAAATCGGTAATATATATACATTTCCTGGATCATAAACTCCATGTCCACAAGTTTTGCAAAATCTAAGGATGATATGCAGAACTACTAAAGGTCTATGATGCAAAATATAGCAGTGTACCCTGTTGTCCATTAGTGTCTCCAAATCTATCCAAATGGCTAAACTGCACTGCTGTAAATAAAAATAAAAATAATGATATATTTAACTTACAAATCAACAGTTTTGACTCATAAAACTCACTTTTGCATAATTTCCAAGTGGGAATTACATATTTTCATCAGTATAGGGGGGTAGATATCGGTGGGTCCAAAACCCCTATGCAAAACATGTCATAAAATGAATAGAATTAGTTTTGTCCATTAAACGCATATACATTTGCTCCTTCTGATGGCTTAAGATAAAAAACATTGATATCACAGTGTTACATACACCTAAATATGTTGCCTAATCATTCACTCTTGTACCTCAATAAAACATCACTTGTCCCTGTACTCTACAGTATGTATACTTTTGTCCTGGGATTGCATTTTTCAAAGAATTTTCCTATTCATAATGACTCCAAGGACATTTTTACCTTAATCTACCACATATCAGCGCATAGTAAATTGGAATGAGCATTTGTCATGCCCTAAGAGACAAGTACGCCATAGCCTATATTATGTACAATAACATGAACATAAAATAGTATTCCACCATCTGCAAAATGCTGCCAAATGTTCTATCTTCAATGAACATCGGTAGCCTACATCAAAAATACATTTAACGATTGCACTACAGTATGTGAACTGCACTCAAAATGGGAAAATAACAATAGGGCTATCAAACATTGGAAAGACAGTGCTCGAGTGGAAACACGAACGTACACATGTAGCCAGCGAGACCAACGGCATTTTAGACGCAAAAAGACTTACATATTGGAATAGGGAAACTCCCCTCCTTAATGCGTATTCTATAGAGCTTGCGTAATACTAGACAGTTAAAACGAAAACTGCCGTTATGCTGGGCTGTAGTAAATTGCTTAAAGCACCCAAAAAGACTTGGCATATGCCGTTGCTAAGGTTATAATGTACTCTATTGGATAAAAAAGCAGACAATTAAAGCAGAATGAACTGTAATGAATGAGACAGGCTTACAGGGCATGGGGGTATTAGGCGGCGACGTTTCAGATAGTGTAATGGCGGTATAAAGTGTTGTATATTTCTCAAACCGATTGTACCAGACAATAAATGACCACTGAATTTTGAAAGGGACATCTCGATGTGTAAAACCTAAAATCAATGGTAGGATTGTATATTTATTTAATATTTAGTAGCATATATTGCTAGTAGAATACATGGTAGAATGAGACAGTACTTTCACCGTTTATTTTGCATTTGAGTGAGCAGCTTTTCACGGCTTTTCTGGCATACGATCAGGCTATTGTTGGGTTTATCTCGTTGCTATGACGTTATTCAAATTTTATATGATGAATAAATATATTTATGAACTCAAACATATTGTCCACTATGTCACGCATGGGTAGGTATAGACTAGGTGGGGGGTTGCTTGTTAAATGGACTTGCTACGGGGATATAGTGACACTTAGAAACTCCATATTCGGCAGAAATCATCACAAACCGTCTACCAATAAATTTAAAACACAGAGTTTGTGATTTCCAATAATAGTTTGGCTGCAGTAGCAACGAATGTCTCAGTTCAGCAAAAAGGTTCCGCCGGCGTCACCTTCTACGCAAAGGAATTAAATTGTTTAACTTGGGTCAAACATTTAGCCTTCCATGAGCTTCTCACAATAAGTTGCTGGAATTTTGGCCCATTCCTTCTGACAGGACTGGTGTAACTGAGTCAGGTTTGTAGGCCTTCTTGCTCGCACACGCTTTTTCGGGTCTGCCCACAAATTTTCGATTGGATTGAGGTCAGGACTTTGTGATGGCCACTCCAATACATTGACTTTGTTGTCCTTAAGCCATTTTTCCACAACTTTGGAAGTATGATTTGGGTCATTGTCCATTTGGAAGAGTCATTTGCGACTAAGCTTTAACTACCTGGCTGATGTCTTGAGATGTTGCTTCAATATATCCACATAATTTTCCTTCCTCATGATGCCATCTATTTTATGAAGTGCACCAGTCCCTCCTGCAGCGAAGCATCCCCACATCATGATGCTGCTACCCCTGTGCTTCACGGTTGGGATGGTATTCTTCGGCTTGCAAGCCTCACACTTTTTCCTCCAAACATAACGATGGTCATTATGGCCAAACAGTTCAATTTTTGTTTCATCAGACCAGAGGACATTTCTCCAAAAAGTAAGATCTTTGTCCCGATGTGCAGTTGCAAACTGTAGTCTGGCTTTTTTTTTGCGGTTTTGGAGTAGTGGCTTCTTCCTTGCTGAGCAGCCTTTCAGGTTATGTCGATATAGGACTTGTTTTACTGTGGATATAGATACTTTTGTACCTGTTCCCTCCAGCATCTTCACAAGGTCCTTTGCTGTTGTTCTGGGATTGATTTGCACTTTTCGCACCAAAGCACGTTCATCTCTAGGAGACAGAACACGTCTCCTTCCTGAGTGGTATGACGGCTGCGTGGTCCCATGGTGTTTATACTTGCGTACTATTGTTTGTACAGACGAACGTGGTACCTTCAGGCGTTTTGAAATTGCTCCCAAGGATGAACCAGACTTGTGGAGGTCCATAATTGTCTTTCTGAGGTCTTGGCTGATTTCTTTAGATTTTCCCATGATGTCAAGCAAAGAGGCACTGAGTTTGAAGGTAGGCCTTAAAATACTTCCACAGGTACACCTCCAATTGTCTCAAATAATGTCAATTAGACTATCAGAAGTTTATAAAGCCATGACATCATTTTCTGGAATTTTCCAAGCTGTTTAAAAGCAGTCAACTTAGTGTATGTAAACTTCTGACCCACTGGAATTGTCATATAGTGAATTAAAAGTGAAATAATCTGTCTGTAAACAATTGTTGGAAAAATGACTTGTGTCGTGCACAAAGTAGATGTCCTAACTGACTTGCCAACACTAGTTTGCTAACGAGAGAATGCCACTATTTTGGTTGTAACTGTTTTAGGCACAGAGAGAGTTCTCCTTTTATCAATACGTTAGCATTTTAACCACAGTTAAAACCAATTCCTGTCAAAGAAGCATAACTGATCTATCCATGTGCAAAGAAGAGGTTACTGCCCTCTTAATCCTACTTTTTTTAGCAAAAGAAATCTTAACAAATCAAGTTGTTGAGCTGTGAAAACCTGGAGGTTGCAGGTTCAAATCCCAAGCCTGGGGCACCACAGCTGTAGGTAAGAGCAAAGTGCCAAACCAGGGGCTTCAGTAAAATATCCAGCTGTAGACATTCGATAACATACTTTTCAGAAAAAGACTAAAATAAGATAAGTAACGGTGATCTCAGGTGCTTCAAGTGGCAAGGCAAGAAGACCTGTTTAAAACATGGCTGGGGTTGTTGACTCCTAGTGTGTGAGGGATCGTGTGTCAGTGGTGTGGGATGCATGCTTGGGGGTCTGTGATAGTGGCCAAGGTTATTTTTATTCTCAGGTTATTTTTAATGGGAACTCGTAAGGCTGGATCACCAGAGGTTTGAGCGCATGGCTCCAGGCTGACTTTTTTCAGTAATAATGTGCTGACTAACAGGCGTGCCTTTAGCAGGTTTGTGGGTGGTGTTATGCAGGAAAATACCGCTGTGAGTTTGGAGCACTCACAGTTTAGCAGTTTAGTGTTGCCGACTGGGGGAGTCGCACAGGAAGGTTTCCAGCGTGAAGCCAAAGCCGATCTGTTTTTTTTTCCTTCCCCCCCCTCCCCACCCACTCCCTTCAGCGTCTGGACGGGTCAATTAAAGGAGAGATTAGAAAACAGGCACTCGACCACTTTAATGCCGAAGGCTCAGAGGTAAGCATGTATACCGAGTAGCATTTGCATGCACTCAGGAAATGCACAACAGTGTCCATCTGACATTTAGGTAGAAGTGTTTTAATACTTAAATACTCCTGCATTGAATTAACACAACTAAACCTTGTAATCTACAGCAGAGCAGGCTCCTGAGATATGGAGTTGGAGATGGCAGAGTTGGGGACTATTTTCAGGCGCATGTTCATGTATCATGCATGGCACTGTACCCTGTATATGTTGCCATTGACTTAATTTATGAAAATATTAGGGCAATAGTGCTAAAGTTTGGTCAAATCTGTTGCTTAGCATTGCTATGACAAACTCCATGTTCAATTCTGCAGCATGCATTATCAAAAATCAACATTTTTAAATTTAAATTGAGCAGAATTATGTGTTACTTATGAATCTCTTTGTGTTATTACTGACCATAGCTGATTGATAAACAGCCATTGAATTTGACAAGCAAATTCCTAAAGCCTTTTCGCTTGTAGTGATTATGCCGTCCTATATAAAGCTTGAGAGCAAAAAAATTGTCTTCGTTCTAGGACTTCTGTTTCCTGTTGTCCACGAGAGCCGGAGGCCTGGGAATCAACCTGGCATCTGCAGACACGGTGGTCATCTTCGATTCTGACTGGAACCCGCAAAATGACCTGCAAGCTCAGGCCAGGGCCCACAGGATTGGCCAAAAGAAACAGGTAATGTATCCCCAGAGACCAGTCAAATTCCCAGATGAGTGAAAGAGGCTGGTTGTATGGCCAGCAGGCTGCAAAATGTATTTTACTGCAAATTCTATTAGTAGTGAAATGGTTCTTCCTGTACTCTTTGCTAGCTTTCTCTCGGGGTTCTGGTTGGTAGCAGTAGTTTTCAGTCGGGCTACATTACAGGTTATGTACAACAGACTGCAGGTAAAATTTTACTAAGGTATCGGGTGTTGGCATAAAAAATACAATTATGATAAACACCCCATTCAGCCCATCTAAGCTTGTCATTTTCAATGCTGTACAAAGGTCTTCCTTGAACACTGAAATTTCTCCTCACAAACTGTTTCATACGGCAGGTGAATATTTATCGTCTGGTAACCAAGGGAACGGTGGAGGAAGACATAATCGAAAGAGCCAAGAAGAAGATGGTGTTAGACCATCTTGTCATACAGAGAATGGACACAACCGGACGCACTGTACTGGACAACAACTCAGGAAACTCAAAGTGAGAGAATAGAGTTTTCTGTGGCCCTGTCAGGTTCTGGGGTGCAGCTGTAACTGCAGTTGGGGTTCAAGTCAGTTCAGGAAAGGAATTCCAGTTTAGTTCATCAATTGAAAAATCCTCATTGAACTTGGGAACTTGTATGGGAATTTTTCACTTTGTTGATATAAAAAAACTTCATTATTTGAATTAAAAAAATAATTTTCAAAGTTTCATATCCATACAAATGTTTCTTTACCATCCTAGATCTGGTATGCATGGCCCACCCACACAGACTGTGCTCCTGTCACATGCCCATTTTCTCCATGTTTTACAGCTCAAACCCGTTTAACAAGGAGGAGCTGACGGCCATTTTGAAGTTTGGAGCAGAGGATCTCTTCAAGGAGGCAGAAGGGGAGGAGTCAGAACCGCAGGTCTGCTACAAAAATGAGTCCCCCTTTTTAAAAACAGTATAAAAATCATCCTGTGTATAAAGCAACTTACAAGGTATACATTAATTTACCATAGTGCCCTCCATAATGTTTGGGACAAAGACACGTTTTCTTTCTTGATTTGGCTCTGTACTCCACAATTTTGATTAATAATCAAAAATTCACACATGCTTAAAGTGTAGATTCTCAGCTTTTATGAAAGGGTATTTTTATACATTGTTTTCACCATTGGCCAATGGCTTCTTGGTGTTTGTTAAATCGGGTCTTGTTCAATTACTTCCTTAGTGCAGGCCTAAGACACCTGTCAGTATCTAGTCTTGGTTCTAGGCTTTTGATTGCCTTTGGTGTCTCTTAGTGGTGTTTGTCAACATGAGGACCAGAGTTATGCCAATGAAAGTCAAGGAAGCCATTATGAGGCTGAGAAAGAAGAAAAAACAGGCAAGGACAGGCTAAACCTTAGGCTTAGCAAAATCAACTGTTTGAAACATCATTAATAAGAAAGAGAGCTCAGTAATCGCAAAGGGTCTGGTAGGCTAACAAAGACCTCTACAGTTCATGACGAAGAATTCTGCCCATAATGATGAAAAACCTGTCCGACAGATCATAAACGCTCTTCGGGAGGCAGCCGTGGATGTGTCAGTGACTACTACTTCATGAACAGAAGTACAGAGGCTACACTGCAACCCACTAGTTAGTCGCAAAAATAGGATGGCCAGGTTACGGTTTGCTAAGAAGTACCTAAAGAGCCTACAGAGTTCTGGAAAAAGGTCTTGTGGACAGATGAGACCAGATTCACTTGTATCAGTGATGGCAAGAGCAAAGTGTGGAGGCCTAAGGGATCTGCCAAAGATCCAAAGTATACCACCTCATCTGTGAAACATGGTGGTGGCGGTGTTATGATTTGGGCATATATGGCTGCCACAGGTACTGACTCACTTGTATTCATTGATGATGTAACTACTGGTAGTAGCAGTAGAATGAATTCTGAAGAGTACAGACATTTTATCTGCTCAAGTTCAAGCAAATGCCGGCAAACTCATTGGATGGGGCCTCATCCTACAGCAACACAATGATCCCAGAAATATTGCTAAAATAACGAAAAAAGATTTCAAAGCCCAAAACCGGAAATTTCTTCACTGGCCAAGTCAGTCACCCGATCTGATTCCAGTTGAACATGTGTTTCATGTGCTGAAGAGAAAACTTCGACTAGCCCCTGAAACCAGCAGGAGCTGAATATGGCTGCAGTACAGGCCTGGCAGAGCATCACCAAGATACTCAGCACCTGGTGATGTTTATGGGTCACAGACTTAAAGCAGCCATTGCATGCAAAGGATATGCGACAACGTACTCAACATGACTACTTTAATTTACATAACATTAATATGTCCCAAACATTTTGGTGCCCTGAAATGGGGGTTTATGTACAAAAAATGCTGTAATTTCTACATGGTGAAACCAAAATGTATATATATTTAAAAAAAACTTTAATAAAAGCTGAGAATCTGTACTTTAAACCACATGTGAATTGTTTGATTACAAATCTAAAATATAAACCTAAAAAAAAAATCTAAAAATATAAATTACAAATCTAAAAAATCTCAAACATTATGTAGGCCACTCTATATTTGCAACGGATTTAGCAGATTATGTAGTTGCACAGCGAGATGCAGTTTGGGTGAAGTACTTTGCCCAAAGGTCATAGGCAAAATACTCCTCTGTACAAACCAGTTTACATTTGCTTAGAGAAATGTAAAAAAACATTTCAGCATTAATTTATCACCATATTTTTATGATCTATGTGCTTAGCCAATGCTCCAAACAACTGAAGTGGCTAATGTTTCACAGATTGTGCTGTTATACAGCGAGAGACTTCTTGAATCCGGTCAGGCTAGGTACCACGTATAGCACCGCCCGATGTGATGTTCAGACCTACACCATTCCTGTCATAAGTTCCATAACATGGTGGCCATACTGCCTTCTCAGTTAATTGTTAGTTGGTATAGCAGTAATGTCCTGCCACTACATCATGTCCTGATGAACCGTGTTCCCTGTCGCAGGAAATGGACATAGATGAGATCCTGCGGCTGGCTGAGACCAGAGAGAGTGACCTTGGGACAAATGCTACTGACGACTTGCTCTCCCAGTTTAAGGTAATGTGCTATTTTGTTGTGAAGCCAATGGTGCAAATTTACAAATTTTGCGAGCAATAAAGTTTCTATTCAGTTGTGTTCTCGAACTTCCCCACCTTAATCTCCCTGGCAGGTAGCCAACTTTGCCACCATGGATGAGAGCGCGCCCCAGCTGGAGGCTCTGCCCTCACGGGAGTGGGATAACATCATCCCGGAGGAGCAGAGGAAGAAGTTAGAGGAGGAGGCGAAACAGAAGGAGATGGAGGACATTTACATGCTCCCCCGGAGCCGGAGCTCCAACAAGAAGGTGAGTGGGAAATGGGAAACCCACACACTTAGCTTTTATCCAGTAGCATTTTGGTTGTGGTAGTTCAGGGCAGTGAGAGTGAGGAATCACTAACCTCAGGGTGGGGTTGTGCTTATCTGCTGCCTTTTTCTGATTAGTTCCTGCGGAGTATATATTACTTAATCTACACACTGACACAAACATTGGGACATTCCATGTCAATGTGAACATAAAATTCCCTTGACATTTCAGATTTTCCTGGAATTTTCCCCAAAGAAACTGATGGAAAGAAAGAAGAGTATTTAATGCATATTTGTTATTTGGGTCACAAATACTTTTTAGAAGCTTTCTTTTAATGCTTTTTCCTTTTTTTTCTACCAATTTGGAATGTGTCACTCTGTGGGGCTGCCGACCAGTTGGCACTAATGCCGTCCAGACTTGATAACATCCATTGACTAGAACAGTGCCTTAACAGGATGAGCCACCCAGCCGCCAATTTAGCCTTTTTTCGGCCCTATAGGTGTCTCCTTTATGACCCTGTCATTTCTGTACATTGTAAAAACAATATATTGGTGTCTTTATATTATAAATGATGCGGGTTATAATGATTCTGATGTCTCATTTGATTTCAGCTAATTTGATGATAATGAGAATGCATAATCAACAAATTGGTGGTGGTAGAGGCGAGTTTCCCCCTCATCATTGTAAAGCAATTTGAGTCACCGGTTGGTGAGAAAGGTGCTATATAAATGCAAGGCATCAGTATCAGCCGATAAAACAAAAAATCGGATCGGCCAATTGTATTAAAAGCAACTGTGGTCAGCTCCAATTATGTCCTCTCAATCAAAAAAGGAAAAACGGCTGTTGTTTATTTTTAGTCCAAGAATTGGTTTTTATTTGCCTGTCAGATAAAAAAAGTAATTGCACTTAGCTTTCCATATTCACCATTTTCCCTATAATATATACGAGAGCCCCCTCCAGGCCAACAAAATCCTTTCTTTTAAATGCAGAAAATAACACCAAATATCTATTCATTCGGAAATCAATAATCATTTGCTTGGGAGCCTCCGCGTGGCACTGTTCTGAAACGTCAACCGGGTCAACCTCTGTTCAGAGTCAACCTCTGAGTGCCACTGCTGTCAGCCAGTCCCTTTTTGTTACTGCTGAGAGAGCGTGGACCGGAGACATGTTGGCGTTCTTCATGTTCATTGATTCTTCTCCAAGGCTTCTCAAAGTGAAAGGAAGTTTATGATATTTACTATTTTCTTGTGGAACCACAATGTCACTGTATGTCTATTGTTTGCACTGTCAATAGTACAACCTAACATTATGGCGTGTTCATGATCATTGTGTCGATATGGTTGAATGTTACCTCCTTAATCCAACGTAATATTATTGCATCAACTTTATTTAAATAATAAACTAGCTAGAATTACACAAATACTGTCTCTCATAGCTAGCTAGCAAACGTTAGCTATCAATGTTGTGATTGATCAGTTTGAACAAGTTTGGGCGCCCTAAAACGTTTTCCCGTTATGCGACTTACGGCAAGTTACTAGAATCGATAGGAAACGTGGGCATGCTACTGCCTAAAACAAGAAAAAGCTCTAACACAAGGGATGAAAAACCAATTATTAACGTTTTTCTTCTATATTCATGATGTGTTTATATTTTGCAACGCTCAGAGGATTGTTAACATTAATACACAAGGTTCGTAAAACTGCAAAGTAATACCAGATGTGTCCCAATTCTTTCCAATAGCAATGCTGAAGAAATAAATGACCCAACAACTCCCGAGCACTTTAATTTAATCTAATGTAAGTTAATTTGATCTAAATATTTTTGTTGAGCGTTCTAAAAAATCTTTGTCACTGAAGTATGTAACATTGTTAAAGATGCTCTGTATGCAATTGTGGAGTCTAAATTATAATGTGGCATAGATTACACAGGTAATTTTATGCAACTAATGCAACGTATGAAGTAATTCTCTCCTTGTGGTCATTTTGTTTTAAGTCTTGAATATACAGAGCGAACAGAAATTTGAACTCAAATATAAATAGCAGAGCGCTTGCTGCACCACGCCAATATGCAACCCTGCGTGCCACATCTGTTTAGGGGTTTTTCTGTGCGTACCACCAGGCCTGTAAATTCTCAGGGAAACACTGATATTTCAGGAATGCACTTTCAGTTGGATGAATGTCAAGAAATGTCATAAAAATAAATGTAGAACTTTTTTGCATTATTTGCTGTGCAATTAAAATAGTGTTTTTAGAATGGCAAGTTTTTTATACAGTTGGCCATAAAACTTATGGAAGCAGAACTACCAAACCATTAGTACCAATATCGGCATCAGCCAATGTTTTGCCTAAATAATCGGAGATCGATATCAACATTGAAATATTTAAATTTAAATTTTTCTAAAATCTATTTTTGATTTAATGTATTGTTCTATAAACTGTATTGTATAAACACAGAAAAATTCAGGTCAGATTGTTGGTACTTTGTGAGCTATAACCTGTTTTATAACCCTGTGGGGGAGTGTGTAACAGACAACAACATTTAATTGTAAAAATGGATTCTCAAAAAGTATTTGTGACCCAAATCTTATCTCATATCCTTTCTACTTAGGAACTTTGTGGAAAATTTCAGGAAAATCTGAAATGTTAAAGGGATTTTATGTCCAAATTCAAACAAAATGTCCCTATACAGACAAACACACACACACACCTGCAGCCCTGAGGGTAATGTGCAACTGTAGCTGACCGTTGACTGGTGTTGCACTTTGTCTCAGGCTCGAGCCAATGACAGTGACAGTGATGTGGGTTCCAAGCTGAAGAACAGGTCATCCGGATCAGAGAGTGAGACGGACGACAGTGATGACGATAAGAGGCCGAAGAGGCGGGGCCGACCACGAGCACGCAAGAACAATGTAGAGGGATTCACAGATGCAGAGATCCGAAGGTGAGTGCTGCCCGCCATTACTACATGTACACTAGGGAGCACAGCTGTACTGTATCATACTAGTGTGCTCTAGTGAATGTTTTAAGGCCAGACATTAAAACATCAAATCTTTTTACTAACCCAGTATGTATTTGTGAAACACATTAGTAGATACACCATGCAAGTTTTGTTTTTGAATAAATGCATCATCACCACCCTTAATGCTAGCAGAATGATTTGAATGAATTGGTGTGGTTCAACTTCACCTTCTCTGCAGCAAGCCTGAGTGCATTGAGTCTCTTGGAATAATGTGGACATAGTTATCCTGGATGTATTCAGCCATTTACATTACATTGGTGACATGGTTTTCTCAAACTGCAATACGTAGCTTTGGGTTCCTGCAGGTAGGAAAAAAATACATTTTTAAGATTGCAGTTTCTGAAGGTTGAATAGAATGTTTCAGAGAAAAATGTATTGTAATGAACGTTTTACAGTATATGCCTTTATAATTGTATTACCAAAAGGATGAAAGATGATGTATATGAAATCTCTCTCTTTCTCAGGTTCATCAAGGCTTACAAGAAGTTTGGAGCTCCACTAGAGAGGTAAGAGGTCGCTATAACCTGGCCACTGTGAAAGCCTTTCTGAAACCTCACTGCATTTTGGCCATTTTGATAATACTTATGCCAGTCTTTAAATGGAAAAGGCTGCTTATTTTAAAAGAATTTCATGAGTGCATGAGCTGTCTTTTGGTTGTGTGCAAACATGTACATATTCACAAAGGTGTGTATAAAAGTGACTTGTGTACAAAAGTGTTTGTGTAATGGTTTGTGTGTGCACATGGTCATACGTGTGTAAAGGTGTGTGTGTATGTGTGTCTGTGTCTGTGTGTGTGAGAGAGTGTATAGGTGTATATTAAGGCTGATGTGTGTGGTATCTTCAGGTTGGAGGGCATAGCCCGTGACGCTGAGCTGGTGGATAAGTCTGTAGCAGACCTGAAGAGGCTGGGAGAGCTGATACACAGCAGCTGTGTCACTGCCGTACAGGAACATGAGGAACACCTGAAAGAGAACCCCTCCGAAGGTGAGAGGGAGGGAAATGGGAGAGGAATGGGGTGAGGGAGGAGAGAGAGAAAGACAGCTGAGGAAAAGAAAAAGAGGAGTGAGAGAGGAGGAAGGGAAAGAAAAAGTGATGAGAGATGTGAGAATTGAGCAAAAAGGGGAGTGGCAGACATTAAGAAAAGGGAGAGAGTCAAGGGAACAGTGAGTGTGAGAGAAAGATGGTGAGAGTGAGTAAACTACTGGACACGTATCCTCTGGTGCCTACCTGGGTGTGTTATGCTTCATAACAGTTTCTGTGGAGACTTTTATCCCTGGCCCTTTTCAGTGACTCTGTTTCTTCCCTGCAGCAAAGGGACCTGGGAAACGCAGAGGGATTAACATAAAGATCTCGGGCGTGCAGGTCAACGCCAAATCCATCATCCAACACGAAGAGGAGTTTGAGCCCTTGCACAAAGCTATCCCCACCAACCCCGCAGAGAGGAGCAAGTAAATAACCTCACCACTAACTCGCATTAGCATACAACAAATATTACCTACAGTATGCACAGAATTAGCGTACTGCTAATATGATTGCCACCCTCATTAGCATGCTGCCAACACAACATCACTTGTACCGATGATTAACATACCATTAATATAACCGCTCCCACTGATATCACCAATCCC
Source organism: Synaphobranchus kaupii (assembly GCA_029718625.1). NCBI lineage: Eukaryota > Metazoa > Chordata > Actinopteri > Anguilliformes > Synaphobranchidae > Synaphobranchus > Synaphobranchus kaupii. Next base: position 22,369,731 of record CM056397.1, on the reverse strand, counting down.
TGCTGTTAAAATTATGCAAATGTCACCACTACCTACTATTAGCATAACGTACCGCCAATAAGACTAACACTAACCATTAACATAGCACCTTCACCACTGCTATGCAACATTAGCATACATCATTGTTATCCAGCATTGCCAAACTGCTAGTACCAGCAATATAAATGAGACATCTTTATTTGATGTCAGATGAATTCCCAGCTGCATGTTCATAGTGAAAGATCTTTTTAAAGGAAACCTTCCTCTTGGTGCTCTCCGATGTTGAGTGACAGAATGGGATTGGATGGATGTATGAAAGGGGTGTAACCCTGTGCCCTTTTCCCTGCCCAGGTTCCAGCTGACCTGTCGCGTGAAGATGCCGCACTTCGACGTGGACTGGGAGGTGGAGGATGACACACAGCTCCTACTGGGTGTGTACGAGCACGGCTACGCCAACTGGGACCTGATCAAAACTGACCCGGATCTTAAACTGGGTGACAAGGTGAGCAGGGAGAGCTTCAGATTCCTCTAGACTCCTCCAGACACCTACTGACTGCTTTAGAGCAGTCTATGAAAGGTCATGGAACGTTGCTAAAATCCAAATACAAACTGTCCCGTTCCATTATTTGAATGATTTATTAAAATATATAGTTTACCTACTTTTGACTCTTCTGTTTGCATTTCCTCCCTGCCTATTTTGCTTTTTTCTCATCTTTGATGTCAGTTGGTTTGCACCTTAAACAGCAAAGGCCAATTCATAGTCTCCAAACAAAGTTTGCGTATGGACGTACGCAGGGGCCGCGTGGACCTAAATGACATCATAGCAGACCCAAAACGGACCCTGAGCAGACGGTCGCCTAGGCAGTCCGCGCAGTAGTCGTTTTTTGGGTCTGCACGGACCTGTCGTTTCACCTCCAAGCGTACGTTCTGCATACCGTAATCTTCTTCCATGAAGGACGGCAGTGTTGTTTGCGATTTGCGCGCAAAAATTATGGGAAACGTAGTCTACAAAGGGGTTGGTATGCTCAACTATGCAAGTCAAAAGTCTGCGGACAGTCCAGCGGGCTTTTGCCTGTACGCGTCTGCTTCCGGTTTTACACTTACGCGTGCTTGCGCTTTTCACTTTTGTAGGGAGCCAACTGCATACATCTTTCTATCTCACTAGCTTTTGTAGTGTGTCGGGTCTTGTAATGGCAGTGTGCTGACATTGCTCACAGGTTGGATTACTGCTATCACTGCTCACTGGTATTCAGTATGAAGAGCATTTGCCAGTGGCGTCTTCCCAAGAAAAGATATTTGGAAAGAAAAATTCCCCTCCCCCTCCACAGATTCCATCAAAATTTCATAGGAATTTTTGGCAATAAAAAAATCACCCTTTTGAAAATCCTGAAATTATCCTCAATATATCACAGGAGACCAGATTGATTAAACCTTTTAGGTCTGCCATGTGAAGTGGTTTGTATCTAGAAGGGTTACAGGTTTGGATGTCGGTTGGGACTTGCTGTTGTAACCTTAAAGCTGGGTGCGTCAACTGAATTGTTTTGAATAAATGTCCAGGTGTGGAAGTGAATGATGTGAAATCTCTCAGCTGCTTAAATGTCCTTGCACAGGGCCGTGGGATAAATTAACAGATTGCGTTGGGGCGATTGAGTATCTGGGTTTATTATCTGCGTTTAATTTCAGACGGGGGTTTCTTTGCAGCTGCAGTTAATCTGTGCGTTTTCATTGCTGTGCAGATTCTTCCGGACGACCCGGCCAAGAAGCCTCAGGCCAAACAGCTGCAGTCGAGAGCAGATTACCTCCTCAAGCTGCTGAAGAAGGAGCTGGAGAGCAAGGATGCCTCGAAACCGGCAGAGGAGGTTAGTGTTTCACTCGAGCGCTCGGACATCCTCTGTGGAGGATGAGAAGTTGATCAGTCCTCTTGATCAGTAAAAACATCTCTCTCTCTCTCTCACTCTCTCTCCTGCAATTGACTCAGACCAAAGTGAAGAAGAGGAAGCCTCGGGTGAAGAAGGAAAATAAAGCTCCCAAAGACGAGCACGGCAACGACATTGCCTCTCCGCGGCTCTCAGACATACCATCAGAGGAAGGAGAGGTCAAGGTGCATTCAGCTCACAGAGACAACTACCTTACTGTTTCACCTGCACAGAAAGCGCTATGCTTGCTCTCAGTCAAACCCCAGTGCAATGATAGACTTCAGTTAGACATCACTGTTTTATTGTGCTGTACAGAGATCTTTGCTAGCCCTGTTTAAGTATTCTTAATGTTTCCCCAGTACAGGAAGCACTATGCTATCCCCCTTTATGAAACAGCAGTGCTATACTAGCGCTCTCCATCAGATACCAGTGTTGTGCTTGCCCTTTCAGTGAAATTCTAGCGATCTCTGCAAAACACCAGTGTTGTGCGAGCACTCTCAGTGAAACGCCAACATTACGCTAGCCCTCTCAGTGAAACGGCAGCAGTACGCTAGTACACCATGTGAAATACCAGCACTATGCTAGCCCTCTCAGTGAAACACCAATGCAACGCTGTCGTTCTGTGAAACACTGCAGTTTCCTGTACAATACAGAGTGCTACACTGGTCCTGTTAAGATCTGTGGAAAGCTGCTGTTTAATGTTTAATGTTTCTGTTTTTATACTAGGATGAGGTAGGGGAGAAGAGCCCGAGCAAGAAGCGGCAGAAAAAGAAGGATAATAAAGAGAACAAGGAGAAACAGGGAACTCCCAAGAAAGAGAAAGAGGGAGAGAAAGACAAAAAGCGTTCCAAGCCAAAAAAGGAAAAGGTACATGCAGCTAATGTGGTTCATGTTATTTATGTGTTGTTAGAATGTTGTTAAAATGTTGTGTGTGTCGGTAGTCTATTAATGTTGTATTTGTGTGTTATTACCGTATCAATGTGGTGTTATGGTGTTATTACATTGTTGTTATTGTGTTATCACTGTGGTGTTCTGCAGGCCAAAGCAGGGGCTCGGGGAAAGAAGCAGCAGGGCCCAGTTCACATCACTGCCGGAAGTGAGCCTGTTCCCATCGGAGAAGAGGACGATGAGCTGGACCAGGAGACCTTCAGCGTCGTGAGTCACACCCCTGACCAATCGCTTCGCATCACTCACTGCTGGCTAATCATCCTCTGTGTGTCTGTCTGCATGACTTTTGTGTGTTCTCTTCTCAGTATAAGGAGTGAGTGCACTGTGTGTGTTCACCCCTCGGTGTAAGGATAGCGTGTGTGTGTGTGTGTGTTTGTGTGTAATAAAGACACTGTGTGTGTGCTCTCCCCAGTGTAAGGAAAGGATGAGGCCGGTGAAGAAGGCTCTGAAGCAGTTGGATAAGCCGGATGAGGGGCTGTCGGTGCAGGAGCAGCTGCAGCACACGCGCACCTGCCTGCTGAAGATCGGAGACCGAATCACAGAGTGCCTCAAGGCCTACAGTGACCCTGAGCATGTCAAGACTTGGCGCAGGTACACAGCACACATTGCACGCTAACAACACACATCACGTATTGGCAACACAGACATTGCACGATAACAACAAGCATCATGTTGGCACCACAGGCATTGCACGCTAACAACACATGCATCTCACGTTAACCATACATGCCAACAGTGCGCGTCACATATCAACATGCACGCATCTCACAACATGCATCACATGCTAACAACACACGTGTAACATGCGCTTGGTACCCAACACATGCACCTAATGCATCGCATGGTAAAGGCATACATTCTAAACTAAAAACAAATGTAATGCAGTGCAGTCCATATGTATTTGGACAGTGACACATTTTTTGTTGTTTTGGCTCTGTACTCCAGCATGTTGGATTTGAAATGGAACTGTGACTATGAGGTTGAAGTGCAGACTTTCCGGCTTTAACTTGAGCATGTTTACATCCATATTAGGTAAACCGTGTAGCAATTGTAACTCTTTTTATACATAGCCCCCCCCCCCCCTCCCCATTTTACGGGATCAAAGCAAATTGGACAAATTCAATTTAAATTGTCTTCATATTTGGATGCATACCCTTTGCATTCCATTGCTTCCTAATCTGTTGAGTCTGTGACTCAACAACATCAAAACTCTTGATATGTTATTTGCTCTTACAAGCGATATTATAACCTCACTGGGGGGGACTAGATTAAGCTGTAAATTACGCTGGAACAGTATGGATCACATGGTTGGTAAAATGGCTGTAAGTCATCAAGGGTTTGAGGTATCAAATGAACCTCAGACCATTACTCCTCTGCCAGATATGCAGTTATGCAGGCCCTATTTTCCGGCTGGTGCATGGCGTGCGGCGAGCCATCATAGTCAGTGGCGCAGCGCATGGCGCACTGGGCGTGGCTACTGAATTTCACTATTTTCGGACCAGAGGCGAAGAGCACACAGCTCACAGCAGACTGCTTAAAGCGTGAGCTGACCACTAGGGCCCCCGGGCCCCTGGGTGCTTACAGTGTGAGTTGACCACTAGGGCCCCCGGGTGCTTACAGTGTGAGTTCACCACTAGGGCCCCCAGGCCCCTCGGTGCATGCATCGAGCGTAACACCTGGGCCCCTTGGTACATACAGTGCATGCTTAAAACCAGAGCCTCTCGGAGAGTACAGTGCTTCTGTACAACGTGAGGTTGGCACGCTACAATATGCTGTGACATGATACAATATTCACCAACAAGTCAGTTCATTCTGCATAACAGGACAGTTTGAAGGGCGTCATATTATGACAAGCCGCAAGCCGTTCATTATTTGACTTACCGTAACTAGCTATCCCTTTATTTTAGCTAGCTGCCCATTTTCCCTAGCTAGCTGCCCATGTGAAGCCCATTCAGCTTGTTAACAGAAATTAGTTAGCTAGCTGCCAAACCCTTACAACCAAATTCAGTGGGTTGAATAAATGTTAAAACAGCATGCCATAGTCATGATGCTTAAATCAAAGCTACTAGCTAGCTAACTATTAGTGTTATTAGTTCAAAACTACTATTAGTTCAAAACATGGGATGCTGTGGCCGTGGGAATAAAAACCTCATTGAGAGCTTATTAGCTAGCGGTTTCGTGAAACATTAAAAAAATATGCCAAAAGCTATATATTTTTTCATACACTAACGCATATATAAGAGACCCAATCCATACTTAAAGATACTTAAAGATCCATTCATTTTTTCCATAGACCGTCTGTTTTTAGATCCACGGAAGTAGATAATGTTAACGTTGACATGCAAATTGTTGATAGCTCTTACGAGATCTTTTTTCCCTCTCCTCATCGATGGGGTGTGGCCTATGTGCATAGTCTCCACCAAGTCATTTCACTGACTTAGCAGAAACCTTTGTTGGTTGTTCAGCCAATGAAAAAAAAGTTAACTTTTGAATTTCAATAACATAATTCTCTCTGTAGCAGGCAGGTATATAAGACATTTCTTGGTAGTAAAAGCCGCAGACAGATGCCTGTTTTCTTGTTTGGTACGCCACAGTAATATATTCAGATACTTTTTTCATCTTTTTCTAAAGCAACAGCCTTTTTAAAGGCTATATCAACAATCCCTCCTAAGGGCTATTTTCTAACAGCCTTTTTCTTTTATGTGCTTTTCTATTTTTTTCTTTTATCCACTCAAAGCTGCCTTTAGGTACAAGTAGACTATAAAATACTACCACTTGATTGTATTTTCCAACAGCAGTATTTACATTACATTACAATTATTTGAAGGGTGTTGTTAGTCGTATTGAGATATGCTATAAATATGTATTTGAAGGGTGTTGTCATTATTAATATATATTAATTCAATTATTATTTAATAAGTATTGAGATATGCTATAAATATATTAATATAAATAGCATACTAGTTCTGAAATATGGAACAAAAATGTTGGAATAGTGGTGTTTCCAAAAGGAAAGCCAAAAAAGAAAAGGAGGCAAGAGAGGCAGTTTTGCTTCAAAGTGTTCCACTCATTGCCAACTTCTTTCAAACACCCTTTGATAGTAATAATGATGACAGCAGCACTATTGTCAGCTGTGAGGAAGGAACTAGCACTACAGTTTCCAGTAATGTTGTCACTCCCGCAGACAAACCCTCAACAGCTAATGGTATACAAGAACCATCATTTCCACCTCAGAAGCAGTTGGGCACTTCACAAGAATCAAATCAGCAACTAAGCCATTCCTGGTGCTATGAGTTTACTGACCCTGCATTATGGCAAAGCACTTCCAGTGACATTAAGTCAGTGCTTATTTAAAGAGGAGCAGTCCCCTTCCAAAACCGCAGTGAAAACTACCCAGCTTCAGTCCGAGATAGAGTGCTTGGTGGAAAGACTAGAAGTTTCAACAATGAACTTCTGAACTGTATATTACCAAATGGGCAGAAGGTTTATAGACAGTGGCTACTGTACTCACCGTCAACAGGTTGTGTGTACTGTTTTGCATGCAAACTGTTCTCCAGAAAGCTTGGTGGCTTTAGTCAGGGGTTTAGTGACTGGAAGCACTCAGAAAGAATAGGGGAACACAAAAAGAGTGCAGAACACAGATCATGCATGCTTGCCTTGAACCAGCGGACAAAGGGCAGTGCTATAGATGCAGATCTCATGCAGCAACTTGATGGGGAACATAAATACTGGAGGGACATTTTGAAAAGAGTTGTAGCAGTGATTAAGTTCTTGGGTGAAAGAGGACTTGCGTTCAGGGGAGAAGATTAACGGTTTGGGTCAACCCATAACGGTAATTTCCTTGGCATCCTACAATTGCTATCACAATTTGACCCATTCTTAGCTGAACATATTAAAAAGTTTGGCGGAAAAGGAAGAGGCACAGTGTCCTATTTGTCATCAACAATATATAAAGAACTCATTGAGCTAATGGGTCAGAAAACTCGTCAAACAATAGCAGATGAGATTTGGAATGCCAAATATTTTTCAATAATTGTTGACTCCACCCCAGACCTGTCACGTGGACCAATTGACGTTCATATTCGGGTTTATTAACAGCAGCGGGAATGTGGTGGAGCGATTCCTGGGCTTTGAGCCAATTGAGAGCCACACTGGTAAAAGTTTAGCAGATTGTGTGACTTTGATGGTGGAGGGCCTTGGGTTGGTCCTCTCAAACTGTAGAGGTCAGTCATATGACAATGCAAGCAACATGTCAGGAAAATACAATGGGCTACAGGCCCACCTGAAACAAAAAAAACCTCTGATAGAGTGTGCCTTGCGCAGCGCATTCACTTAGCTTAGTTGGTGTTAACACCTTAGACGGCAGTAGCCCAGAGGCTAACGAGTTTAACATGTTGCAGTCACTGTACACATTTTGCTCTTCATCCATACACAGATGGGGGAAAGTCTTTGGGAAGACTGATGTCAGACTGACATTAAAATTGCTGTCCAGTACTCGGTGGAGTGCTCGGGCAGAGTCAACCAAGGCACTTTGGAGAAATTATACCCACATTAGAGAGGCCTTCAGTGGTATGTGCAATGATGATAATGAGAAAAGAGATACTCAAATTGAGGCCGCTGGACTATGTGCTAAATTGGACACTTTAGAGATGGTGTTCATGGCACATTTCTGGGACCTCATTCTTAACTGGTTCCACGCTACAAGCATGCACCTACAGTACAGTGACATTGACATATCTGTAGCAGCACAGATTTTGTGGCGGGACAGCGAGACCCGTTTGAGGCTTTTGAAAGGGCAGCCTTAAATGTGGCAGGTGTCTCTCAGTCATATAAGTATGATCTTCAGCGAAAGAGGAAACGCAAAACATTTGCAGATGAGAGCTCAGAGCCAGGTGTGACACTTGAGGGGAGGGAGAAGTTCAAAATAGAAACATTTTATGTGGTCATTGATAAGCTAGTGGCATGCCTTGAAAATGCTTGGACGCTTACAAGTGTTTGACCAGTCTCTTTGGAGTTCTGTTTATGTCAGATCAGGTGTCTAACAGTGATGTCATACTGGAAAAGGTAAATGCACTCTACGCTATGGGGGGCCAACAGTGCCAAAATTCTGTCGTCTGCGAGTGCGAATACAATTGCCTTATTCTGTGCGCTTTAATTGGTCACAACATCTCACTCGCAGGTTTCCTCGTGTCACTCATCCGCACTAGCACTTGCACTGGCACTCGCATTGGCACTCGCAGTTGCATTCGCGTTGGCAGTCGCAGTCTCATTGGCAGTCGCATTCGCACTCGCAGTCACATTCGCACTTACAATGCACTTATGAGTGTAGTTAGTAGCCTACTAATTGTTAGCTTGCTGATCTAGCTAGCATGCCAGACGGTTAGGTAACGTTAAGAAGATCAGTATAGGCTACTTTACTGAATAAAATACAGTATATGGCTAGGCTACTGAATCAGTTCACTAACCTTTGCTAAATAGTTAGCAAGTTTGATCTTTGATCAGCTCGGGTAGCCTATTATAGCCTATCTAGCTATCTGATCAGCTAAATTAGGCTAAGTATATAAATTTTTATTAAAAGATGAAGATTTTGTTTTCCTGTCAGGTTGAATGGAGGTCTTATGGATTTCCTTGTAGTGTGCCAACAATGTCACATTCGAAGAATTTGACGTGGTTTATGAAAAGCTTGCACGAGTTCACCATTTAGCTACTGGAAGATACTTCGGTTAATGCTTTTATGGCTCCCGTGCCAAAATTTGACCGCCTGTCAGAATTAGACAACCCCTCGCGTGCACGCACGCCCACTCTGCATTATTACTTTCTTTGCGACTCTTGTTCCTTCTCCTTTCGCGATTTCCGACTAATATCGTCCTTCTTTCCATGCATGATCAAGCCGTTCTGTGTCACTGTCCGTAAAGATAGCCTACTCTTTTTCTCATTTGAAATGTTCAATTTTCGTGGAGTTCTGACATAATTTAAGCAGCATACTTTGCAAGAATCAGCCTAGCCTACGTTAAAAGCGGATAAAATCCATGTAAAGTCGGCTATCGTTTTTTTTTTTAAACGCCGTTAACGTGGGCTAGTGGAACATAAAATAATTGCAGTTTGACAGCTAGGCTACAAGCCCTGGGAATACGATTCTTCGTTAAGTTCAATGTAGACATAATGTCCAGGACAGCATTATGCTGTGGTGACACATCTGGTCCTCTACTGTAGCCTACACCCTCAAAATGTTTTGTTCATACAGTGAGCACCATAATTCATTGGACAGTGACACATTTTTTGTTATTTTGGTTCTGTACTCTAGCACTTTGAGTCAGCTTTAATTTGAGGGTATTTTCATCCATATTGGATGAACCGTTTAGAAATTATAGAACCTTTTGTAGGCCTACATAGTCCCCCCCCCCCCCCCATTTTCGGGCATCAAAAAATATTGGACAGTTTAACATAATGTAGAATAAAGTAATTTTTTATATTTGGTCGCATATCCTTCGCATGCCATGACTTCCTGATGTCTGTGACCCAACAATATCAAAAGACTCTTGATATCTTATTTTCTGGTACTCCTACAAGCGATACTAGGCTATAACCTCTCTGCATTTGAACGGATCTCTATGGGAATTGGGGGGTGGGACTAGATTTAGCTGTAAATTACACTGGAACAGTATGGTTGGCTAAATGGCTCTAAGTCGTCAAGGGTATGACGTATCAAACAAGCCTCAAACCATCTGCTGCCAGATATGCAGTAGTTATGGATGGATAACTTGAAGGGTTGTTTCTCCGGACAAATTTTCCTATTGAACTCTATGGAAAAATAAGTCCGGAGAAGAAACCCTTCAATCACTGCGGTGACACATCTGGACCTCTACTGTACACCCTCAAAGCCATTTCTTATGCATACTGACAAAGCATATCTGACAACAAGGGGTCAGTTACAGGGGGGTCAGATTGAATCTGAATCTCTATATCCTTAAAATATTAATGTATTATTAGTATCTACATATATGAACACATATACTCATATTTCAAAGAAGACTTGGGGATACGGGTTAAAATCCCCTATGTTGTACTACCTCAGTGAAAAATAAATTCAGTATCTGTGCCAAATGAAATGCCTAAATTAGGTTACATAAACAATAAAGTAGCCTATGCATAATGCTGTCCTGTAGGTCTACTTATATGTCTACATTAACAACGAAGAATCGTGTTCCCAGGGCTTGTAGCTGTCAAACTGCGATTGTTTTATGTTTCACTAGCCTACGTTAATGCCGTTTTAAAAATAAACTATAGCCTACTTTACATGCATTTCATCTGCTTTAAACGTAAGGCCTAGGCTACTGATTCTTGCAAATTATGCTGCTTAAATTATGCCGGAACGCCACAAAAATCGAGCATTTCAAATGAGAAAAATAGTAGGCTATCTGTATGGACAGTGACACAAAATGGTCCAATCATCCACCGAAAGAAGGAAGATATTAGTCGGAAATCGCGAAAGGAGAAGGAACAGAGTCGCAAAGAAAGTAATAATGCAGAGTGGGCGCGCGTGCACGCGAGGGGTTGTCTAATTCTGACAGGCAGTCAAATTTCGGCACGGGAGCCATAAAAGCATTAACCGAAGTGTCTTCCAGTAGCTAAATGGTGAACTCGTGCAAGCTTTTCATAAACCACGTCAAATTCTTCGAATGTGACATTGGGTACGTTTACATGAACACTAATACTCCGATCTGAACCCGGTTATGGCAATACTCTGGTTACTGAAATGGTCATGTAAACACCTTTATCCGATAATGTAAGGTCATAATCCGTGTTTTCGAAACCCGATTAACACCCCTGGTTTTTTGGCCAAACTTTCGATTTTTTGGAGCATGTAAACACCTTTCTCCGGTTTCTTTCGGCTTTTCAAAACTACGCATGTCAGGCAGAAGAGGCGGTGTAACGTCAAAATGATTCCACCTGTCAACATTTGCTATGCCTGGGGTTCCTTCAGCATCTCACTTCCAGAATTTAATTATTAAATTTGCATTTCACCGGTGAAAATATATTGTTTAGTGTTACGTGCTTGTGTTTGTACTAGCTAGTTTGTGGCTAGCACATTAAATAACTGAAATTTTCGGTAAATTCGCCAGATTTAGGGATCGGTAAAGCTAGCTAGTACAATAATATAAATCAACCACTACTAGCAATTAGCTATAAATAAGTAGCTATAATAATAATAATCTAATAGCCTACTAACGTAAATTTTTGACGGGCGGATTATTTTTGTCCTTACAACAGGAAGCAGTAGCTACGTTTTCCACAGAGCTGATTATGGAGAGAATCATGTAAACGCGGCTTTTAGAGTAATCACATTTCTTATGTCCATGTGAACGCAATAAGTTAAATACTGGCGTAAGCTGATTGTTTCCAGTAATCGGATATTGCTGTGCATGTAAACGTACCCATTGTTGGCACACTACAAGGAAATCCATAAGACGTTCAACCTGACAGGAAAACAAAATCTTCGTCTTTTAATAAAAATATATTTATTAGCTGATCAGATAGCTAGATGGGCTATAGTAGGCTACCTGAGCTGATCAAAGATCAAACTTGCAAACTATTTAGCTAAGGTTAGTGAACTGATTCAGTAGCCTAGCCATATACTGTATTTTATTCAGCAAAGTAGCCTATACTGATCTTCTTAACGTTTCCTAACCATCTGGCATGCTAGCTAGATCAGCAAGCTAACAATTGGTAGGCTACTAACTACACTTATAAAATGTAAGTGCGAATGCCAATGCGAGTGCCAGTGCAAGTGCTAGTGCGGATGAGTGACACAAGTAAACCTGCGAGTGAGATATTGTGACCAATTAAAGCGCACAGTATAAGGCAATTGCATTCGCAGTCGCACTCGCAGACGACAGAATTTTGGCACTGTTGGCCCCCCATACTACGCTGCATATCCATCAGACCTGGACATGAACTTTGCCAACGAACTTATCCAATTCAATACTTTCATGTCTGACTCTGAAGGTGAGAAATGCCCAACTAAATTGCTTGAGACGTTGCAGGCACTTAATCTGCAGTCAGTGTTCCCTATTGTTTTTGTGAAACTTCGGATTATTCTCACTTTGCTAGTGACAAACTGCTAGGGTGAGCGGACATTTTCAGTTTTAGGCAGAATAAAAAATTAGCTGCGGAGTAGCATGTGCCAAACACGTCTCAGCTCATTGTCACTTATGTCAATAGAGTCAGACCTTGCAAAGATTTCTAAAAACATGTTTTCACTTTGTAATTATGGGTTATTGAGTGTAGATTGATGGCCAAAATTGGCAATTTTATTCATTTAAAATTAAAATACAATAATGTGTGCAAAAAGTGAAGGGGGTTGAATAATTTTGAGTGCAAGTGTATGTATTAAAAAAAAAGGCTACAATTGCTCCACGGTTCACCCGAAATGGATGTAAACACCCTCAAAATAAAGCTGAAAGTCTGCACTAGTGATGGGCAGTTCGGCTCTTTTTTCTGAGTCGGCTCTTTCTGTACCATTCGGTTTGAAGAGTTGGGTCGGAGCCAGAGTTGCAAGTTTTTGGTATTTCCGGTTAATACAGTACCATTCGTTTGTTTGATTCTTTCAAACTACTCGAGCTGCATCTTTTTCTCCCAGCGGCGCAAGCTGGAATTTGAAGCTGTTTCAGACAGTAGACTCTAGCTGGTAGCAAACGAAGTTAGTAAACCAGCTTTGATATTTTATTCAGACTTAAATCGTATTTAATATTGTATGTGAAATGTAAGAACAGTCATTGAATGGTTATATTTTAGTTATATTTTAGAATAGTAATATATTACTATTTTATTAGTCTATGCCAATATAAATCTTATTTTTTTATCAAATCCTAGAATCCAGTAGCCTACTGAAACTGTGGTGGATGGATGGCTGTGTAGGAGAGATAGCGAGCCAAATCTGACAAACAAGCCAGATCTTGATGTCTGTGTGTGTGTAGCTACAGGAGCCTGTTTCGTTTTAAATAGTACATTTGGTAAAGATTTATTTGGACACCATAAAGTATGTTTATTTTAACCATTAGGCTATTTATTTAGCCTATTCTATTATACATAATTGTATATATCTGTTCACTGTTGTTGTTGGTCACGAGTTCTAAAATAAAAATACCACCACTTTAAATAAGAAGTAGCCTATTTGCTGAACAAAATCGCATATTAATTCTGTTTTATACTGCAATTCGGTTGCAAACAGCCACATGTAGCCTAATAATTTCTTAATAAAAAGTAGGTGTCTCGGACTATCATTAGATATAACAGAATACCTTTGTTTCTGGTTGATCCACGGTGAGTGGATACATTTGGTAAAGATTTATTTGGACACCATAAAGTATGTTTATTTTAACCATTAGGCTATTTATTTAGCCTATTCTATTATACATAATTGTATATATCTGTTCACTGTTGTTGTTGGTCACGAGTTCTAAAATAAAAATACCACCACTTTAAATAAGAAGTAGCCTATTTGCTGAACAAAATCGCATATTAATTCTGTTTTATACTGCAATTCGGTTGCAAACAGCCACATGTAGCCTAATAATTTCTTAATAAAAAGTAGGTGTCTCGGACTATCATTAGATATAACAGAATACCTTTGTTTCTGGTTGATCCACGGTGAGTAGGCTAAACCCGATTATTAATGGTGTAGGTTACAGCATTTGTTCTCTATTAAAACTCGAAATGGTTTGTGTCACGGCTCTGGAGCCGTGGGATATTGCCGCGGTTCACGGCTCTGAGTCGAGTTGATTTCGTGCTGATCAGAGTTGGGGCGACTGTAGGTAGGCTACATCTTTTAACCGTTAGCAGTCGTAATAATCACTTTGGAACGAGCTGGAGCGATTATCTAATTCACAAAAATGTGTGCAATATTTTTAGATCAAATTAAAATGTATTCTTAAATGATTTGAAAACAGATTTGTGCGACCTATTTTGTTGGGCGTATCACTAGGCTACTGCTGCTCAACCTAGGTTCTAACTAGTGACACCGGCTCCCGGTTGTATTAAAAAGCGAAGAGCCAGAGCCGTGGGTAAGCACGATTCACTCGTTCAAAAATACTCATTCAAAAATACTGATTCGTTCGCGAACTGCACATCACTAGTCTGCACTTGAATCTCATAATCACACTTCCATTTCAAATCCAATGTGCTGGAGTACAGAGCCAAAACAACAGAAAATGTGTCACTGTCCAGAACACCAGGTCCTTGCTCATTGCCCTAACTGTCGCCAAGAAAACTATCCTATTACATTGGAAAACAAGAAATACTGCAAATACTATGCAATGGTTGAACCTTCTCTCAGAATACATATCATTAGAAAAAAATACCAGCTTCCAGCCACAATCAAATGTCACAATTCAGAGACAACTGGGAACCATTCATCAATAATCTAAATTTATAATCCAACCAAAATAAACCTGTTAGCCAACCCCCCTCCCCTTTTCCCCCTTTCTCCTCTTCTTTCTCTCTCTCAAACACATTACACACTTATAAACATAGTCTAACCTGATGCATACATATTCACAATTCATGTTATTAATAGTTTCACCCTCTCAGTACTTCACTTTTTTCTGGCCCAATATACTCAGCTCGTTTGTCCACTCTTACCTCCTCTGTCTATCCATCTGTCTGTCTACCCGTCTCCCTGTCTATCTACCTGATTGGTTTGTCTGTCTCTGCCTATCTGATCTGTCTGTCTGTCTGTCTGTCCGCCTATCTGTCTGTCATGGTAGGGGTAACACATTGGGGTGTGGGTGGTGTTTTCTTTGTGGGGGATTAAGGTAGGGGGGTGGGTGGGAGGGGGGCGACTTCACTATTTGTAATTAAAACAATTTTTCTTTTTCTTTTTTTCTTTTATTTTATTTTTTTGTTTGTTTTAGTTTTTTTTGTTTGTTATACCCTTTCCCCTGACAGGCTTCGTTACATAATTTTGCATAATAAATAAAAAATAAAGTTGACCTCCCAACTCCCAAGGGGGGGGTGGCGGGAATTAAAAATAAAAAACATAAAAAATGTGTCACTGTCCATGGCACTGCACTGTACATGCACTACATACTAAAAACAACACGCATGGCACCGACTCCACCCTCAACTGCAGAAAGGTTTTATTCAAATGTGCTCGTCATAACTGTGGCACATGAGTACATAACTCAGGCATAAAATGCATCTTCGTATTTGTTTTGTTTTCACATTCAAACAACCGAAAAGCACTATGCTCGAGTATCCACAACTGGCTGTTCCTTCTGTCGTGTTGTGTCACTAATTGGCTGTCTCCTCTATGGGGCTGTGTCACTGATTGGCTGTGCCCTGTGTGTTATTGTGTCATTGATTGGCTGTCCCCTCTGTGGTGGCGTGTCATTGATTGGCTGTCCCCTCTGTGGTGGTGTGTCACTGATTGGCTGTCCTCTCTGTTTGGCAGAAACCTGTGGATTTTTGTGTCAAAGTTCACGGAGTTTGGGGCCAGGAAACTCCACAAACTGTACAAGATGGCACAGAAGAAGCGATCGCAGGAGGAAGAGGTGAGAGGCTAACTCCTTGTGCAAAAAATCTTCTATGTTTTAGGTCTTTTAAAGGACTTGGCCTGGCTTTTTTACACTCCATTATTCCTTTTGCAAACATTCTTATTCAGAGCCACTTACAAAGACGTGTACATAAGTGCTCCCACATAAGATTAGAGAGCAGTAACAGTGTAGTAAGTGTTCACATCAACTGTGCTGTTGTATAATCAGCTGTCCAGATGAACATATTTAAACTGTGCTAACTAGTCAACATATTCAACTTGTGAAGTTGTTCAACATATTTGCCAAAATCAAATATTCACTAAATTTGACTAATTAAACAGCATATGACATACTCTTCATATCCAATAAATTCAATATTTCAACCGTATTTGGTATATGCATATTCAATATGTCCAGAATATTCAATATATCAATATTCATATTCAGTGCACTACCATTCAAAAGTTTGGAATCACTGAGAAATATTTATATTTTTGAAAGAAATTGATACTTTTATTCACCAATGTAGCATTCAATTGATCAAAAAATACAGTCAAGACATTGATAATGTTACAAACTACTATTTCTATTTCGTTCTCTTTCTACTTTAGCAACTCAAAGAAAGACATTTTATAGCTTCATTAAACGGGCACAATTGTTTTCAGCTGTGCTTAATATAATGGGAATGGTTTCTCTAGTACCAAATTAGCACATTAGCATGATTACTTAAGCATGAGGTAACACAGTGTGTTGTTAGTACACTGGAGTAATGGCTGCTGAAAATCGGGCTTTGCAATCATATGTAAAGATTGAATTAAAAAAACGGTTATTTCAAATAGTAATAGTAATTTGTAACATTAATATCGTGACTGTACTTTTTGATCAATTTAATGTCACCTTGATAAATAAAAGTATCAATTTCTTTCAAAAATAAAAATTCCTTAGTGATTACAAACTTTGAATGGTAATGTATATCCAGCATATTATATCCATATTCAGTATATCCAACATATTCATTTTTATCCATAATCAGTATATTCAGCATATTCAATCTGTCCATATTCCATATGTGCAGCATCTATCTAGCACATTTAGTATATCCATCAAATCCAGGATTTTCTTCAGACAGTTCATCCTCTCTCTTCTGCATGTATTAGAAAGAGCATAAGAAGAAAGAGGAGTCCTCCAGCAGGAAGAAGCCATCGGGGTCCAGCCGCGACTCCCAGTCCTCCCAAAAGCCCTTCCCGCCCCTGTCCCACCCGTCCCAACCACCCTCCCATGCCCACCACAGGGACCCCTACAGCCAGTCCAGCAAAAGACACTTTGGCAATGACGGTGAGTGAGAGAACACAGATGAATGTTGAATGTGAGCAAAATAAAACTTTTTCCATTTTGCATTTTGTAAGCAGTGGTTTCCAGACTGTGGGTTCGGGGAAGGTTTGAGATAGACAGGACAAAAATAACTTACTGTGCATAATACAGTTTACATTAGTGTTCACACCAGGCAAACACTGCACATGCACTCTTCTAGTTAGACGTTTACATGCAGTTGTGGAGACATACAGTAATTGTGTATTTGAGGAGTCAATGTTAATGTTGTTCTTTTTTTCTTTTTACTTCTAAATTATAGTTGAAAATCTGTCATGTGTTATTAAAACGGACTTTAAATTACAACTTCAAAGTCTGTTAGTGCCAGTCTAGATGGATACGGTCATAATTTGTCAGTGATGGTGATTTATCCAAAAAAAAAAAATGCAGCCATGAACATTGCCTGCCAGTAGCTGCCAATCAACTTTCCCTTTCACTCAACCCCAGATCGAGGGGATTGGCAGAGGGAGCGGAAATACAATTACCCCGGCAACAGCAACCAGTCCTGGCAGGGAGAACGGCATCACCCATACGATCAGCACCGCTACAAGGATCATCACTACAGCGACCGGCGGCCCCACGGCGATGCATACAGGAGCTCCGGAAACTACCGCAAGAGGCCTTACGACCAGTACGGCAACGACAGGGATCACCGCGGTCACCGCGACTACTACGACAGGTGAGGAACGAAGAGGATATTCTCCTTCAGTTCACAGACTTGCATCTTAAGCTTGATTTAAATACCTTGTCCTTTTAAACCAATGGTCCCCAATCTTATCTGAGAAGGCCCAAAGTCGATTCATCAAACTTTTAAAACGTGGTGGGGGGTGGTAGAGCGATTGCGGACCGGGCAGGGAATAGCTAAATTAAATTAATAAGCTAGCTAGTGTGCTTGAACAATAGTAACTATAAATCTGAAAAAAAAAGCTAGTTTGCTTGTTACATTTCCAAATCCAGGTTTTTAAAAACAAACCCAAAAGACCATGACTTCAGACTTTTTCAAGCAACTTCGCGGAAAAAAACAAGCCCAGAGAAAATGAATTCATAGATCTCATTCACAGCATTGGGGAAACAATTGAAATAACATGTGCAACTGTAGCAACAGTAACAAGTGCTTGAAGTTCCAAAAAATCATCAGACAGTTGCTGTTTCGTGCCAAAAAAAGAAAATGATTTCAATCAACTAATAAGAATCTTAGTCGATTAGTTAACCAAAAGGAGGTCAGCCCTAACCTACACCAGCGCCGCATATTGCTAACAATTTTTAAATTAACTTGCACATTTTTGGTTCATAACGTGGTTTCATTCAAAATGTTTATGGATCTGCAGGCGTATTTTCCAATTGTACTGGCAATTAAAGTGCTGAAGCATATAAAATACACATTTGATCCAAGTCTGGTGTAGACTTACGCCAGGCCTCTTGACAGAGTGCAGTGAGCATGGTAAATGTTAATGGCGGTGTTTAATAGCCGTAAGAGGTGTGGTTTAAAGTTCAGGCCTTCGTCTTCAGGCACCAGGACCCAAAGAGGCGGCGTTCAGATGATTTCCGCTCCCAAAACTACCACCAGGGCGGTGCGCACGGACAGGAATTCCGGAGGATGCCAGAACACCGCGCACAGCCCAACCATGGCCCCATGGGTCTTGAACACTACCGGCCCTTCCACCAGGACAAGGCCGGAGGGGGGGACTACAAACCACCACCCCTCCTTGATCCCCGCTCACCGCAGGCACAGAGGTCGCCACACGACTCCCGCTCACCGCCTGAAAGGACCGCTGAGCCAAAAAATGCCACCAGCGATTTTAACTGGAACAGCCGTAAGACATGAGGGATTGGGGGGGGGGGGGACTGAGCGTGCCTGGTACAACCTGTGATAATGCCGGAAAAAGAGGGGAAAAAGAAGGGTAGCAAGGAAACAGACATGTGTGTGCTGCTAAACAGAAAGAGGCCAGTCCCCTTGACCCAGACTTTTTCACTTCTGTTTTGTTGTGAAGTTCTTGGCTTTATTTGCCGATTGACTTCCCAAGGTGGGGGAGGGGGTGGGGAGGACAGAGGACTTGAGCACCATTGACCAGCAACCATCCCCTCCACACCTGATTCTCTTTATCATTTAAATGTGACTGTGGTAAATTTATTAGGCACAGATTTAATTCCAGGTGTACAAAAAGGTGTTCTTCTCGAATTTGGCTAAAGCAAGAGATTATGTGGTGGTCTGAAAGTAGACGATCATCTTTGACACGGTTAATTTGAGCAGCAAGTCTCCGTCTGGCCTGCCCTTGGTCTACAGGAGTGTGAATTGTACAGAAGCCTGTTTGGTCCCATGGACTGTTTCTGGGGAAACTACAATGCCTTCACATTCAAACTTGACTGGATTCTGGAATATGAAAGTGCCTGACACACTTGGCCTATCTTTTGAAAGATATTACATGTTGAGGGATATATATATATATATATATATATATACGTATGTACATACTTTTTTTTTTGTTCTTCCTAAAGCAGCAGTTCTGATTTTGTGCCATTTTGTCCCAAAGCAGTCACCTCTCCCTGACAGCGTAAGGGTTTGTTCTCTCATGTCTTCTGGGTCTATGGGAGACACTTTAACAAGTGTTTATTTGGAAGAGTTTGTGTGGACCTTACGTGTACACACAGGAAATGATAGCAGTATGCCCTTATTTTAATACTTGTGTGGGCGGGAAAGCCAAACAGTGGGTTTGGTGGGAAAAACAGCCTTCCATTAAGTGTTCTGTCTGACCTCCCAGAATTCCCCACTCATATGAACGGTTAACTCTGAATGTTCCATAATGTGGGCCAGTTTCTGGTTACTGTCCTGCTGTTGTAATTATTTCTTTCAGTTGATGTTGAACGAGTGCAAGGAAAGCCCTACCCTCCCAAGGGGTTCAGTCTATGGAGGTTAAAAGCTCCCCCAGTGGGTAAAAGGAAAATAGCCCGTTACATTTGCCAGTATTTATGGTTAACAGACTGAAAACACTACAACTGCAATTAAGCTATTGTAATTGACCCCTCCCCCCCCAGTATGTAGTGGATGAATAATTTATACTTTATTTCGACAGCCAATAAATAACTATGAGACTTGTGCAGCTTGTCTTGCACTATGAGTACAGTATTCCGCTGTTTATCAAATGACGCAACATGAATTATAGTTTACGTATTACCACATAATTAAAGAAAAGGTTCCTTTTTTTAAAAGGAATAAAAGTTAATATATGTAAATTATGCCTTTGAACCACTTGCAAAACCATGACATTGCCAGCTGGTTTGTGTAAAGGTCTTAGGCAGTATTGATAAAAAAAGAGGAGGAAAATGAAAGCAATGAATGCAGAGGTTTGAGTGCCATAACACAGGCTGTTCTGTCCCATTATGTTTTTCCAGTGGTGTTGTTTGCTTCTCCAGCTGTGCCTTATTCTCGTTCATAGACCTGTATGTATACCGAAGTATGGTTATTACAGATGTTGTCATTGTCAGAAAACACAGAGGGGAAGCAGTATTAAATTGTTGTGAAAACATTTTCATGTGTGGTATGAAAAGGTCTCTTGAGCCGGGATAGTTAGGGTGGGGCTGCGAAAGAGTGGGGTTGTGGGTTGGGTTTTGTCGTTTGTCTTGAAATTATGAAGAGTCCAAAGAGTCACATGGAAGTAAATCATTGCACAGAAGAACTGGCAGGTGACATTTCTCAAAACCACTGGCAACTATAACCATGGGGACAGGCGTCATGGCCGACAGGCTCCTCTCCGCAGGTTTTTTTGTTGTTTTGTTTCTTTTTGTTCCTTGTTTCCTGATGTGTACTCAAACTTTGAAGAAACCAATCGAAATAATTTATATTTGTGAGAAAGCCACTCTCCACGTAAATGTTGCTGTAAATATGTCGTTTATAGACCTATATGCATTAAATTTTCCTACATTATGAAACATTTGTCTATTTGTTGACTAATGAGCAAATTCTAATTTCTAAATCTCTTAAATCTCATGATACAGGCTTGTGATGAACCCACATACTGACACGATAGAAGAAAAACCAGGACATATTTTTTCTCAGTTGTTTACACAAAGAACCTAGGCACAATTACTAAAACTTAAAACCTATATATCGAGAATAAACACTTTCTGCTAAACGATAAGCACATTTTGCTTATTTTCACTCAGTATCAAATTTCCCTTTTGCAAAATGCTAAACACAATGCTCATTTAGCACAATCTTAATAGATGAAAACACTTTTGTTCACACGGACAGCACTGCTATTCAAAATGCTAAGGGCTCTATTTTCCAACAGGCGTGTGGCGAGCTGTGACAAGCAATGGCGCACTGAGCGTGGCTACTGAATTTTGCTATTTTCAGACCAGAGACGAGGAGCACACAGCTCACAGTGGGGGGGGGGAAATGTATAGGCCTACTATCAATGTAATAATGCATTTGTTTCACAGTAGAATGTCTAAAATCACAAACTAAGTAGGCTTATACTTCTTGTTTTAGTCCTATTGTTTTTTTTATAGGATATGTAGTGCAGTGATTGTATCAGATTGCGTAAGTCAATAAATTCTAAATAAATTCTATAAGTTGTCGCTAAACTGTTAGGCTATACAGAAAAATGTGTGCCTTTGTGTGGTAGCCTTGGATTTTATAATGAAACTAAGTCCACCATATACTGAAATAGCCCATGCAGAAACTAGCATATTTGTATTTTTAAATGACCAGCTACACAACCGTTAACAAATTATCCCACCATGCAACGTGTGCATTGATACTATGATCAAACATTTCCACTAATCAAACATTCAATCATGCATTTGGACAACGCTATGTGTGAATAAAAGAAAATCAGAAATACTAGTTAATCCATCTGTCCATGCTTGCCAAAGGTGCGTGTCTTTATTCATAAGCACCATCGATCGCTACAACAATGCAACACAATCGATTTAAGTAAAGTTAATTTTCAAAACCCTGTCAAAGTCAAGTAGAATAATGGCAATAACTCATTAACGGCCATCCCGTAAAATAACAGAATTTATACATTCATTAAATGGTTTTTCATTGGCAACATTGCTGCCACTCTTTTCACCGTTTTCTTACGTTTTCTACGCTCTACTCGAACGCTGCCTGCGTTCCATCGAGGCCTGAAGACACACCTCTTCAGACTCCACCTTGACTGATATTCTAACCTAGGACCTCATGGTACTAGTTCCCTGTGTCTTCCTGTCTGTTTGTTATAGTTTATAATAGTATTTAGAATAGAAGTGTAGTATAGCTGATTTACCCACAGCTTACTGTGAACTACAGTCAACGTTCATTATTAGGGATAGGTGCTACATTATGGGAAGGATGTGCTTTGTCTTGTCCTGTAGTAACCTTGATGACGTCTCTGTATGCACTTATTGTACGTTGCTTTGGATAAAAGCGTCTGCAAATGAATGTAATGTAATGATATATTTTTTACAGTGCATTTCTATTGAGCCTAGCCTGCTATTTACAGTTTTGCTATTTACAGTGAGTAGTCTACAGCTTCACTTTCCGTTCATAATAAGCTACAAATACTATGATACTACACAAACAATACAGTGTCCACATCAGCATTGCTGCATTTGTCTTCTCATTACAGATGGCCCGGGTGTAAGAAAAAGAACAATACAGTAGCCTACCCCCGGCACCACAATGCAGTTTAATAACAGCCATAAACAATTAAAAACAAATACATACAGGAATCAGCCAAACATAAAAATAAAGACTGCACAATAAATGGCAAGTATGCATTTTTCCTGCATGGGGGATTTATATTAAAGTCAAATCGGACGGCATATGATCCACGAAAACAGCTCACTGGCTTTTGAATAGGTTATGAATGATCATGCATGCATTGCTTGGGAAGACCCGGAAATTAGCAACTCCCCATGGACTGACACACCCATACAGCGGCTCTCCTCCCACTTCGGCACACAGAGAATAATTTAATCAAGTGATCACATTCAGTCCTCACAGGTGCAAACACTAATTTGTGCTAAATTGTTCATACATTTGAGTGCTTTGGCACAGAAAAAAAAGCCACAGGTCAGCTCCCCTTTGTCAAAGAACAATAGATACCAATATTTCTGTGGGAGGAGGAGGAAGAAGAATAAGAAAAAGTGCACTCAATATCTACATGCTTGCACACGCACCGTAAATCTTCTCATATACACACAAAGAGCTCACATATTCACTAGTGTAGCTCAGTAACACATGACACTGAAATCTCTTACGCACACTATTTATATGCTCTCACACACGCTCACATATTCACTAGTGAAGCTTTCACTGACACATGAAATCTCTTACGCACACTATTTACATGCTCTCACACACGCTCACATATTCACTAGTGAAGCTCTCACTGACACATGAAATCTCTTACGCACACTATTTACATGCTCTTACACAAGCTCAAAAAAACCCTCTTGCATTAATGGAGTGCCCCTTTTAAAAGCGAGACTCAGATCTCTCCCATGTTGCTTTGCCTGCTTGTTTGTTTCGCTGCTGCTTGTTCTAAAAAGATTACTGCTCCTGCTGCGTTGCTGGGATGGCAGGTATGGCTTGGTGGGGCATGCCTCATACCTATACAGCACAGAGGGTTTGGCACTTTTCAGGGTTTCCTACATAAGTAACCACAATGACCACAGACTCTCAGCCCTTAAAAACATGAACTTCTGTATGTTCTGACCTCATGTAACCACACAGCATTCAGATAGAACTTCACACATCCACACAATAAAGCCCCAAACCTTCTGCTTCTTCTTCTTATTATTCTTCTTCCCATTTTTCCTGCCTACCCAGAGACCCTCACTACCTGCCTGCCTTAGAGTTCTCAACGGGCCTGAAAATTCAAACCCAAACTGAACCGACCCGAGTGAGTTGAAGCCCGAGCCCGGCTCGCCCGAGATCATCACATACAATACTGAGCCCGAGACCGACCAAACCTGAAAAAAAAAAAAACACGAGTCGGTTATTGCCAGAAAAGGCGGCGCAATTTACGAAGGCGGCGGCTCAAATCATATAGCGCGACGGGGTGAGAGAGAGCGAGAGAGAGAGAGGGAGAGAAGGAGCGAGCAAGCAGGAACGCCACAAACTAGCTGTGTTTTTAGCCTACTGTTTTTAACAGATTTAGTCATTGTGAGCAGCAGAGTAAACCAATTTTGCCGAATGCAAGCAATTACATTTGTACTAATGTTTTAATGTTTGCCATGCTGTAATAGTGTAATTTAGTAATGTTTTTTCATTAAAACGAGATTCAACTTTTTTATTGTTGTGTAGTTCGCATGTTCTTGCTTCATTATTATTGCCCTATTATCATTTATCACACAGCAGACGATACTTCAACTTCAACTCGAACGCCTAGATTCGCCGTATAGTTACAGCAAACAGGAGATTTTGGATGAATAAAATAAATAGCTACATTTTAACAAGTAGAGAAAGTCTTGACAATTGATTCACTCCAAAATTAGCAATCAGCACCACATGTAAAAATGCAAATTAGTCTACTGTAAATACACACACAGAGACATTCTTTTCTTTTTTTTTGCGCAGCCCGAGCCCTACCCGACCCGACCAATTAGCATGAATTGTCGGCTCAAACCCGGCCCTACCCGACGGGCTTGGGCTGAAACTAAGAACTCTAGCCTGCCTCCGTACCCTCAAAGAATAATTCTCCCCATTGCATAACAACATGGCATACCTGCTCTCCCAAGCTTATCACCCAAAAAAAACACTTCAAACTAATCCGCACACATCACAGAATCACAGACAAAACTGCTCTATGGCTTTGTGCATTTCATGAAGCTACTGTGGCCTACTGGTTACAGTTGCTGCCTCTCACACAGAGGATTGGGGGTTTGAGCCCAACAGGACACAAATTTATTTTTGAAAAAAACAATGTGCAACTATTAAATACTTTTCATTTATTACTTACTTTTATTATTTTCACATTAAGAAACATATTTTTATTGCAAAGGCAAAAGACGTTTGCAATATTAAGTTCAATGTTTCACTTGTACTACAGCGAAATTGTGAAAGTCAGACGAGAAGAGTCTTCCTGCAGACATCAACCGTGAAGCCCCACGTCAGCCGCCAGGCCCCTTGGGGCCTGAGTGTTGATCTGGAAATTGCGTCATGTGCCCTGGAGTCACTTCCGACCACATGCCAGGACCTTTTCGTTACTTCCAGAGATTTTCTTTTACTTCCCCATTCTGTTTGCGGAACGCAATAAATGAGCCGGACACATCTTCGTTTGTCCATGCAAGTTTGTTCTGTTCGTGATAAGTGGACTTCAATGAGCCGACATCTCCCACCCATAGACTGTATAAAAATATGGACAAAGTCACTGTGATGTCACCCATTGCCTTCCCACGGCCTTGTAAAAACCGAATTGAAGCTCCGGATACATTTTTTGTTGCCAGTTTGTACAAACTGCGTCTGCTCCATGGAGCCGAAGAGGACTCAACCTGTCCCTCTGATTGGTCCTGAACAAATGTTAATACCCTGTCAAAACGAAACAATATTTAAAAAAATCAGCACATGCAGAGGCATTAGATGAAGGAAAGGCACCTATTGCAATTAAATTTTTTTGTGGGAAAAATTTATTGACTGAGTATTTTGACCACATTGCTGCCATTGACTTACATGGTGAAAGACCTATACTGGAGCCAATCGCAGTGGCGCTAGTGAGCAATGGCACAATTGCCGCTCCCAGCCCAACCAGGAAGTGAGCTTCAAAACGAAAGCCCAGTCTTGGCCCCTTGCTCCCACCAAGGTAAATGATGCCAATGTAATGTTGAAACTAATAACGTTAACGTTAAGCAGCAGACAACAACTTAATACTAGGAGTTGGCTAGCTAGCTCACATTAGAAAATTAGTTTTAGTTTATTCAGTTTATTTCAAACAACATAAAAAATAAAAAAAAGAATTTCATTAAAATTGAAATGTATAAGCAACAAAAACTAAAAACTAAATCATCAGAAAACATTTGTATCAAAATCCCGGCAGTTCGAAAAGGAGTAGGCAGAAGTTCAAAACTTTTCTAGTCCTACCCCCTTTTTCTATTTTAATTTATCAACAATAAACTGACTTAAATGAAAACTCAACCATCTACTACCAGTATCCATGATAGTCTCTATCAAATCAAACAAAGATAATTCATTCAAACAAAATAAGAACAAAACAATCAAAGCGAGTGCAGACCAAACATTCAAACAACTCAAGAACAACTCAAACCAGCTCATATCCATTCAAAATATTATTTTTAAAGAGTCTTTTAAATTTGATTATTGTTTCACAAGTTTTCATTTCATCACTGCAATTGTTCCATATCTTGACTCCTTTGATTGAGACACAATGATATTTTGCATTTGTCCGTACTAGGTGTTTTTTTAAACATACATATTCCTCTCAGGTCATGTTTACTTTCCCTCAACTGGAACAACCCCTGGATACTGTTGGGTACTTTATGATTTAATACTTTGTATATGATTTGAGCAGTTTTAAAGTCCACCAGATCTCTGAATTTTAGTATTTTTTGTTTGATAAAGAGTTGGTTTGTTGGTTCACTATAATTGGCTTTGTTTTTTTTTTGAATGATGAAGATTGGATCTGTGTTAGTTTTATACGTATGTGTTCCCCCACACTTCCACACAGTAGGTGATGTATGGAAGTATAAAGGAACAGTACAAAGTGTAAAGTGAAGCTTGATTTATAAGATCTTTGGCTTTAAATAATATTGCAATTGATTTTGATACTTTGGCCTTGATATAATTTATATGAGGTTTCCAACATCATTTTTTGTCCAGTATTACCCCAAGAAATTTAATTTTGGTCACTCTTTCTATTTCTACATCATTTATCATGAGTTTCTTGTTTGTGTTAATTGGACGATTACCGAAGATTATAAATTTCATTTTACTTAAATTCAATGTTAGTTTATTTGCATCAAACCAACTCTTTAACTTCTTCAGTTCGTTTTCCACTATATCCAAGAGTTGAGCCAGATTATCCCCACAGCAGAATAAATGTGTCATCAGCAAATAAAGTGGCTTTCAGAGTTTTTGACACTTCACAAATGTTATTTATGTACAGTATGAACAGTAAGGGTCCCAACACTGAGCCCTGGGGAACCCCACAGGTGACTTTCAGTAATTGTGATTTAGAATTTTCTAGTTCAGTGTATTGATATCTGTCCTGTAAATAGCTGGTTAACCAAGAGAGTGCTGTTCCTCTAATTCCATACCTTTGTAGTTTTTTTTAGTAATAATTCATGGTCTACCATGTCAAATGCTTTTTTTAGATCCAGAAATACCCCAATTGCATGTTTTTTGTTTTCTATTGCCTTTGTTATTTCTTCTATAAACTCTATAAGTGCAAATGAAGTTGTCCTGTTTGCTCTAAAACCATATTGCTGATCATACAGTACATTATGTTTTGTGATGAAGTCATTATTCTTGTATAGAATATTTTTGAGAACTGTGGAAGCAAAGAAATGGGTCTGTAATTTGAGAGAATGTGTTTATCACCACATTTATAGATCGGTATGACTTTGGCTGTTTTCATTTACACCGGTTAGAAGGGACTGGTTATCCAGTGATATTTTTAACCATAGACATGTCTGTTCCATTCCAGTCAGTGGACTTCTTTCTCTTGAAATTATTAACTGTGTCAATAATTTCTTTTTCATTTATTCCCCTTAGAAATGGATGGATGGTTTCTTTTACATATATTTTCTTGCTTTCCACATTATCTCCACTACCAGTCTTTGCAATCTCCTCAGCCAAACCAGGACCAAATTAGCATTTTGTGAAAAACCTATAAAATCGAACTCCTCCAAGACCATTTGACGTATCAACATGCAACTCACACTCATTTGTTCAGGGGACGATTCTCTAAAGAATCATGAAGCGATTTTCCTGATTTTCCAAATATCCTGATTGCAGTAAGCCAATAAAAACTGTTGTGGGCGTGGCTAGTCACAAAAACGCTATCGACAAGGGTCTGAGGTATCAAACGAGCCTCAAACCATCACTCTGCTGCCAGATATGCAGTAGATATGGATGGATCACTTGAAGGGTTGTTTCTCCTGACAAATTTTCCTATTGAACCTATTGAATAAGTCAGGAGAAGAAACCCTTCAAGTTATCCATCCATATCTACTGTATTTCTGGCAGCAGAGTGATGGTTTAAGGCTTGTTTGATACCTCAGACCCTTGTTGACTTACAGCCATTTAGCCAACCATGTGTTCCATACTATTCCCGTGTAATTTACAGCTTAATCTAGTCCCACCCCCCAATTCCCATAGCGATCCATTCAAATGCAGAGAGGTTATAGTATTGCTTCTAAGAGTACCTGGAAATAAGATATCAGGAGTCTTTTCATATCCTTTTATACAGAATCGTGATGGCATCACCTGTTTACCTGTGGAATACCTGTTTGACCTGTTTTTTTTTACAGAATGAATGAATTCTCTAATTAAACTCCACATTGCTATTATTTTGAACACGCCCCTTTCAATGAATGAGTCAATTACTCTGAACAAGCAGCGTGCATGTCATGACAGTTGGGTCTGTTGTTTTTCTATTACACTACTACATCTACAAGTAAATTATTTGCCATGCAGAAATATCACTACTACTAATGACAGTGGTTCATCAGGTTACTGATGTTGTACTGCTATTTTTTTGAACACCACTGTATACCAGCTGTTTTATGAAAAACAGTTTTTTCAGTTTCTGGTGTTTCCGAGACTTTGTCCACCCCCTGTATTACTGAAGGGAATGATTCACTGTACCTGAGGGAAATTGATTACTTAGTTTCATGGTGTAGTGCTAACTTTAGAACTCAATACTTCCAAAACTAAAGAGCTAATTATTGATTTTAGAAAAAGTGAGTTGGTGACACCTGTAGTAATCAACACATCCATCATTGTTTTTGTGGAATCTTACAAGTATTTGGGTGTTGTTATAGACAACAAATTACAATGGAAGGAGAATACCACCATTGTTCTTAAGAAAGCTCAAAAGAGGCTATTTTACTTAAGAAAACTGAGATCCTTTCAAGTGTATATTGCAGACCTTTTATCCTCGTACACACAAAATCAAAATCAAAGGGTGACCGGGCCTTTGCTATTAGGGCCCCTCAACTTTGCAATGCCTTGCCGAGGAGCTCAGGTTTGTAATTTATTTTAAATCCCTTCTTAAAACAAATTTTTTTAGACAAGCTTTTACCTGAATTTTAATTAACCATGGTATTTAGGCATTTTATTGCATTTTGTTGTACTGTATTTTACCTTCATTCGTTTTAACTTTTTTTTTTCTTTTTTTTAGATAGTTTGCCTATTCTTTTTTTATTTAATGTGTTTTTATTTGACTGTGAAGCACTTTGTAAACTTGTTTTAAGAAAAGTGCTATACAAGTCCAAATAAAAGAATTTTTAAAAGTGTGTTGCAAAATGTTGAACATGTTTTATAGTAGCATTGTGTCTAGTGTTTTGTTATATGCTGTTTGTTAGGGAGGGAATATTACATTACATTACATTCATTTAGCAGACGTTTTTATCCAAAGCGACGTACAATAAGTGCATACAGAGATGTCATCAAGGTCACTACAGAACAGACAAGACAAAGCACATCCTTCCCATAATGTAGCAGCTGTCCCTAGTAATGAACGTTGACTGTATTTCACAGTAAGCTGTGGGTAAATCAGCTATACTACACTTCTATTATAAATACTATTATAAACTATAACAAACAGACAGAAAAACACAGGGAACTAGTACCATGAGGTCCTAGGTTAGAATATCAGTCAAGGTGGAGTCTGAAGAGGTGTGTCTTCAGGCCTCGACGGAACGCAGGCAGGGTTCAAGTAGAACGTAGGGGAATGGGAAGTTCATTCCACCACTGAGGAGCTAAGTTGGAAAAGCTCCGCAGTCGGGACGAGCAAGAGCCGTTGACACAGAGGGGGGGGGAGTGCAAGTCGCCCTGCTGTAGAAGAGCGAAGTGGTCGAGCAGGAACATAGTTCTGGATTAAGTCCTGCAGGTAGGCGGGGCCTGTCCTATTGACTGCAGTGTAGGCCAGGGTCAGAACTTTGAACCTGATCCTGGCTGCAACTGGCAGCCAGTGGAGTGACCTCAGCAGGGGGGTTACATGGGAAAATTTCAGGAGGTTGAACACAAGCCGGGCAGCTGCATTCTGGATCAGTTGAAGAGGCAGAATGGCACAGGCCAGTAGGCTTGTGAGCAGGGAGTTGCAGTAGTCCAGGCGTAAGGTGACCATCGTCTGGACAAGAAGCTGGGTGGAGTAGGTAGTCAGGTACGGTCGAATCCTCCTGATGTTGTACAGGAGGAACCTGCAGGACCGTGCCGTCACCCTGATGTGCTCTTTGAAGTCCAGCCGGTCATCCAGGACCACCCCCAAGTTCCTTGCAGAGCGGGAGGCAGCCACCACGGTCCCGTCAACGGTGATGGAGAGGTCATGTAGTGGGGAGGTCTTGTACGGCATGAAGAGGAGCTCTGTCTTGTCAAGGTTGAGCTTCAAGTGATAGGTAGCCATCCACTCAGAGATGTCAGTCAGACAAGCAGATATCCTCTCCTTAACCTGTGGGGTAGAGGGAGGGAAAGAGAGGAAGAGTTGAGTATCATCAGCATAGCTGTGGTATGAGAAGCCATGTGAATTAATTACTGAACCAAGAGACTTAGTATACATAGAGAACAGCAGAGGACCCAGTACAGATCCTTGTGGGACTCCTGTAGACAGGGGAAGGGGTGCAGAGACAGAACCCTTCCAGCAGACTTGGTAGGATCTATCAGTGAGATACGATACAAACCAAGAGAGGGCAGTCCCAGAAATGCCCATCTCAGCGAGTGTGGAGATCAGGAGTTTGTGGTTGACCGTGTTGAATGCCGCAGACAGGTCAAGGAGAATCAGAACAGAGGAGAGGGAGGAGGCTCTAGCAGTGCCTCTGTCACGGCCAGGAGAGCAGTTTCAGTAGAATGGCTGGTTCTGAAGCCAGACTGATGTGGGTCAAGCAGGTTCTGGTGGAGAAAAACAGACAGTTGGTTAAGGACAGCACATTCAATTGTTTTGGACAGGAAGGGCAAGAGAGATACAGGACGGTAGTTCCTGACATCAGCGGGATCCAAGCTAGGTTTTTTAAGGAGTGGGGTTACACAGGCAGTTTTAAAGGCAGCAGGAACATGGCAATATTACAAGAGAAGATGCCAACTGTATCAACAAACTAATTAAGAAAGCACGGTCAATGGTTGGCTTTGGTCTAGACAGTTTAGAGGTTATTTTTGAACAGCGCATTCTAAGAATTGAGAGAAATTAGAGAATTATAGTCATCCCTTATATGGAACTCTTAGCAAGCAGCGCAGTTTACTGGTGTTGAGGAAAATTCTCGTCCTCCCTTTTCCGGTGGGTTTTTATATGAGGCTGTGATGATGTGAATAAACACTCAAGACAACGCAGTAGTAAAAACATAAAATCTTTAGTATAAAAGCAGAGGCCTCTGGTGAGTCTTTAGTCACAAGCAAGTTCAGTCGCTTAGTCAGCGAACAAAGAGTCCACTGGACATAAGGAAATACACAGCTTACATACTATTCTGTTATGTTCTGAGAAGTAAGAAATGCCTCTTGGTGTTTTAACTGGGGGAACTGGATGAGTGGCATGAAAGTCCTTTAACAAGTCCTTGTCCAAAACAAAGCGAGAAGGAATCCAGCACCTCTCCTCGGGACCGTTGCCTTCCCAGTCCAACAGGTATTGAAGGCCACGGCCCCGACGACGCACGTCCAGAATCTTTCTGATGGTATCGGCCTCGCCACCAAGTGAGTCAATGAGTCGGGGGGGTGGGGGGGGTTCAGGGGCGGGACACAAAGGGTGGGTGACAACAGGTTTAAGTCTAGAAATGTGAAAGGTGGGGTGAACTCTTCGCATGGAGGCAGGGAGCTTGAGGCAGACAGCAGTGGGGCTGATGATTCTAGAAATTGGAAAAGGGCCAATGTAACGGGGCGCAAGCTTATGTGAGTCCACTTTCAGGGGAATGTCTTTGGTTGTAAGCCAAACGCATTGTCCGACCTTACAGTCCCGGCCAAAAGTCTTGTCGCATGAGTGGACAAAAGTGACAATTGCTAATTACCCAACTCTTAATTAGCTAATACAGTTAGGAAACAACACAAATGAATCATAAGTGTCTAAAGTTTATTTAGATACTAGCAAAATGACATTTCAAAATTGTTACTAAATGTTACAGCTTGATAATGATCAACAGGCCAGTTTTGGCCGGACAAAAGTCTTGTCGCAATGGCCAACTCCAATTTCTAGGCCACAGTGAATAAGGAAGAAACAAACAAGGGGCTTGATTAGTCAGCTGTAGGTAACTTTGAGCTATAAAAGCAGAAATTTGACACTTTAAGCCAAGTTCATGCTCAACATTGCTTCTGTCAACATGCCCAAGATCAAACCAGAAACCAAAGTGCTGATCATCAAGAATCTCAAGTCCAAGTCTCCTGCTGAAGTTTCAGACATCTTCAATGTGTCTAAACGGCAGGTGGAGAGGATTCGCAAGCGCTACCAAGAGACTGGCGACGTCCATGACAGACCCAGGTCGGGTAGACCGCGCAAGACAACTGCTCGAGACGACAGCTTGCTGGTCCGATGGTCAAAAGCCAGCCCCAGGGAGGAGTGGACGCCAGCAACGCCTGTTTCGTCAAGAACTGTACGTCGGATTCTTGCTCGCAATGGTCTCCACGGTCGTATTGCTGCCCAGAAACCAGCGCTAAACAAGAGACAGCTAAGAAAACGTGTTGCGTACGCCAAGGCCCACAGCCTGACAGAAGGTTGGACAGCAGGAAAGTGGCAAAAAATAGATTTTTCAGATGAATCGTCAGTTGAGCTCCATCCCAAGCACCGCCAATATTGTCGACGACCCTCTGGGGCCCGTCTGGACCCACAGTTCACCCAGAAGACAGTCAAATTTGGAGGTGGAAAGATTATGGTTTGGAGTTACATCCAATATGGAGGTGCCAGGGAGATCTGTAAGGTGGATGGTAACATTGACAGTGCCAAATATCAACAGATTCTTGCCTCCCAGTACATTCCCAACTACAAGACGGGTCAGATTTTTCAACAGGATGGAGCTCCTTGCCATACATCAGGTTCCACTATGAAGTTTCTCAGGGGGAAGAAGATCAAGGTCCTTCAGGGATGGCCAGCACAGTCTCCAGATATGAATATTATTGAGCATATCTGGGGAAGAATGAAGGAGGAAGCTTGGAGGACCAAGCCAAAGAACTTGGAGGAGCTTTGGGATGCCTGCAAGGTGGCCTTCTATGCCATCCCCGACGACTTCATCAACAAGCTCTACGACTCTCTGCCAAACCGGATGGTAACTGTTCTGTAGGCCAAAGGAACCCATACAAGATATTAATTTCTTAACTTATAGTCCATGATGAAATACTAGACTGATTTTTCATTTGGTATTTTATTAACTTTTTGAGAAAGATAAAATTTATTGATTATAATTTGATTTGCGACAAGACTTTTGTCCAGGTAGAAACTGGCTTGTTCATCATTATCAAGCAATTAACCTTATAAGCATCTATGAAATTTTTGTTTTGCTAGTATCTAAATAAACTTTAGACACTTATGATTAATTTGTGTTGTTTCCTAACTGTATTAGCTAATTAAGAGTTGGGTAATTAGCAATTGTCACTTTTGTCCACTCATGCGACAAGACTTTTGGCCGGGACTGTATACTGGGGTGCCTTGGATCGCTTACTGTCAGCAGTCTCCTTCATGCGTGCGCTGGAACCCCCACCTCCTCCTCCTGACTGGGAAACAAGGGTGGCTGGTAACCTAGACAACATTCGAAAGGAGATAGCTTGGAGGAGGAAGAGGTGTGGCAGTTAATGGCATTGGTGGCTCCATGACGTGGGGTTATTATAGCATAAACAGTGAACAGTCTCAATAACTTGATTGGCCCACTCAGTCTGGCCGTTGGACTGGGGATGGAAACCTGAAGAGACTGACTGATGAACCTAGAAGTGTGCAGTGAATTGGGGACCTCTGTCTGAAACTATGTCAGTGGGGATGCCGTGGAGTCTGATGACTTGTTGTACAAGTAATGATGCGGTCTCTTTGGCTGAGGGAAGTTTGGTAAGGGGAATGAAGTGAACTGCTTCAGAGAACCTATCAATTATGGTGAGAATTGTGGTGTTGTTAGAGGGGGGTAAACTAGTGACAAAATCAAGTGCGATGTGTGACCAGGGACGGTGAGGGATAGGAAGTGGCTGTAATAGACCTGAAGTGGGTTGATGTGAAACCTTATTCTGGGCACAGACTGAGCAGGCAGAGACAAAGTTTATGACATCCTCTTTCATGTCGGGCCACCAGAATCTTCGTTGTATGAAGGTGAGGGTGCGGTTAATGCCAGGGTGACAGGCGAGTTGAGACGAGTGACCCCACTGAAGGACTTGGGGCCAGACAGCTTCGGGCACAAACAGGCGATTGGTGGGAGAGCGACTGGGACCAGCTTCCCCATTCTGCGCCGTCCAAATGATGTCTTCAATCTGGAGTTGGCCGTGTTGATGAAGACACTCTTGGGGAGGATGGTGTCGGGAGAAGGATCTGTCGAAATGGCTTGGTGTTCTTAGCTCCTGGGCGGTAAGCAAGGGTAAAATTTAATCTAGAAAAGAATAGTGAACACCTAGCTTGTCGAAAGTTCAGCCTCTTGGCAGTCTGGAGGTACTCCAAGTTCTTATGGTTGGTCCAGACTAAAAAGGGTACTTGAGCGCCCTCAAGCTAATGCCGCAACTCTTCCAAAGCCAGCTTGACAGTGAGTAACTCCCGGTTACCTATGTCGTAATTTTGCTCTGTAGAAGTCAAGCGGTGGGAGTAAAATGCACACGGATGAATCTTGTTATCCTTCGGAGATCGCTGAGATAGAATGCCCCCACTCCGATGTTAGAGGCGTCTACTTCCACAATGAATTGAGCAGCAGGATCAGGATGGATGAGGATGGGGGCTGTAGTGAAGTGCTGCTTGAGAGCGCTGAAAGCTTGCTCAGCCTTGGGATTCCAATCCAACCTGACCTTGACCGATGTGAGAGCTGTGAGAGAGGCTGCCAGGGAACTGTAGTTGAGAATGAACCTTCGATAAAAATTGGAAAAGCCCAGAAAGCGTTGTAATTCCTTTCGACTTTCCGGCCGGGGCCACTCGATAACAGCTCTGATCTTCTGTGGGTCCATTTCCAGGCTCCTGGCCGAAATGATGTATCCCAAGAAGGAGGTTGTGGTCCAATGGAATTCACACTTCTCTGCTTTAACAAAAAGTCTATTCTCCAGCAGACGCTGGACGACCCTACAAACGTGCTCCTTGTGTTCAGCGAGGGACTTGGAGTAGATTAGAATGCCGTCCAGGTAGACAAAAACAAACTGATTGATCATATCACGGAGTACGTCCTTAACTAGGGTTTGAAAAACTGCCGGAGCATTAGTGAGCCCGAATGGCATCACGAGGTATTCCCAGTGTCCAGTAGGAGTGTTGAATGCAGTTTTCCACTCATCCCCCTCACGGATGCGTACCAGGTGGTAAGCATTGTGAAGATTCAACTTTGGAAAAACAGTAGCATCCTGCAGAAGCTCGAAAGCTGATGTCAGGAGGGGGAGAGGGTACCGGTTCTTGATTGTGATGTCATTCAGAGAGCGATAGTCAATGCACTCCAGCAGGTGATGATGAAGGGTGGATTATGCCAGCAGCCAGCGATTCCCTGAAGTATTTTTCCATAGCCTCAGTCTCTGGGCGAGAAAGCGAGAACAGACGCCCCCTGGGAGGAGTGGTTCCGGGCTTCAGGTCGATAGCACAGTCATAAGGACGATGAGGAGGCAGGGAGGTTGCTCGGGATTTACAGAAGACCTCTCCTAGGTCCAGGTACTCGGGAGGAACGTTCTTCAGGTCGGATAGTTTCTCGGAAGGGGGGCTCGGAACAGGACAGTGGGCCTTGCAAAAACAATGAGCAGCACAGAATGGGCTCCAACCCAAAATCTCATGTCTTCTCCACTCCATTTCGGGATTGTGCTTTGACAGCCAGGGATGTCCAAGGATAATGGGCGAGTGGGGAGAATTGTTGATGTGGAGCCGAAGCTCCTCTTGATGGTTGCTAGAGATGAGGAGGTTGATGGGTTCACTGGAGTGTGTTACTTTCGCCAGTGTCTGGCCGTTGAGCGAGTTAGCCACCAGGGGGCGTGAGTCCGGACATCGGAATCCCCCATCTGGCAGCTGCTCCAGCATCCAGGAAGTTCTCCTCTGCTCCGGAATCGATGAGGGCAGTGGTCTTCCTCATCTTGTTCCTCCACTCGAGCGTCACAGGAAGGCAGGTGCGGTTCCTCGAGGAGGATTCGACCGGTATTACGCCCACTTGTGCTCCTCGACACACTAGTGGGCGTTTGACTTTTACAGAACAATCCGAAACGAAATGTCCCGGTTGACCGCAGTAAAGACAGGACCTGGTGTTCATGCATCTGTCCCTCTCCTCTCTGGTCAAGCGAGCATGGGCCACTTGCATTGGCTCCGGTTCCGACACTTGAGCAGGAGGTGATCTTGGGGGAGTAGACGGAGTGGTTCTGGTCCTGACCCCCTCAGCAGCAGTTCTTGGGAACGCACCTGACCCCCGGAAGCGCTGACGATCTTGCAGCCGAGTGTCCACTCGAATGGCCATGGAGATGAGGTTATCAAGATCTTCGGGTAGGTCACGGGTGAGGATCTCATCCTTGATCTGATCCGACAGGCCATTCAGGAAAGTGTCAAACAGCGCCCTCTTCTCCCATCCACTGGTGGTGGCCAACATCTGGAAATCGATCACGTAGTCAGACACCGATCCTCTCCTTTGGTGCATATGGAGCATCTCCCGGGCAGCCTCGTGACCATGCTTGGACCTGTCGAATACCCTCTTCATCTCAGTGGCAAACAGGTTCGAAGTCTGGCAGCAGGGGAGCCCTGCCTCCCATGCAGCCGTTCCCCACTTCTTAGAACGTCCAGTCAGTTGCTTGATGATGTATGCAACTCTGGACTAGCTGGCACTGGGTCAAGAAGGGTTGACAGCCTCCAGGCTCACCGGCGTGCTTCTCCGGAGGAGGCAGTTGTGGCTCACGAGGTGGTGCAGGTAGGAAACCCGGAGGGGTGCAGGGTGCATGTGTTCGCAGGGTGTTATATTTATATACTAACTATATTAGTTATAGTTAGTATATAAATATAAATACACAGTTAGTATTGTTAGTTGGATTAGTATATGTACAATAATAATTAGTTAAGAAGAAAGGAAAACGAGACTTGAAATACAGGGGAAATCCCGCATGTACCGAAATCGCCCTAAATGTATACAGGAAGTGGATTTTAGGATAACATGGAAACGTAGACAGACAAGGGAACGTAATCAGTAATACTAATGAGAACAAACAACCACATGTAAGGAAAATAATAAAGTAACAGAAAATAAACAGAACACAATACACAAACAAACAGAACCATAACACTATTCTTGGAGGAGGAGTTGAGGGCAGTCCCCAACCCTCTACACCCATACACATCATCCTATCTTAATCAAACAAATACTTTATTACTCCTCCTGTGCATTAAATCTTATCCTATAACAGTAAAGCATGATTACCAATAGTAATTAACATAGTCATATGACTTTTAAGCATTGATAGGTTTTTATTCCTAATAAGGGCCTTCGTTCTGTCTCTAGTTTTACCAGTAAATTATCTCATTCTAATGAACATAGTCTTACCCGTAAACGGCCTCATTCTATATCTGGATGAACAGGATGAGGCCCACTTTTGTGGTTGGCCGGTTTGCAGTAAGCACACACATTTCAGTTACATTTCTCTCATCTATGCTCTGCACTTACTGATCTCATACAAATAGAATACAGCCATCCTATACAATTTCTAAGCACAGATCATATGTTTATTAATGTTTATGGCACAGTTAGTGTTAATAAGAAAGGAATAATTAATGCAGCATATAGTTTAATTGTTTGAACTTCCACAGTCGGAAATAGATTTATTGTGTAGGCCATTAGATGCTTTAATCAGTACACACACAGTACACTAAGTAAATATATTGACCATCATTGAGTAGGTTGGCAGACCTATTCATTGTCATTACTGTATATTAGTGTGTATAATAATAATAATAATTATTATTATTATTAATTTTATTTTTTGTTTTGTTTATTTATTTTTTGTCCATTGTATGTACATTGCTAGTGGCAATCAGTCACCTTTGGGCATGAATACAGTACATTCTCTTCTATTCGATTATATTGTTGAGTTTCTGTTGCACCTGAAATGAGAGCGGAGTTCCCGTTCCACCTTAAAAGTCTATCACAAATCGTTGACTATGTCAACTCATCGCTCTAATTTAATTTAACTTTTGACAAGGCTGAAGTAACATTAGAACTAATCTAATATCACACTGTGTTATTCTGAGTTTAAATGAGAGCAGTAATCAAATATCACATTGTGTTATTCAGAGTTTAAATGAGAGTGGAGTTGTTACACCTTAAATGCAATAAGCAACACGGAGTTTCTGTTCCTCTACGTCAATGTTATGCAACTTCCAGATCAACGCTCAGGCCCCAAGGGGCCTGGCGATTGATGTGGAGCTTCACGGTTGATGTCTGCAGGAAGACTATTGAGTCAGACGGACATTGACAAATGGCCTATAGCCTATATCACGTGACTGTATCCCATTGCTCTTCTGGTTAGCGTCAAGCCTTAGAATGCGAGCGACGTGGCTTCGTACCCCGCCTGGTTGGTCCCCAAAGTGTAATTTCAAATTGGACTCAAACAGTGTGCACATGTTCTGGTTTTCTCATACAAGAATGTTTTTTTATTGCAAAGGCAAAGACATGTTTACAATATTAACTGTTCACTTGTAGCCTGTTAGTTAAACAATTCAGTCACTGGACACGACAGTAATGCAATAGGCTAGCTAACGTTTTGGGAACAGGTATCTATGGCCATTTGTCAAGCAAAGAAAAAAGTTTCAATGCAGAATATCATCTGGTTAACATCGCGTTGTTGCACTAATGTAAAAAAAATAAAAAAAATTCTATAAATAATGGTGCCATTGGCTACATATTTAAATCTCACACAAATGCCGACAAAAAAATTTGTCTGTGTGGAGCCTGCTGTGCTCTTGTGTCGTGGTCATGTCTAGACTCACTGTGGAAACCGAACCTTCAACGCTCGCCTCGGCCAACATTTCTTTATTATGTCTTTGTTCATTTCTTCACTTCAGCTCTGTTCAGTTTATCCGTTTTATATATCCGAACAGATCGGGTTTATAAACCTCCAATTACCCAAACATATCTGTTTCATGGTTAGTCACTTAAAAAAAATTGAATAGCCTGCAAACATTGCTCTAGTCCACGCTACTCTGCAGACAATTTAGCTTACTGCAAACACTTTTAATTATAATAATAAGAAGAATAATAATCTCTGGTAGGCTACTTTCTTAGTAGTATCTATTGTTTTCTTTCTGGCTAAGATTCCTGGGAAATATGTGTTGTCAAATTAAGCTTTTAGCCAACGTTAGTTTTGCCAGAGAAACGTCTGTCAGCTGCTAGTCAGGAAGTAGGTACAAGCTAGGCTACGAAGCGAATCAACGTGCCTTATACATCCATTGCACTACAGAAAACTAAACTATTATTTGAATTTCATTAGACATTAAATACAGCTCATCTACAAACTCTTTTAATGTAATTGTGGCTATCGGTAATAAAGTACAGGGTGTTATGCTTACCCGAACGTCTGCATGCATTTATTTTGAATGCGTGTATTCTGTATGCATGTCTCTCTCAATGTCATTATCTTCATACATTATTCATCATTAGTTAGCTATCAAAAATAAGTGATATCTGATCAAAAATGTCTCCGATGTAAAAAAAAAAAAAAAGTTACTCACGCATAGCATACAGAGCGCTGTCTATAAGTCCTTAATTACAACTTGCAAAAACTAAGCCTGCCTTTAAAAGTATTGATATCAAAATGTGGCATAAGTTACAACTAACAATATTGCCTATCGTAGCTCACACTAAATAAACTAGCTCTATTCCAAAGCAATGCTATCCAAACTTTCCTAAACTATTTAATGCAACTTGGCCCTGTGTTTCTTCATCTTACCATCTCAAGAGAATGTGGTCAATGAAACGGTATGTTCCACATCAAACTGCAAAATGAGAATAATTTATAGTAGAAATACTCTGATTCAGATGTGCATATATGTACTATATACAGTCAAGCCGGAAAGTCTACCCACCCCTTTCACCTTCTCCACGTTTTATTACGTTACAGACATATTCTACAATAGATTGAGTTAATTTTTTGTCTCATAATTCTACACAAAATAGCCCATAATGACAAAGTGAAACAGGTTTTTAGACATTTGTGCTAATTTATAAAAAATCAAAATGTAAAATATCATATGTACACAAGTGTGCACACCCTTTGATATGACACCCAAAAGTGAGCTGAGGTGCATTTTGTTTCCACTGATACTGCTTGAGATGTTTCTACAACTTAATTGGGAGTCCACCTGTGATAAATTCAATTGATTGGACATGATTGGGGATTGCCAACACCTGCCTATATAAGGTCCCACAGTTGACAGTGCATGTCAGAGCAAACTCCAAGCCATGGGGTCAAAGGAATTATCTGCAGACCTCAGAAACAGGATTGTGTCAAGGCATAGATCTGGAGAAGGGTACGGAAAAATCTCTGCAGCTTTACAGGTCCCAAAGAGCACAGTGGCCACCATCATTCATAAATGGAAGAAGTTTGGAACCACCAAGAATCTTCCTAGACCTGGCCGCCCGGCCAAACTGAGCAATCGGGGAAGACGGGCCTCGGCCAGGGAGGTGAGCAGGAACCCGAGGGTCACTCTGACAGAGCTCCAGCGTATCCTTGTGGAGATGGGAGAACCTTTCAGAAGATCAACCATCCAGGCAGCACTCCACCAATCAGGCCTTTATGGTAGTGGCCAGACGGAAGCCCCTCCTTAGTAAAAGGCACATCACAGCCCTCTTGGAGTTTGCCAAAAGGCACCTAGAGGACTCTCAAACCATGAGAATCAAGATTCTCTGGTCTGATGAAACCAAAATGGAACTTTTTGGCCTGAATACCAAGCGTCACGTCTGGAGGAAACCAGGCACCGCTCATCACCTGGCTAATACCTTCCCTAGTGAAGCATGGCGGTGGCAGCATCATGATGTGGGGATGTTTTTCAGCAGCGGGAACGGGGTGACTAGTCCTGATAGAGGGAAAGATGAATGCAGCTAAGTACACCGAGATCCTTGAAGAAAACCTGCTCCAGAGCGCTCTGGACCTCAGACTGGGGCGAAGGTTTACCTTCCAACATGACAACGACCCGAAGCACACAGCCAAGAGAACAAAGGAGTGGCTTCGGAGAAAGTCTGTGCATGTCCTTGAGTGGCCCAGCCAGAGCCCAGACCTGAATCCAATTGAACATCTGTGGAAAGAGCTGAAAATGGCTGTGTACCGACGCTCCCCATCCAACCTGATGGAGCTTGCAAGGATATGCCAAGAGGAATGGGCAAAAATGTCCAGAAACAAGTGTGCCAAGCTCGTAGCTTCTTTCCCAAGATGCCTTGAAGCTGTAATCGCTGCCAAAGGTGCAGCAACCAAGTATTAGGCTAAGGGTGTGTACAGATATGTAACCCCTAAATAACCTATTTTTGTCAGTAAAATAAAATTGCATATTTTCTAAAAACCTGTTTTCACTTCGTCATTATTGGCTATTGTGTGTAGATGTTTGAGGCAAAAAATGAACTCCATCTATTGTAGTATAAGTCTGTAACATAATAAAACGTGGAGAAGGTGAAAGGGGTGGGGAGACTTTCCGGCTTGACTGTATATGTATGCTATATGTACGCTATTTTCTAGGTAAAAATATTGCAAATTTTATCTGCATTTATTTATTCCTCCCCCCTTTCTCTATTGTACATGATGTTTCTTGATATAAATGTCTGTTTGTGAATTGTAATGAAATCTGTAGCAGCAGTTAACATTTTAAAACCTGTACATTTTCTAAAGTAAACTTGCCAAGAAAGTATAACCATATCCTTTCTGGAATGTAATTATTCATCAACTGTTAAAAACATTCATTGAAATCATATTGTTCCATGAGGCACAATCTCTTCAAATGCTAAGATGAAGAAACACATGGCCAAGTTGCATTAAATAATTTAGGAAAGTTTGGATAGCATTGCTTTGGAATAGAGCTAGTTTATAGTTTAGTGTGAGCTACAATAGGCAATATTGTTAGTTGTAACTTGGCCACATTTTGATATCAATACTTTTAAAGGCAGGCCTAGTTTTTTAAAGTTGCAATTAAGGACTTATAGACAGCGCTCTGTAGGCTATGCGTGAGTAATTTTTTTTTTTTTTACATCGAAGATGTTTTTGATCAGATAACAATTTGCTGCTCAGAGCATAGGAGAATGCCGTGTTCCTGTTATGTGGCATTGCTTTGTCAAGACAGAGGCCTGGAACTTTGCAAAAACAGAATCCTGTAATGACCGTAAAGCTAAGTGATGCCAATTCCACGTTATTCTGCTTTGCAGCCGGTATAATCAGCCTAAAAGACCGGAATGTTAAAAGCCTGCACTCTGGCTGCCACAAGTAGCCTAGCTAATATATAATATATAATGTATATACGAGCGTACGAACCTGCGTACGAAAATCTCACGTGTGATTCATTAAACTTGTGTAAATCACTGATCTGAGCGTAAATGTGTTCGTAGGTTGATAAATCAGACTTGATCGTATATAGGGAAGTGCGTGCACATCCTGATGAATTACCATACTCACAGGCCCATTTTACTACCGTATTTGGCAGGGCCACTTCCTTTAAAACACACACATGCCAACGCAGTTTTCTCCAGTATTATAGGCCATGGAGGACATCAGGACAACAAAGAAGAACAATCTTTCTGCGAGGGTAAAACTGAAATGCTTATGAATTAACATAAAAATTTACGTGTACTTATTGGTTAGTAGTAGTTGGGTCATATTCCTCAAATCCGTGACCACCCAATCTGAAGGAAGGTTTCTCTGTGGAATTATCATACCAAGACACATTAAAAATATTTTTTTCGGGACCAGCCCAAAATCCAATAGGCATGCCCCCCGGCATGCCCGATACAGACCTGTTGAAGCAATTGACCTAGAACAATGTGTAATACTACTTTTTCCACATGATTTTGGCATGCTGAATTCATTTCTGGTGTTTATTTTATGACTGGGGCTAATTTGGGGGCA
This sequence comes from Synaphobranchus kaupii, assembly GCA_029718625.1. Lineage (NCBI taxonomy): Eukaryota > Metazoa > Chordata > Actinopteri > Anguilliformes > Synaphobranchidae > Synaphobranchus > Synaphobranchus kaupii. The sequence continues at coordinate 22,326,625 of CM056397.1, read as the reverse complement.
ACCAAAACCCTTGTGGTCCACCCCCGGGCATGTCCCAAATGTAGCTTTTCAAACAATTACGATAGAGCAACATGTAATCCCACTTTTGCCACTATTTTGGACATGCAGATAATATCATATATTATCTATATCATATACTGACAACTTCAAGGTCATATAATGTTTAAACCAGTGGCGGTTCCTGAGCTGAAAATTGAGGACAAAGAAAACTTCCCTTTAAACTGATTATTGGTCCTAATCTTTTTTTCAATCATTTCCCTTGATTAACAAGTGGCCAATGATCTGAATAATCCATTTGCAGGTGAAGACACAGCTTCATTCTTCACATCATGTTATGTTATTTCTGTGTGAGAACTGGATAGACTGGTACAAGATGATCACTGCTCAGCATCAGAATCGTCATTATCTGAAGCATTGGACGCTGAGCTATCCTCATCATCTAACGATAGGTCATGCTCTCCATCAGAGTTGTCATCTGACTCTTCCTCCTCAATCTGTTCATGATCAGGACCGGCTAGATGTGCAGGGAGGGCAGGCTGTGTGTGATGCAGGCACGCCGGAATCATTTCAAAAGTGCGGGGGCCAAAAAATTTTTTTTCATATACACACACACACACAACCGTGTGCGAACTGTGAAGAAAACAGAGGCATCCGCGCACATGTACATGTAGGTTATACAGCATCTACACGCAAAGTCTTTTAGCGGAATATGCGGACATCATGTTGATTTTTTGAGGCATTTCTGAGAATCGTACCCTATGTTCAAATTAGCCCATAAAGCCTAATAAAGTACAGGAATCAATTGCCATGCACTTTACTACATAATTCTACATAATTTAGATGTAGCTTTCCTGAATGTGGCTATGGCACAATTTGACAACAAGTTTGCAAGCAATACGAGGAGTGAATAAGCTTGTGCTACATATTCTCCTTTAAAATAATTCATGAAGGAAGTGGATTAATAGGCTACCCGTTTAGTTTTCTCAGTCTAGAGCTAGCTAGGTTGACGTTGTTGTCCCGAAGATAGACTATGCTTGTTGGCTAGATATTTGTAGGCTAGAGATCTTATCAAAAGACTAGGCTACTACAAATTCCTTCCCTTGGGCTACTATCTTTTATTCTGGCGTATATGCGATCGCTTAAATAGGACATATTAACAAGGGCGTCACTTTCTGTTGGAGTAAGAACGCTGTCAAAAATATGTATGCATAACTTTAAACATTCGTGCGTAAATACATTTGTTGTACACAATACGTACTATGTATAACTTTAAACATTCGTCCGTAAATACATGTTGTGCACAAAATTATGTTTTCATACACGTAAATCATAGCTACATAAAATATGAAGTTGTAAAATTACGTGTGTGTTTCTATGAGGGTATGAATCCAAAAGCTACGACTGCAAAGATTTATGGGTACAACTCAGATTTCTACAGCTACGAATTCTTCCTTACGAATATGGATTCAAGTTTGTGGGTACGAGTCACAGAATATAGTTCTATGGTACGAGTCGAAAAGTGTTAAAATTACATCACTGGGGCACAGGCAGGTCACAGGGAAAATGAATCGAACATCGATTCCACAAAATGCGCATGCGTCGAAGGCGCAAGATGGCTTTGAAATCACTGATTGAAATGTATTAAATTAATTAAAATAAATAGGCTACACTTTAAATGGATTCACTGATTAGAGTATATGCAACTAACACATTAGTAGGCTACACAGGATAATTACAACTTCAAGAATGTTCTGGACCAATAACGTCAGTGCACTGATCGATCAATAGGATAAGCAGATGGCAAGCCGAATAGTTGCCCGCAGCTTGATCTGTTTTGTTTTGAAAGGGAGAATTTATCTTTTTGGCAGGAATATAGGCTATCGTAATGAACCAATTACTCGATGGGTAGCCTACTGCTATGGAGAAACATTTAGGCTAGTACATTAGACCTACATGTAAGATAATATGCTGTGCATTGTGTGAATGATTTGATATGCTTTGCAAATATTTTCTCTTTTTTTGTCCGGAGATCGAGGGCCTTTTCACGTTTTTTTGCATTCCCTTGAATTCACTTTGTGTGTGATCTTTACCTGTATTAAACATTGCAGCGTCTGACCACAAGTGTTAACAGTTGCAGTGCTAGAGTGCACCTTGTGTGGTAGCCTTTAAACTAAACTGATAGAATTAACTGGAGCAAAATGTTGCATCCAGTTACCCGTTAGATCATTTAGCTTTACATCCTTTACCCCTAGTGCTTGTTGCACTTTTTGTAATCAAAACTTTGTAATAAAGAATCATCTATTTTTGATAAACATGACTGGTGCTTTACATCAGGTAAATTGAAAATTGGCCTGTGCTACACATAGTTTTTATGAGTAATCGCCTTTATCCTATGATGAAACATTTCTATCCTGATGGGAGTAGTCTCTTAATTTCTTCCAGGATGAAGCGGTCTTGCGCTTTGTTCAAACATACAGCTGGCGGCAGCGAATAAGGGTGTGCACCGTCCTTCTCCTGCTGGCTGGAAACCAAGCGCTTCCTCACCTTTCCTACCCCGCTATTTATGCCCCAGAGGAACATACCAGCAGCGAACTCCAGGTGCCACCGGTTACAAAAACAAAACAGATCGAGCTGTGGGCAACTAGTGGGAAACCGTAAATTTGATAAATTGGAATAAATTCTCATTCGGTTTGCCATACTGCTTATCCTATTGATCGATTGGTGCACTGACGTTATTGGTCCAGAACATTCTTGTTGTAATTATCCTGTATAGCCTACTAATGTGTTAGTTGCATATACTCTAATTGGTGTAATATCATCAGTGAATACATTTAAAGTGTAGCCTATTTATTTTAATTCATTGAATACATTTCAATCAGTGATTTCAAAGCCATCTTGCGCCTTCGACGCATGCGCATTTGGTGGAATCGATGTTCGATTCATTTTCCCTGTGACCTGCCTGTGCCCCAGTGACGTAATTTGAACACTTTTCGACTCGTAGCCACAAACTTGAATCCGTATTCGTAAGGAAGAATTCGTAGTCGTAGAAATCTGAGTTGTATCCATAAATCTTTGCAGTCGTAGCTTTTGGATTTGTACTCTCATAAAAACACACACACGCAATTTTACAACTTCATATTTTACGTATGATTTACGTGTATGAAAACATAATTTTTTGTACAAATCAGATCAAAAACGTCTACGACGTAAAAAAAATCTAAGTTACTCACGCATAGCCTACATAGCGCTGTCCATAAGTTCTTAATTTCAACTTGCAAAAACTAGGCCTGCCTTTAAAAGTCTTGATATCAAAATGTGGCCAAGTTACAACTAACAATATTGCCTATCGTAGTTCACACTAAATAAACTAGCTCTATTCCAAAGCAATGCTATCCAAACTTTCCTAAATTATTTAATGCAACTTGGCCCTGTGTTTCTTCATCTTTGCATGTGACGAGATTGTGCCTCATGGAACAACATATGATTTCAATGAATGTTTTTAACAGTTGATGAATAATTACACTCCAGAAAGGATATGGTTGTACTTTGTTGGCAAGTTCACTTTAGAAAATGTACAGGTTTTAAAATGTTAACTGCTGCTACAGCATTCTTTACAATTCACAAACAGACATTTATATGAAGAAGCATCATGTACAATAGAGAAAGGGGTGATGAATAAATAAATGCAGATAAAAATGAGTAATATTTTTACCTAGAAAATAGGGTACATAAAGCATTTTTACAAACGTATCCAGACATGTTTGTGGGTCAGATGGTGGCAAATAAGTAATAGTACCAATTTTTTTAACATAATAGTATTTATGATATTTGCAAACAGAATTTTGTGAACACAAGGATATCTATGCTCTGTAGGACCACACAGGTTTTGATAGAAATCCAAATAAATCAATCAATAAATACATATTAATAATAATAATAATAATTATAATAATAATAATACATTTTATTCATTCTGTGCTTTTCATAGACCCAAAGCAGTGGATGCAGACAATTGTTCAAACATGCCCTATAGTGTAGTAATTTTTCTGTTTAATTTCTAAGTGCAACACATCTGAATCAGAGTATTTCCACTATAAATTATTTTCATTTTGCAGTTTGATGTGGCACATACAGTTTCATTGACCACATTCTCTTGAGATGGTAAGATGAAGAAACACAGGGCCAAGTTGTATTAAATAATTTAGGAAAGTTTGGATAGCATTGCTTTGGAATAGAGCTAGTTTATTTAGTGTGAGCTATGATAGGCAATATTGTTAGTTGTAACTTGGCCACATTTTGATATCAAGACTTTTAAAGGCAGCCTAGTTTTTGCAAGTTGGAATTAAGAACTTATGGACAGCACTATGTAGGCTATGCCTGAGTAACTTGGCTTTTTTTTACGTCGTAGACGTTTTTGATCTGATATCACTTATTTTTTATAGCTAACTAATGATGAATAATGCATGAAGATAAACACGGAGAGAGACATGCATTCCAAAGAACTGTATGCAGCCATTCGCTTAACCATAACGCCCTCTATTGACAAGAATGAGAACAGTTATCCTATTACAGACAGCACACAATTACATTAAAAGAGTTTGTAGATGAGCAGTATTTAATGTGTAATGAAATACAATGAACAGCACCACCTGAGCTATGGATCATGAAGAAGCATGTAAATTAATGAACCAAGTCTACATGGAGACATACATGCACAATGGGCTAGACGCAAACACATTCTAGCTGAAAGACATACAGCCTAAATAGCTAGTACAGCCTAAATAGTTTGCATCAGTAAAATATGGAAATATAGTTTTAAAATAGGGCTATTAGTATTCTATGAAATACATTTAACGTTAGGCTATTCAACACTGGATTGCCGGATGGGTAACTCCAACCTTCCAGGTGTGGGCTACGAGCTAGCGAGCGAGCTAGTGAGTTCATAAGCACAGCAGTTAGGCTATTCAACACTGGATTGCCGGATGCGTAACTCCAACCTTCCATGTGTGGGCTACGAGCTAGCGAGTTTCTGCACAGCAGAGTTTTTTTTCCGGTAGTGTAGAACGTTACCTGAGGGAAATGTTTTGGTACCGGACAGCTAGGTTTAGTTTAGTTTTCTGTAGTGCAATGAATGTAGGCTATAATGCATGTTGATTCACTTCATAGTAGCATAGCTTGTTTCTGCTTCCTGACGAGAAGCAGGAAGTAACGTTGGCGAACAAGCTTGATTGGACAACGCATATTTCCCAGGAATCTTAGCCAGAAAGAAAACAGTAGATACTACTAAGAAAGTACATACCAGAGATTATTCTTCTTATTATTATTATTATTATTGTTATTATTAAAAGTGTTTGCAGTACGCTACATTATCAGCAGAGTAGCGTAGACTAGAGCCACATTCAGAGGCTATCTATTTATTTATAAGTGACTAACCATGAATCAGATATGTTTGGGGAATTGGCGGTTTATAAATCCGATCGCTTAAAGGCTTGCAGCTTAAAAGAGGCTATCCTCAATTCTTAATGTAGGCTATTATCATAAATTCTTAATTTTCCTAGTAGTTAATTTTATGGTGACCTTGTTTTATGTGTGAAAATGATAAAGTGAACAGAGCTACATTACATTACATTACATGCATTTAGCAGACGCTCTTATCCAGAGCGACTTACACAATTTCTTATTACATTTTTCTTATTACATCTTATTACATTTATCCATTCATACAGCTGGATATACTGAAGCAAGTCAGGTTAAGTACCTTGCTCAAGGGTACAACGGCAGTGTCCTACCTGGGAATCGAACCTGCAACCTTTCAGTTACAAGTCCAGCTCCTTACCCATTATACTACACTGCCGCCCAGAGCTGAAGTGAAGGAATTAATGAATAAAGAAATGTTGGCCGAGGCAAGGGGTTTCCACAGTCAGTCAGTCATGACCGCAAGAGCAGAGCGTAACACCCTCCCCAAACCAGACAAAAGCAAGCGTCCGGTTTGGGGAGGGTGTGATAAAGTACAAGTGAAATACAAGTGAAACACTGAACAGTTAATATTGTAAACCTCTTTTGCCTTTGCAATAAAAATACGTTAATGTGTCAATGTGAAAATAATAACAGTCTAAGAAATGAAAAGTACTTAACAGTTGCACATTGTTTTTGTGGAAAATACACATGTGCCCTGCTGGGCTCAAACCAAGGGGCCAAGACTGGGCTTTCATTCTGAAGCTCACTTCCTGGTGCTGTTGCTCACTAGCGCCACTGCGGTTGGCTCCAGTATAGGTCTTTCCCCATGTAAGTCAATGGCAGCAATGTGGTCAAAATACTCAGTCAATAATTTTTTTACACAAAAAAATGTAATTGCAATAGGTGCCTTTCCTTCATCTAATGCCTGTGCATGTGCTGATTTTCTAAAATATTGTGCCGTTTGGACAGGGTATTAACATTTGTTCAGGACCAATCAGAGGGACAGGTTGAGTCCTGGGATCACTGGCATAGATAGGTTCTATATGGTTCTCACTGCCAGGACCAATCAGAGGGACAGGTTGAGTCCTCTTCGGCTCCACGGAGCAGGCGCAGTTTGTACAAACGGGCGGCGAAAAATACTTCCGAGCTTCAATTCAGTTTTTACGAGGCCGTGGAAAGGCAATGGGTGACGTCACAGTGGCTTTGTCCATATTTTTATACAGTCTATGGCTCAAACCCACAATCCACTGTGTGAGAGACTGCAGTTTTAACCACTAAGCCACAGTAGCTTCTTGGAAAGCATGTATTTTAATATTAATATATTATGTTTTATATATTATGTTTTATGTTTTATATTAACATTAAAAAACATTAGTATGAATGAAGCGTTTTTATTGGACGATAAGCTTGATGAGCAGGTATACGGACCATACCCTCAAATAATAATTCTCCCCATTGGATAACATCGCAACGGAGGCAGGCAGTTTGGCAGGAAAATGGGAAGAAGAAGAAGAAGCGGAAGAGGAAGGAGAAAAACTGCAAAATAACCCAAGTTTGGGGCTTTATTGTGTGGATGTGTGAAGTTGTATCTGAATGCTGTGTGGTTATATGAGGTCAGAACATACAGAAGTTAATGTTTTTAAGGGCTGAGAGTCTATGGTCATTGTGGTTACTTCTGTAGGAAACCCTGAAAAGTGCCAAACTCTCGGTGCTGTATAGGTATGGGGCATGCCCCACCAAGCCGTAACTTGGCGGATGGCATACCTGCCATCCCAATGTATTTACGGATGAATGTTTAAAGTTATGCATACGTATTTTTGACAGCGTTCTTACTCCATAGGTTCTGAGATAGATGTGCGCTGCTGACTGAACACATCCACATTACCGTTGCTATTGCTTGCTGCTCCTCGGCGGCCGCGGGCGGCAGTGTTACTGTTCTGTAAACTCATAGGCCTAGTTTAGGTTAATTGACAAAGAAAGGCTTGTATCTTGTAGGCCTAAATTTTGAATTCTGACGTTAGCTAATCGATTATCCAATTATATATAGCTTAGGCTACAGTGTGCAAATTGATAGGGGGATATGAGAAAACTAAAAGTGTAGCCTATTAAGCTACTTCATTATGCATTATTGTAAAGAGGTAGCTGAGCTACCAAAGCTCACTCCTCCTATTGTTTGTTGTTAAATTCTACCATAGCCAAATTCAGAAAAGCTACATCTAAATGCTGTAGACCTAAATAAAGTTTCCGGCACTTTATTAGCTAATTTTTATAATTTTAGCATAGGCTACGATTCTCAGAAATGCCTCGCAAATCAACGTGATTCAGGTAAAGACGAGTGTCCATGAAGGTGTTTCACGTTAGGCTGTTAAAGGTTGTATCAGCGATTTTGGGTCGAAACATAAATGATCACATTCATCTGATTTTTCCTCACGATCCGCTAGCTGCCCGCCCCATAAGCAGGCCGTCAAAAAACCGCGTCTCTGTAGGCAGCCTATGCTCCGAGATCGTACACAAAAACAAATGGTACTACCAACCACTCAAAACCAAAATAAACAGTATTCCAACCAATCACCGACAAGGGGTGGGTGATACTAATACGCTAATACTCTTATCTCGCTGAAATCTTGACGGATTTACAAACGGTTTGGTTTCTTACAAACGTTATTAACGTGGTTATAATTCTGGATGCTTGAACACTATTTTTTAAAACATAACATAATTGGCTCTGAGCTGGAGCTGGCTCTGTTTGTTTGGGATTTCGCTTCAGAAGTGATGTCACCCAAAATCGCTGATACAACCTTTAATGGCTGTGTCTGATTCAACACCCATCGGCTACTATTGAGTAACGTTATAATAGTTGAGTAGCCTACACGGGATGAGAACGTTAAGCAGGCAAAATGTTTTCTAAATGCAGTGTGCTTAAAATCTATAGTAGCCTATGGATGATATTTTTCGTATATTGCATGTCACTAAACAGTATGCAGTAGCGTAAGCAGTATACAGTAGGTCGATGCCATTACACAGGATGCAGTAGGTCTATGCCATTACACAGGATGCAGACCATTCGGACACAGCAATGTAAAGAGTGAATGGAGTTTTTGCTTCTGGAACCTCAGCCTCACGTTTCCACTCTATACAGCCTCGCAGTGTACATAATTGCAATAGGCAGCGGGTGCCGCCTGAAATGAAACACTGCTTTGCTACATTGTAGTTTGTTTATCTAGTCTATCACCCCAATAATGTAACACTAAATGGAGCAACATTGTTGCTCTGTCCACTGATTGCCGTATACAACCTCGCACATGGGCTATATACAGGCGCTTTCATGTATATGTGTCGATGTAACATTGGGTGGGAGGGAGGCAGATAAGGCTTTCTCAGATATTGTGGGGGATGCATCCACCATGGAAATGACGCCTATAATTATTAATAAAAACGCCTAAATGGTACCGTTAGGCTACACCTGATAAGAGCAGTGCAGATGGCAAACATAACTTCTGAACTAAATCATATTCTAGAATTTAATTGTAACACTCGGAAATGTATAAACTTATTTGTTGTTCGGGATTTACTATAACACATTCAGAATGAAAGACAAGTATCAGAGGGGGGAATGAGAGTATCCCAGCCTGGGATGATGATTAGTCAAGTAGAGGAAAGGAATTCGCACACTGTATATAATCACTTATCTAACATTGAATGTCAAAATGTACAAGATACAACCATTTATTTGTTCAATTTGCAGAAACTACGAGTTTACAGGACAGCAACACGGCCGCCGAGTAGCAGCAACCAATAGCAACTATAACGTACGCGTTCAGTCAGCACAGCAGCGCTCTTCTATCCTTCTACCGTTTATATTCTAAAGCCATATTGAACTAAAAACCAGGAAAGCACTGACCATCCTAGGCTACTTCTTCATCTTCACATTCCTCCACATTCACCAAAATGATTTAGCCTCTAGGCTAACGTTACTGGTAAATTATTAGTGCGCCATGCTGTTGTGAAGATGTCATTCGTATAATTTTACCATATGTCTTAGAGTGGACGGGAATGCAGGCAACGTCTTTTTTCCGTAAGTGTTGTGATTATAGGGGCATTAGCGGGGATACAGGGATTCGTGAGGACGGTAAAAGTGGGGGGGGGGGGCATTGGCCCCCTGGCCCCCCTGGTGTGACGCACCGGGAGGCAGCGACCATGAACTAGCATCCAGCCATGGTCAATGGAAGAGGGATGATCCTTCACCTCCGAATGCAGTTGGTGTGGGCCAGGTAGTTGGCACGCTGGCAGAAGTGAGTCAGGCTATCGTCATTAGGACAGAGACAGAGGTACCTTCCACTTAGCCGCTCGGGCCTGACCCGGCGTTGAGCTGCGAAAGTTTCTGCAGTCGACACTTATTCGCCAAACTAACCGTGATAGGCAAATCAACAAGGTCACTGGTCCCCACCAATTCCAAAACCGATGCCAAACCTCTTCTTTCCATCTCACCTGTGATCAATTTCTGACTGACACCCGGGTCACTGCTCAGCTACCTGTCATTTGTGAATGTCTTGTGCTTGCTGTGGTTATTCTATCATGCAGCGACTTGGTCTTGGAATAGACGCGCTCAGCGAGGAATGTCTCCAACTTATTCTCGCCGTCAGCATGAGCAGATTTGAGATCGGCCGCAAGCTCTGGGGATGCTGGCAAGGCAGACTGTGCGCAAGCTGGGAGATGATGGATCAAACGGGTTGCAGCTAAAGTCATCCATACAAGCACCCAAAACTCATCTGCCCTCAGTCTTGCTGGTGTGCATTCAGTATGCTTGTACTTTGCCTGCTTACACTTGTTTTGATGGTGGAGTGCGGCACGGACACGGTTCACATTGTTGACCGTCTTGCTGTGAACCAGCAGCTGTTTCTCATTCTTTAGTATAGACAGCCAGCCGCTCTTAAGCTTTGAACCCTTGTTCATAGTAACCTCTATTGTCATGTCCAAAGGCATGGAGCTACAGTGAGCACCATAATTCATTGGACAGTGACACATTTTTTGTTATTTTGGTTCTGTACTCTAGCACTTTGAGTGTGAAAGGATACAATGACAATGATGTTGAAGTGCAGACTGTCAGCTTTAATTTGAGGGTATTTTCATCCATATCGGAAGAACCGTTTAGAAATTATAGAACCTTTTGTACATCAAAAAATATTGGATAGTTTAACATAATGTAGAATAAAGTAATAATTTTTTTTATATTTGGTCGCATATCCTTTGCATGCTATGACTTCCTGATCTCTGTGACCCAACAACATCAAAAGACTCTTGATATCTTATTTTCTGGTACTCGTCCAAGCGATACTACACTGCCCGTCCAAAAAAAAAGTTGCACACTCTAATATTTAGTTGGACCGCTTTTAGCTTTGATTACGGCGCGCATTCGTTGCGGCATTGTTTCGACAACCTTATGTAACGTCACAAAATTTATTTTCATCCAGAGTTTCATTCATCTTTGGTCGAGATCTTGTATTGACAACGGGAGAGTCGAACCACTCTATAAAGTCTTCTCCAGCACATCCCAAAGACTTTCAATAGGGTTAAGGTCAGGACTCTGGTGGTCAATTCATGTGTGAAAATGATTCCTTATGCTCCCTGAACCACTCTTTCACAATTTGAGCCCGATGAAGCTTGGTATTGTCATCCTGGAATATGCCCATTGACGGGATGCCCTGGTCATTCAGTACATTCAGGTACTCAGCCGACTTCATTTTATTGCTGCATAATGTTGCTGAGCCTTGACCTGACCAATTGAAGCAACCCCAGATCACAACACTGCCTCCAGAGGCTTGTACAGTGGGCACTATGCATGACGGGTGCAACGGCGACTTTTTTTTTGGACGGGCAGTGTATAACGTCTCTGCATTTGAATGGATCTCTATGGGAATTGGGGGGTGGGACTAGAGTTAGTAGCCTTTTGTGTATTAGCTACATGATACTAATAATAATAAAAAATATTGTTTGCACCATGATAATGTTCACAGCAAGAGCTGCAATCATAGGCATATGCTTTATTTCAACTTCGGGGAGACACACTGCTGGACCACCATCTCGCGTAGTCAAACAAGTCTCACAAACATATAGGCTACTAGCTAGTCGGTACCAATTCATATGAAAATATTGGCATTGACATGTCTTTCTCTCTCCTCCCAAACGTACGAGTATAGCCTAGTTAACGGCCCACAATATTGCGTCTCACAGTGTTTATCGCACAAATAAATATTATGCATGTGCGTGTCTAATATGTCCATTTGTGAAGGGATTGGTAAAATATTCTCACGTCTGAAAAAAATGTGTTCATCCTGCAGTACAGCTGCATAGCCACAAGAAAATGGTTGTACACCTCTGGAGTTGGCGTACACATAAGGACGTTTTCACGTCAGTTTCAAGTTTTATAAATCTCAATTTGTGTCGATTTCCATGTAAAATAAAATCTGCGCATACGACCATTTTATACGAGGCCCCTGGTCCCAACTTGGCAAGATATTCATGTGTTGGAGTCAGTAAATAAAGCTATAAGCCCACTGCAGGAATTTACGTGTCTCCTATCTCAAACCAGTGCTCCACCTATTCAACACCAGCCTTCTACAGCCAGAGGAGGGTGAGACAGAGCTCACACACAAAAAGCACCACTCTGGAGTACCTTAACAACAAATACAATGACCCTGTTACAGACAAACTCCTGGACATGGCCTCACTGATGGACACCCGCTTCCGGAACTCTTACATAGAAGATGACAAGGTGGAGGGAATAAAGAAAAGAGGAGCTGATGTCTCTGCTTGCTGAGAAAAGCACATCCCAGTCTGGCACTTCTGTGCAGGTGCACCAAGAAGAAGCTGAACCTGTGCCTAAGAAGAAAACTGTAGCAAGCTTCTTCAAGAAGGCGGTGCCATCTGCCTCCCAGTCAGAGGAAGACAAAATTGAAATTGAGCTGTCAACCTACTTGTCATCCCCTGACACAGACCCATTTCAGTGGTGGAAGCTCCAAGAAGCTAACTTCCGAAGGCTGAGTAATCTGGCAAAGAAATACCTCTCCATTTCTGCTACAATTACAGACGCAATAGACAGGCATTCAACACCATGTCTGTTCCTCGCAAAAAACCTGTAGAAAATTAATGGGACATTGTTTTGTTTGACAGTTTTATTTATTTTTTCTTCTATTTTGCACATTTTTTCAGGGATTGCCTACAAGTGGCATTTTTACAATGGGGGAGGGTGCTGATTCGGACACAGCCGCTGTCTGTGCCTTCCAAGTGACTCCAAGGACACAACTGAGCATGTCTGTTGAGCGCATCAATTACATTTCCTGGTTCGGATGTGCTCCCCATTGGTTTCTATAGGCATCGCTGTCTCTATTTTGTTTGCCTTGTCCGTTCGTAAGTTTACAAAGTGTGAAATACCATCCTGATGCGACATTGAATGTAGGAATTGTGGTGTTTATATGAATCAGGCATGGAATGGATATCGCAATCAAATGTCTGCATATTGTTGGATATTTTTGCCTGGTCAAAGAATCATTGCCGTGCTGTGTGAATGAAACACTCAGTGGAATTTCGGAAATGTGCTTTTCTACATATTTTCTGCTGCACTGGTTGAATTGTATTCTGTCCCCTCTGTATATTGCCTTAAAAAAAAGATTGAATTCTAGAAGGCTAAAGGCTATGCGTGAGTAACTTGTCATTTTTGTACGTTGAAAACGTTTTTTGTTGAGATAGTATTACCGATGAGGTCTGCCATGTATTTCCTAATTCTGGGCCATCTCAGCCGTTTTGCGGTGGTGTCACTTGCGGAAGTACCAAATTGAATATGGTTGAATGGAATGACGTGACCACATTGCCTTTATAGTTCTCATACAGTTCTGTGATTCTGTGATTTCAGTTGACACCAGGTGGCACTGTGACTTAAGGAATTGCAATTTATTTTTGCAAAGAGCAATTGGGTTCAATGATTTCTTATACTGGGAAAACCCCAATCTAATTATGAGTCATGTCTCTTTTCAATAGGGTGAATATATACAGCTTTTGCACATTTAAAATTTTGTGCCATTTGTGAAATAGCAGCTGGCCTTATATGCATACAATGCAGTTAGTTATAAATCCTAAACCATGCTCTGTAGAGTTGGGAAAGATGTGAAACTATGTGAATATTTCATCAGCAAATTGAACGCATTAAGGAATCCACCTTCTCAAATGATTAGCTGTAGCAAACCGGAAGGTGTGATCTTTGTCTACACTATACAAAGGAAACACCATTTTGCGATTTTAGTCGTCTTTACTGCACCAGGACAGATTTGCCTTGCCCTTGTAATGGAAACGGGTGATGAAAACAAGACACTGAGGATGCAGCCAAAAAACAAAGACACTTTAATTTCCTCAATAAATAATTTACACTATATACAGCTGGTGTCACAATGCCTTCATCCAACAAACAATTTCATCTTTTTTAACATCTACAGTCCTGTCATCTGTAGATCCTACCTAGATTTAATTGCCTTTTTAGTTGCCTTTTTAACACATTCTGATGACCCACATTCACAATCAAGTTCCAACCTAATGAGGGCCCAGAAAAAAATCTAAACATAAAGTGCTTTTTATAAAGATAAAACATTAAAAAACATGAACACCACAAAACTACATTCCTATTTTCATTTAATTGTTAAACAAAACCCTAAATGCTGACTCAAACCAGAGCCTTAACAGCAAGCTTTTTGATTCCCATGTTTTGCAGTTTTTGTGTTTTGTATTTTTACTCTTTTTAAAAATAAAAAGGTCACATTCACCATTTCCTCCCTTACAGAAAAAATGTATCGTTAAAATTCAACACAACAGGTAAACACATTACAGAATTGTTTCCCCAACCAACTGAACACAACCTTACAAGTATGTAGTCACACATTAAAACATGTTAAAAACTATGTATCATACACAATACAAATTACATCCAGTAACACAAGTATTAATGTTCCATCATTTTTGTTTGTTTGATAATGATTTTTAAAGCCAGGCTATGTTGTACAGACTATGCTGTTTAGCCATCCAATATCTGTAATATTGGCTGCCAAATACCAGTGTCGGTCACCTAAAATATCCTTAGATATACACATACATGTGCCTTTCTTATACTTGACACCCATCTTCAAATGCCCACTTTTCAATCACAACTTATAATTGATGTCAATATCAGAAGTTGAGCTCCTATAAATCAGATAAAGACAGGTGTGACCTGTCTAAAATCTCCTATGCTACTGCAGCATCAGCCAAAAGCGAGATTTGGGAAAAAGTCAGACCATCTTGCTCAATTTGTGTCAACTTGTCACTGTGGATCATTTGAACTCCTGGTATGACATTAAATTCAATCAATTAAGGAAATGAAAATTGAAAAATGGCTGATTTTCCAGCGATTTCATTTTATGTTCAGAATTGACCAAATTTACCCTAATGATAACTACCCTACCCCGTCCCAAAATTCCACTCCACCAGGTAAACCCCTCTCCCACCCACTCCCCAAGGAAAAGGATGAGGCAGTGAGGCCGGGATAAAGAGTTAGTGATGAATGCTGGTCTTAATGTTAATGACTCTGCTCCTGACACTATTTGGGGGTACGCACAAATGAAACATCTGCAGTGCCACCACTGACACGCCCCCCCCCCCCCCCCCCCCATTTGGCAAATGGCAATTATTTTTGCCAGTACTAAAAGAAAAAAACCTAGAGATGCTCTGAATGAGCTCTACAGTGTATCCACATTACACCACCGACTAACAGCACCGAGTCCCGTTTAGGAGCTGTCGGGTGATGAATATACCTCACGTTCCATTCTTTAGTGTTTAAGTAAATATTCTACAGAGCCATTTCTGAAGAATACATTTTTCTTGAAAAATGACATTCATTCAGTGGGGCTCAAAGTGTGAAACAGTCATGTTCAGGGCTATTTTCTTCTAAATAAATCTTATTTACATTACACTGACTCTCATAAAATAAGAGAAAGCATAAACACTTTTGGCAGTTAAAATACCTAAATGCTGGACTGGACCTAATTCTGACACTGTGCTTGGATGTGAAATGGGAAGCATTCCTCTTGGATGGCAGATTCACTCTTGGCAGGCAGAACCAGTTCTGATTGGTCCCATGCCATCAAGCTTAGGGGCAGTATTCATATTTTGCCAACCACTTTAGTGAAGAGCAGTCCAGCAAGCACACACATAAATACACACATATGTACACACTCACACTGACACAGGCACACATTCACACTAGCACACAGAGAAGGCCCTAGATCTAGGGAGAACCACAGGTTACAACCCATGAAACTCCAAGACAGACAAAAGGATTGTTCTGCGTGACAGCTTTGTGGCTGGGGGCTCTGTCCATCTCCCACCCCCTTACCTTCAACCCCCTCAAAAATCCTGAGGTCTGAATGTTGAAGACTGACCCACATGGAATTTGCTAGATTAACATTACATCTGCTTACCCCAGTCCAAAAGGAAGCATTCTGAAGGCAGTCATCTCATTGACAGATTTACCCTGAGCCAGGCCTGCAGCCACAGCTCTTTATCACAGAACCCGTTCTTCAGTCAAACCAATGAACATGTCCAAGCTGGCGGCAGGGGGAGAGCCCCACGTTCTGAATGAATCCACACATGATGACAACCAAACAACGATACAGACAATGGCTGATGGACGAGTCCGGGGAACCCCTCAAATCCCAATGGCACCCCTTTACTTCTTGATGGGAAACAGACTGGCCATTGTGGCCAATGGTCAGACAGCCGGACGGACACAGAGGGAGAACTCCACCCTTTAGTGGACCGGATTGAGTGACATGAACAGATTTGGTGTGGTGGGGGCGAGCGAGGGTAACATTGTGGCTGTCCGTGGGAATCCCAATAACCAACAACAGTGAGCGCACATGCGTGAGAAAACTAACAAGACGATAACAGATGACTACAGGAGCACCGAGCAGCACTGGATCCCCAGCAGCAGGGCAAGGAGGCGGAGCCACACCAGTGAGGAGGCAGAGCAAAGACCCACCCCCGTGGCTCCACCCCCTACGGCCCTGTCATAGATGTGATACTTGTCCTTGTTCGAGTGGAGCATCTTGGCGTCCTCAAAGGCATAATACGCGGCCAGCGTGAAGTTGGTGTCTCCAGACATCAGCAGGTCGAAGACGCAGGAGTGGAAGTACAAATCCTCCACTGGGAGGCGCTCTCGACACTTGGCCGCTGCTGTTTGGTAGGTGAACCCATGCTGTCTGACTCGCCCGGGGGCATGGCTTTCGGCGACCGCGCGGGCCCTGAAAGCCCGGAAGTCGATGCGCTGGTTATGCGGGCAGCCGTGCAGGCACAGGTACAGGCTGTCCTGGCTGTCTCCTTCCTCGGCCACGGTCACCACCTCCTGTGGCATGCGCACGGCGAAGGTCAGGTAGCGGCCCACCTGCCGCACCACCACGGTGGTGCCGATGTGGTGAGCCTGGATCTCCACGTGCTGGCCCGGAACCTTCTCCAGCACGCGCAGGGTGCTAGCCCCGTGGCGCTCCCCACCGTTCCGCGAGCCGTCCGCAAACGCTGCGGGGAGCTCGTCCGTCTCGGCATGGTACATCTTCTGATCCACACATTCTTGGAAGTTCTTAAAGATGATGGTCAGCTGTTTGAGAGAGAGAGGGGGGGGGAGGGGGAGGGGGAGAAAGTAGAGGGGAGAAAGTGGGGGGAAATATGTTAAAATAAAAAAAAATCAAATTTTTCATGTGCATATAGGACAACCAATATTTAAGACATCTCAAGCTCCCATCACAAGAGCATGTGAAACTAAATGTATGTATGTGCATAGAACAAGCAAAGCCATATAAAGACACCTTAGTTTCCAAAGAATTACTATATTTTCATGATAAAGCCGAGGGATTGTCTCTGCAATCTCACCAGCAAGAAGCACATTACAGGACTTTTTATATTCACTGTCATGTCCTTAATTTAGGAAATAGAAGATTTATTCATGACAAATTCATGTGAAAATATTTAAATGGAAATTGTATTATAAACTCTGCTATGCCACCACAATGGGTTTCACAACTGCAGGTGAAAAAATTATTTTTGAGAGTGCGGTGACTGTGAAGGCCATAGCATATGATTCATATCATTTTCGTACTCATCAAACCATTTAGTGACCCCTCATGTCCTGTGGATGAGGGCATTGTGATCCTGGAAGAGACCACCGCCATCAGGATAGAAATGTTTCATCATAGGATAAAGGTGATCACTCAGAATAACTTTGTATTGATTTGCAGTGACCCTTAATTCCCTCTCTGGGAAAAGTGGACCCAAACCATGTCAGGAAAACAGGCTCTGTTACACTGTGCCCCTCCACAGTGTAACAGAGCCACTGGACCCCCTCACTGTAGGGGTTTTTCCTTTAATTTGTCACCCGTCTATATGTATTATGGGCATAACTGGGTTTAGAATATGGCAGGGTTGCCAACTCTCATGCTAATATTAACACACATTTTAAAAGAAAATATTGTTCAATGTCCTTAAATACAATCGAAAAATGATGTCTGGGCACTTTATGATGTTAAAGTACAATGAAGCAAGGGGGCTGAATACTTAAGGAATTGATTGTTTTCGGTTTTATATTTATAAATAATTTTGAAAAGATTGTAGATTTTACTTTTCACATTGACATTGTTGTTTTTTTTTGTTGAATACCAGCAAAAAAGCCTGATTAAATAAATGTTTATCAAATGTTTGTACACAACAAAATATGAAAAAGTCTAAGGGGGCTGAATACTTTTTCAACCCACTGTATATAGCTCTCAGTATTTCATTGCAAACTAAAGAAAAACCTTTTTTTTCCTTTTTTCATTTTTCCAGTTTCATTGCATTTGGGGCACTTTATTTTACATTACATTACATTACATTACATTTATTTAGCAGACGCTTTTATCCAAAGCGACGTACAGTAAGTGCGTACAGAGACATCATCATCATTACAGAACAGACAAGGCAAAGCACATCCTTTGCATAATGTAGCAGCTATCCTTAGCAATGAACGTTGACTGTAGTTCACAGTAAGCTGTGGGCAAATCAGCAACACCACACTTTCATTCCAAATACTATTATAAACTATACTATTATAAACCATTCCAAATACTATTATAAACTATGCTATTATAAACCATTCCAAATACTATTATAAACTATACTATTATAAACCATTCCAAATACTATTATAAACTATAATAAACAAACAGGAAATTTTGGAAACAGGAATTTTGACCTAAATCATGAAAATGAACTAATCTATATTAGTATTGAAAATGGTACAACTGTCTTGTTTCATTTGAAGGGTAGTTCCACTGAAAAACAACAACTAATTAAAGCTGGAGTATGTAACTTTCTATTTTGAAAAATGTCGGGGAACGGTCATGCTCAGTTGGTAGCAATCATAGAAAGAACTGTTCTGAGAGAAATCCAGCACCATAGACTATGTTTATACGCTCAGATTCTGCATTCTAAAATTGCTCCGAATTTTGTTTTCAAAACACGTTTTCAAAACAGTGGCTTACCCATGACCACATCGCAGACCAAACAACTGTGAGATTGACCTTGCCAGTAGCTAGCAAGTTCACAAGTTAGCTAGACATTTCACAGCGACCCGTTACACCGTTGCTATTTCACGGAAAGAAAAATAAAATGGAATTAGATAAAACTTGCTCGAAAACTGGAGTAAACATAGGTGCTAATTTCAGAAGGTGGTGAGATTTTAGCGAACTAATTGGTTTAAAGACAGACTGGAAAAGTAGGTCAAACGTTTCAACATGAATGGACTTTCTGCTTGCCAGACAACTGTAATTAGGCTATAATGAATAGTCGCTAGGTTGGTAATTGGTATTATTGATAACGTTACTTTATTCGGCGGCTAGTTCTTGGAAAAAGGACATGCTTGCTAACATTATATGTTGTATAGACTGCGTTAGCTCGAACTGGCTACGCGGCTATAAGTTACCAAAGCATAGCTACCAGCTGTAGGCAGATAATGCCTGGTTCAGACTAACGCTACACAAACTCAGTGTTATGCAATAACTTTACAACAGAAAAGATTTCATTGTTTTACCTGGAATTTTAGATGACATTTTTACTGTGAAATACCAACCTGTAATACTGAAATTGTATCTAGCAGACTTTCACGTTCACAACGAGGTCTGTGGGGTGGGGGTGTGTCACTTTCTCTGTGAGCAGGGCCAAGGATGTTGTGACAACAAATGTGGGGAAAAACTGCATACACTAGCTTTAAGTCTCTCTTTGTGGCTGGCCAAAATAATTTCTTTACTGAAATATCTGTAGATAAAGATGAAATATTGGTAGAGGTATACGTCAAAATGATATACACTGACAGCACTGTAGTTTTTCAAAAATGCAGTATTCATATTTTGCCAACCACTTTAGTGAAGAGCAGTCCAGCAAGCACACACATAAATACACACATATGTACACACTCACACTGACACAGGCACACATTCACACTAGCACACAGAGAAGGCCCTAGATCTAGGGAGAACCACAGGTTACAACCCATGAAACTCCAAGACAGACAAAAGGATTGTTCTGCGTGACAGCTTTGTGGCTGGGGGCTCTGTCCATCTCCCACCCCCTTACCTTCAACCCCATCAAAAGTCTCTCTTTGTGGCTGGCCAAAATAATTTCTTTACTGAAATATCTGTAGATAAAGATGAAATATTGGTAGAGGTATACGTCAAAATGATATACACTGACAGCACTGTAGTTTTTCAAAAATGCGGAAGAGGTAGAAGTATGTTACATAGACACGTAGGTGGAGCCAGCGAGGGGGAAAGCAATGCTGCATCTGTTACTGTTCTGAGTAGGGACACATCGTAGATCAAGCTAGCTAGCATTTTATTATAATGTCAGAAAATTACGTACATTGTCACGTCATTTCCTAAGGATATTTTGGCAAAAGAACCCAAACAGGACTCGAGTGCTCTCCTTATGCGGTTACAGAGTGGACAAATGATCCAACTCAGGGACCTCCGGTATCATTCCCTGACATCTCATCTGCCTTATTAAATCCCCCGGTAAGGAACCATGTCAACTAACGTTACATTATGATCCATGACCATGAAAAGTAGACTACCATTAGCGAGCAGACCATATCGAACGGTTTCACTTTGAGCATTCGATTACAGAAGCAACGTTAACATCATTTTCTGGGCTAGTGCGTTAGCTGTTGTTAGCCATGGCGGTGCAAATGCAGGTAAATCCGTTTGCCATGCAGTAGCTAAGCAACACATCATCTTTTTGCCATTTCCAAAATTGCAATGTTTTTAATATATTGCTAGATTTTGTCGTAGGTGGAAGACTTTCTGTTTTGAGCCCGAATACAAGGCCGGATCCGTAGCTGAACTCGCTGCCAATCCGTAGATTACAATACAATACAGGTATTTAACAGACACTCTTACCCAGAGAGACTTACACAACTTTTTAGCATTTTATTTTATTTTTTTGTTACATAGTATCCATTTATACAGCTGGATATATACTGAAGCAATTCAGGTTAAGTACCTTGCTCAAGGGTACAACGGCAGTGTCCTACCTGGGAATCGAACCTGCAACCTTTCGGTTACAAGGCAAGTTCCTTAACCATTATCCTACACTGCCGCCTACTGAATAATCCTACACTGCCGCCTAACATAACCACTGTCATTGCCTAACATAACCTGCCGTTATTGCATAACCACCATTATCCTACACTGCCGCCTACAGATAAATGAAGGGCTGTGTTTTCCTAAATTAATGGGCGTATTTCCCCTGTTTTTCTGGAGACTCTAGCTAATGGTGGTGGTATTTTTTCAGTAGAACTGTTACATTAGTGGCTAACTTGTAACGTGGCCTCTCTAGTCTTGAAGAGACGCTGAAGCAGGGTTGCCAGATCTTGCAAGATTTTCCAGCCAAATTGCGACTCAAAACTAGCCCAAAATATATTTTTAACTGAAACCAACGTATTTTAAATAAAGATATTTTTACTTTTTAAAATAAAGGTGTGCTTTGTGACTTTTCATTTTTACCCGTGACTGCACTTTGAAAGTAAACCAATTTAGCTGTAAAACCGGGAAATGGCAACAATGCGCTGCAGGACTAGCAGTAAAATGCCCAGCCCAGCCCAGCCCCTCGACCTCCGCTCCGGTAACGGTACTGCTTTTTTCCTTACCGCATGAATTAGTGAATTAGTTTCTCCTTACCGCAGCGGTAACCGCTATAAAATAACAAAAAACTTTGAACGTTACAAAATGTTTAACTGGTTCCTAAATAAACATAGCGAATGCATTAATGTAGTAGTCTATTCTTTATAGATTCCATAGTTAATATGTCTGTCTTTATTCCAATTTTGTCCCTAAGGCTAAGCAACTTTGTCTTTGTAGGATTTCTGGTTGGCATGGAAATCAATAATTCAATATTGAAATACGGAGACAGTGAACAACTGTTTATTAAGAGTAGAAATACAATACAAATGTAGGCTACAAATGTAGAAACAAAAACAGAAACAATAGGCTTAATGAAAAATAGGCTACAACATGTCAGCCTAAATGAATTGGAACATAATTGGCAATTAGGCTATTTACTGGCAGCTTGCATCTGCAATAGACTGTAATACAATTCAAACTTGCCAAAAAAAAACTTTTTTCTCATTTAAATTTTTCTCTCCCTCTGACTAAAGGCCATTGCCAAAGTGAGTCCCTCCTATGCGACTGACTAATTCATCACAAGAAAAACCCACGTTTACCTTTTCGGGTTTGAGAGATGCCCTCAACAGAGTGACAACAGCCCTGCTGTACTGAATATACCTTGCTATTTTATCGCCCTGTAGTGCTGGAGAGGCTGAGGTTTCCGCAATCCTGCATGCGTCACAATTTATGGGGCTTTTTTTTTTTTAAAGCTGTAGCTTAGTTTATAATTTCAGACAAACATGATGTAATTGGGATGGATACAACAACTACCACTAGAGCCACCATGGATAGGGATATTCTTGCCATTTAATTTCAGGATCGATAGACAATTAGTTTCATGTTAGCTTGTTAAAAAATTATAGTCAAACAGATGTATTTTTTTATTAAAATGACAAGGTTATTTAACTCCCCATAACTAAGCTTTGTCAGGACATTTTGAGCTCATCCTGTGCTTGCTGCATTTTCCTTTTCTTCTGCGACAGCAACAAGTGGCGAGCCCTGACAACTTCTGTAACAAGGTATTTGGTTGAGGAGACGGTGCCGTTCCGTACAGTAGAGAAGCCAGCATTTCAAGCCATGCTCCAGGCATTTCATAAGCAATATGAGCTTCCAACAGACGGTAGCTGACTTCTCCCAAACAGCTGATGAGTGGTTCTGAGGTGTGCGGCAAGATTTGTGGTGTTATACTCTCGTAACATTCTTTTTTACCCCGCATACCCGACACACAGCTTCGTCCAAATTTTTTGGATTACCATTGTCCTCTGGCTCGAAGCCAAAATGCTCCCATATCAGCTGATGGCCATAACCAAATAGCCTATACAAGTGTCCGATATGAGTACTTATTATAATAACTTCAAGGACAACACTTTTTACCCCCTTATCTTGTTTATGTATAGCCTATGCTATGTTGTAACATCACAAGTAGCCTATAGCCTATTCAAGCCTATAAAAAAACTCCACAAAGCAACACACTCGAAACTAATCCCCCTATGAATAATGAACTGTCCCAGATAATGCGTCCCCTTCCCCACTCAGGACATTAACTTTGCTAATTTGTAGACTATAGCGTTCGGCGCAATTACCTAATTGTTTAAAAAGATGTGGTGCCATGAAGACAATGGGGTAGCCTTGTAGACTATGATAATGATTTATTTAAGATCACATAACTTTCAGCAAAAAAGCAAAAATTGACAGAGAGTTAACACCTTTGCGCAGAAGGTGGCGCCGGCGGAAGCTTTTTGCTCAACTCAGACATTCGTTGCTACTGCAGCCGAACTATGATTGGAAATCACAAACTCTGTGTTTTAACTTTATTGGTAGACAATTCGTGACAACTGCTGAATAGAGAGTTTCTCTAAGTGTCACTATTTTCCCGTAGCAAGTCAATTTAACAAGCACTCCTCACCCAGTCTATACCTGCCCATGCGTGACATCGTGGACAATAGCGTCTTTGTGTGAGTTCATAAATATATTTATTCATCATTAAAAATTAGAATAACGTCATAGCAACAAAATAAACTCAACAATAGCCCGAGGTTATGCAAATACAGCGGTGCAAATCACTGCTCAATCAATACCGACATAAACAAGTGAAATTATTCGCTAATCATACAATGTCATTCTACTGCTATTAAATATGGAATTCATGTGCAATCCTACCATGATTTCACGCGTAGATATGTCCCTTTCAAGATTTCGTGGTCATTTATTGTCTTGGACAGTCCGTTTGAAAAATACACAGCGCATTTGAACACGATTATACAATCTAAATAGGTCTGCGTAAACCCCCCTTCCGGATTGCACTGTTGTGACGCTTTCAATTTCATTCTGGTTTGACCGACAATGGTTTTATCCAATAGAAGGCAATATGAGCTTTCCAAAAGCATATGACATGTCTAATTGCAAGCTTGGAATAACTATTTAAGCGCGAGCGTAACTGCAATTCTTGTTGCATCACGACAATCTGACGCAGTTGACTACGCATTACGCAGCTACAAGTGTATGCGCGCGTAATCATTGTTTACCTGCTTTTTCGTACGGGTTTTTCTCAAGTATGGATAAAGAAAAACTTTCCGACCTGTATTTTGGAAGTGGGTCAGAAGAGGCGAGCGACGGAGATTCTTCTTATCCGGGTAGCATAGATTCTATCGAAGAGGATGCCTATCAACATGGGGAAGATATCCTCCTCGACGTGTAAGTATTACTGCTTGTAATATTTCCATTATATACATTCGTTTTTCCACTCCGTCATTACCTTGTGTTATATTTTCGTTATTTTTGTATTCGCATCGGTCGTAATAGACAACTGTTAGCCTGCTAATAATGCTGAACATATTTGTATTGATAATATCTGTTCATGCAGTGTTATAGTTAGCGTAATGGCTCGTGGGTGCCTGCTTTGTTACAATTCATAACACTCGCAATGAAATTGAGTATTTTAACGCTTTTCTCTAATGTGGACATTTCACATACTGTAGTGTGTTTGGTTGCTCAGTCGTGCGTTTTATTTGATGCCTCGATTTGCCGTGAAGCTAGAACATTGCCAGTGTTTTCCTGATGATGGAATATTATTTTATTGTATCGTAATCTTGTTGTGCATAATGTAGACTATGGGGTATTAGTATCTCCATGGGTGATGCTTTTCACTTAGGGAATGGAAAATATTCATTCAAATTTACTGTGTCCTGATGTGTGCAAGATGAATGTAAAAGAAAAATAGCAACAGTTGTGAAACACACTACAGAGTAATGTCATCATAGAGCATGCAACAAAAGATAACAAGCTGTAGCATACAGAAGAAAGTGTTTATTGAAGTACAAGAGTGAATGATTACATGTTTAGCTGTGTGTACCACAGTGTGTTATAATGCTTTTGCATTATGTAATTTGTTGGTATTCATTTGTTCCTATAACATTTCACTATATTTTTTCAGGGATGAAGATGCTCGACCCTCCACATCTGCCACTCCAGCAGTGCCCTCTACTGCTCCTTCCTCTCCTGCCACTCGCCCTCGCAGGGCTACCTCTGCTGCTGCTGTCTCCTCTCCCCCAGTCACTCGTGCCCGCAGGGCTACCTCTGCTGCTGCTGTCTCCTCCCCCCCGGTCACTCGTGCCCGCAGGGCTACCTCTGCTGCTGCTGTCTCCTCCCCCCCGGTCACTCGTGCCCGCAGGGCTACCTCTGCTGCTGCTGTCTCCTCCCCCCCGGTCACTCGTGCCCGCAGGGCTACCTCTGCTGCTGCTGTCTCCTCCCCCCCGGTCACTCGTGCCCGCAGGGCTACCTCTGCTGCTGCTGTCTCCTCCCCCCCGGTCACTCGTGCCCGCAGGGCTACCTCTGCTGCTGCTGTCTCCTCCCCCCCGGTCACTCGTGCCCGCAGGGCTACCTCTGCTGCTGCTGTCTCCTCCCCCCCGGTCACTCGTGCCCGCAGGGCTACCTCTGCTGCTGCCTCTGCTGCTGCTGTCTCCTCTCCCCCGGTCACTCGTGCCCGCAGGGCTTCAACAGGAACAAGTGGAGGCAAAAGGAGAGCCACTGAGCTTCTGGGCGAATGGCACGACATAAGTGTTGAGGATGTGGAGCCTCATCAGTTCCCCTTCTGTCCACAGAGGACCCCTGGAGTTCAGCTTGATGTCCTAAAAGAATACAGCCCCTTGGAACTGTTCCAGCTGTTCTTTAGCAAGGAGGCCATTACAGTTCTTTCCAATAATACCAACAACAATGGACAGCGCAAGAAACTTCAGGGGACCCAGAAGCAGTGGATAGATGTGGATTCAAAGGACATGCTGCATTACTTGTCCATTGTTATATACCAGGGTCTGATAAGGCCCCATTCCATTCGGGACCTGTGGAGGACAGACCGGCTTCACAACCTTCCCTTTCCAGTGAGTGTGATGCCGGGCTACCGGTATGAAGCCATCAATGCCTGCCTTCACATGAGCGATCCAGCAGCAGACATCCTCAATGACCAGCTGAGGGGCCAAGCTGGTTATGATGGATTGTTCAGAGTGAAGCCACTGCAGGACCAGATCCTTACAGCATGCAGGGCATTTTACCATCCACATCAGAACCTTGCCATTGATGAGCGCATGGTAGCCACGAAGGCGCAGCACAGGATGAAGCAGTATATGAAGGATAAACCAACAAAGTGGGGCTTCAAGCTGTTCATCCTGGCTGACAGCAAGACTGGCTACACATGCGACTTCAATATTTACCAGGGAAAAGCTCTCACTCCTAGTGGAAATGGTCTGAGTTATGACGCTGTCATGAACCTGATTCGGGTGCCGTACCTTGGAACAGGTTACAACATATATGTAGATAACTTCTACACCAGTGCGGTGCTCTTCAGGCAGCTCTACCAGATCCACTACGGCGCCTGCGGCACCATCAGGGAGAACAGGATTGGTTTTCCCAGGACTGAGGTGAACGCTCTTCCCAAGTGTGCTGTGCGAGGGGACATGCGCTGGATCAGGGATGGTGCCCTACTGTATGTAAAGTGGAGGGACACTAGGGATGTCACCATGTGCTCCTCCATTCACAAAGCATACAGTGGGAGGACAACGCAGCGGTGTCTCAAGAACCCTGATGGCACCTGGTCACGGCAGGCCATTTCAGTCCCGGAGCCAGTCCTTCAATACAACCGGTACATGGGGGGTGTTGACCTGTCAGATGCCCTCATCAAATACTACAGCGTCTCACAGAAGACCTCGCGATGGTACCGGAAGCTGTTCCTCCACTTTGTGGACATCGCAGTGGTGAACAGCTTCATCATTCATAAGGAACTGGCTAAGGAGAAACAGCACAATCCCCTGACCCAGAAAAAGTTCAGGGAGGCCCTCTGCATGCAGCTGGCTGATGTGGGCAAGGATGGCAGCACAGAGCGGGAGGAAGATGAGGAGGTGGCGACAGCGGCTCCCCAGCCACAGGAGGTGGCAGTAGAGGGGAGGCCACAGGGCTGTTTCCCTGTAGCAGTCACGGACGTGAGCTCCTCTGATGCCCGTCACAAGGCCTCCAAGGGAAGGAGGCTCTGCGTGCTCTGCCTCAGCAGGAAGGTGCACAATAAAACCATTTATAAGTGCCGATCATGTGATGTCCCTCTCTGCATGGTGGCAGACCGGATCTGCTTCACTGAGTGGCATGACCTCCAGAGGAGCCAGGCACCGTGAAGGACTGAGTATACAGCCCGGTGTCTCATGCAAATAGTTGTTTGCATATTTTTATTTTATTTTACCTTTCAACATTTATTTTTTATGCCTCCTAAAATCCAACCCCTCGTCCATGCCGTAGGAGGTGGTAACAGCACATTGTCTTCTTGCAGCTAAAAGTTACAGCAGCATTCTTTTTTATTATCCTTCAAAATGCTTATTTTGATGAATAACTGTGCTGGCTAACGGGGCTCTGGTGAAAAAAGGACACATTAGGCATCAAACACTGAACTGAAACTGTGTGCAATATCAATGTTTTCATCCATTAAGTGATCGTAAGGGAAAATCTGTATGCTTTATAATGGACAAAAAGCTTTTTAATACTTTTCGGAGAGGTGTTGGATAGGTTTTTGGACACCTAGATACCCACCCCCCTGTACTGATCCAAAATAATTCCCATGTGAAAATGATGAAAAGGTGAGTTAAATGAGTCAAAATGGTTGATTTGTAGTGAAATGTATGATTATTTTATGATTTACAGCAATGTACAATTTAGCCAATTTGGATAGATTTGGAGACTCCAAGGGACACCAGGGTACACTGCTTACATTTTGCATTATAGATCTTTAGTAGTTCTGCATATAACCCTCAGATGCTGCATGCTTGTGGACAAGGAGTTTATGATCCAGGAAATGTATAGTTTTACCTGTTTTACATTTGTACATCCCAGTATTTAATTGCTAACTAAATAAAAACAACTTTGCATTCAAGATTTCTTTGCATTTGTGGCACTTTATTTTGGCCTACATTATGAAAATAAACTAATCCACGTTATTATTTTAAATGGTACAACTGTCTTTTTTCATTTAAGCCATTATCCAAGTTTCTGTGATGCTTACACCTGGAGTTATAAAGCCTTAAACAGAGCACCCCTAAATAGGTGAAATTTGCCATCTGCGCCAAGGGGTTAAACAAAGAAAAAAAAAAAAGGCGGTAATGCGGCAAGGGCGTAATTCATGTAGGGGGCTGTGCTTAGCTTTAGAAAAAAATTTTATAGCAGTGCTTGAAATTGTCAATTGTTATGGCTTTTAGAAGAATAGCAGGCAGCACACAGAACATTTTCATCATAATAAAGTTACAAACACTTCACAATCACACTATAGTCACAAGCACGATTGCCCGGGGCAGGTTTAAAAAATTTTTTTTAAAAAAAGAATAAAAATTTAAAAAAAGAATTTAAAAAAAGCATCCGGGCGGGTGGGCTTTACTCGTTGCCCAATCGGCAATTTTATAATTTTTTTTCTGCGAGCCATCTCTCTCAAATTTAGCCTAAATATGGTTATGAGATGTCATTTCATGATTACACGACTCTGCAGTCTTTGAGCTCCACATTACCTGCTTTATGTCACATTTAAACGGTTCACCCAGCTCCATAGGGTGCATTGTGATAGGCTAGCACACCGATAGCTTGGCTCATGAGCAAGAATAACCAGGTTTTCCTTTCGTCCGTGCAACATGGTAGCCTACGACGCGAGATAACGTGGATAAATAACTTTTGCATGCTGCAGACAGTTGAAACTCCAATAATATCCTATTTTCAAACAGTCACCTGCAAAAAAAAATTCTGGACTTGGATTTGGGGTGGGGGCATTGCCCAATAGAATGATTCTGTAATGTTCCGCTCCCTTCCTGTTCGTTTTCTGTATATTCCTGTTTTCCCTCCGTGTCATGTTGGATCCTTTTGTCCGTGTTTTCCCCGCTGCTGCGGTCTGGGCGTTTCCTTCTCTGTCTTGTTCGTCTGGTTGTCTTACTTCCGCCTTTTCACTCCGTCCCCCCTCGTTGCATGCATTTCCTCACCTGGTGTTTCTTAATCACTCCCGTTTATTTTCCACACCTGTTCCTTGTTTAGTTCTGTCATTAACCTCACTATTTATTCCTTCGGCTGGCTGCCAGTCGGCGCCAGTTCGTTAACTATCGTCACGCGGTGTTAATGCTCGTTGTTTGCCTGGTCGCGTTCAAAGAACTACTCGCTTGGTTGTGGGATATTATCCCCTTGCAGCTAGAGTTCCGCTCCTAACTACAGTCTGGTAGTTATCCTCCACGTCATTTCTTGTTGTGCATGCAGCTAACCTGTTTCCCCTCTCCTCCATCTAACCCAGCTCCCATTCTCCCGTGGCAGTGTTCGTTTCCCCCCGTTTTCGTTGTGTGTGTTGCGGTACCTCCACCTCCAGCTCGTGTAGGCTCCGGGTTGGCGTGTTACCTGGCTACCCTCCAGTTGTTCCTGTCCGGCCGAAGAAGCCATCTAGTTCTTCGGTTACGGTTCCGGGAGCTCTGGAGACCAGTCAGCTCCTTCCGGACCTACCGCAGCTACGCCACACTACCCAGCCCTGCCGTGCTTCACCAACCACCTACCTCTCAAGCCCTGCACCTCCGTGAGAACCTCCCGGTCATTTCCGTGCCTTCCCTTGCACTAACCCCACCTGCTTTGTTTTGTTCTGTACCGGTGCAGTCATTCCGGTCCAGTTCCTGTCCTGCCGTAGTGAGCCGCTCCCCAGCTAGTCCAGTCCAGTCCAGGTGTGAGCCGTGCACCTACCTGTCCAGTCCAGTTCCGGTTTGGAACAATCCGTTCCAGACCCTGCTTCCCGTGTGGACCTCCCGGTCCAGTTCCAGTCCAGTCCAGTTCCGGTTTGGAACAAATCCGTTCCAGACCCTGATTCCAGTGTGACCTCCCGGTCCAGTTCCAGTCCAGTCCAGTTCCGGTTTGGAACAAATCCGTTCCAGACCCTGATTCCAGTGTGGACCTCCCGGTCCAGTTCCAGTCCAGTCCAGTTCCGGTTTGGAACACACCCGTTCCAGATCCTGATTCCAGTGTGGACCTTCCGGTCCAGTTCCAGTTCAGTCCAGTTCCGGTTTGGAACATTCCGTTCCAGATCCTGATTCCCAAAGTGGACCTCCCGGTCCAGTTCCAGTCCAGTCCAGTTCCGGCTTGGAACGAACGTTCCAGACCTGCCAGCCCAGCTCCGGCTTGGAGCAGCCCGTCCCGGGCTTCCTTGCTGTTCCAGCGTAATATTGTGTATTGCCTTTTCTGTACAGTGTTGGGACTACCCCAACACTTAATTTAATAAACCCCCCTTTTGTGAATCTGTCTCCTGGTCGTTGCACTTGGGTTCGTCTCGTTCCGGGTTCGTAACAGAACGAACTGGCCAAAAATCATGGACCCAGCCGACCTGGAGCAAATTCGTCACGCCTTCTCCTGCCAAACTGCGGTCAGCGACCAACAGGGCCGACGTTTGGATGACGTGTTGGAGGTGCTGAGGGGCATCACGGAGCAAGTGGCGCAGCTAGCTCTTCACCAGCCGCTTCTGCGTATTCCTATGGGCCCTACACCGCCCGCGCCGGATCCGCCGGTGGATCCTTCTGTTCCCACTTCTCTCCGAGAGCCCCGCGTTCAACATCCAGAGTTATACCGCGGGGGATTGGGAAAGTGTCGCGAATTCCTGATGAAATGCGACATAGTATTCCGGATGCAGCCCTCCTCCTTCGCCTCCGACCCATGTAAGATCGCCTTCATAATGAGCAGTTTGGGAGGAGGTGCCCTGGAGTGGGCTACATCCATTTGGGACAGCCAAGTCGCGCTCTGCAACAACTTCGCCGCCTTCACCGCTGAGATGCGGCGTGTATTCGATCACCCTACCTGTGGGCGAGACGCAACTCAACGCCTACTTCAGGTCCGTCAAGGAAGCCGTAGCGTTGCTGAAATGGCAATCCAATTCCGTACCCTCGCAGCGGAGTCCGGATGGAATGACACCGCCCTTCAGGGGGCTTTCCGCCAGGCGCTGAGCGAAGAGTTAAAGGACCAACTTGCCACCCGTGAAGAATCCACGTCACTCAATTGCCTTATTAGCCTGGCCATCGCTATTGACAACCGTCTCCGTATCCGGGCCCGTGAGCGAGGGGGGAACTCTGGTCATCAGCATCAGCAACACATACGCTCACACCCTTCTGCCTCTGGATCCAGAGCGGCGTCTGGGGTCTCTGAGGAAGAGCCCATGCAACTGGGCAGAGTTGCGGTCAACGCCGAGGAGCGCCAACGTCGCCTGCGATCTAGATCCTGTTTTTACTGTGGCAAACCAGGCCACCAGATCGCCTCATGCCCCATTCGCCCAAAAGAGTAGGCTCGCCAGTTAAACTGGGCGTACTGACGAGCCCAATCATACCTTGCCATGCAGCTCAGAATCGCCTTGTCTTCAAGGCCACTCTCCTTTGGAGGGACAAGTCCGAAGTCTCGTCGGCCCTTATCGACTCTGGTGCCGACGCTAACTTCATGGACATCACCTTCGCCAGGAGGGCCGGCATCCCCACGGAACTGCTACCCTCTCCCATTACTGCTTTTGCCTTAGACGGTAGGAGTCTGGGGTTAGTCACCCACTCCACCGTTCCCGTACAGCTCGTTTTATCCGGCAATCATCGGGAGAGTATTCAACTTCTGCTCATCAACTCTAAACAATCCTCCATAGTTTTGGGTCAGACCTGGCTCCGCCTTCACAACCCTCACATCGACTGGCAAGCCGGTCGTATCCTGGCGTGGAGTGGTCACTGTCTGGCTAGCTGTCTTCGTTCCGCTCTCCCCCCTCCGGGATCCAAGAATTCCAGCACCAACCTACCCGAACCCGATCTGTCCAACGTTCCCAAGCAATATCACGACCTCTGCCTTACCTTTTCAAAATCACGCGCTCTGTCCCTACCTCCTCACCGACCCTACGATTGTTGCATTGACCTGCTGGCGGGAGCCAAGCTTCCGTCTGGTCGTCTCTACAGTCTGTCGGGTCCGGAGAAACTCTCCATGGAGGAGTATATTCATGAGTCCCTCGCCTCGGGCATCATCCGCCCTTCCTCCTCTCCTGTTGGTGCTGGGTTCTTTTTTGTGGGGAAAAAGGACGGCTCACTACGGCCCTGCATCGACTACCGGGGGCTCAATCAAATTACCATCCGCAACAAATATCCTCTTCCCCTTATTAACACTGCCTTTGAACCCCTCTCGCAGGCCGTCATTTTCACCAAGCTCGACCTCCGTAATGCGTACCACTTGGTGCGTATACGGGAGGGGGATGAATGGAAGACTGCCTTCAATACCCCGTTGGGCCACTACGAGTACCTGGTGGTCCCCTTCGGCCTTACTAACGCCCCGGCAGTCTTTCAGGGCATGGTGAATGACGTCCTGCGAGACCTGTTGGGGAAGACTGTTTTCGTGTATATCGATGATATTTTGATTTTTTCTAAGTCCCCCCAGGAGCACATTCTCCATGTCCGGGAGGTTCTCCAGCGCCTGCTTGAAAACCAGCTCTTCGTTAAGGCAGAGAAGTGCTCCTTCCACGTCTCCTCAGTCCCGTTCCTCGGCTTCATCATCGAGGAGGGCAGCATCCGGGCGGATCCCGCCAAAATCAAGGCGGTGACAGAATGGCCCCAACCCACCTCTCGTAAGCACCTGCAACAGTTTCTTGGTTTTGCCAATTTTTATCGTAGGTTTATCCGTAATTACAGTGTCATTGCTGCTCCCCTAACCAAACTCACCTCCACTGCTTTTTCTTTTTGTTGGAACTCCGAGGCCCAGCTCGCGTTTGAACGCCTTAAGGCTCGGTTTTCCTCGGCCCCTATTCTTTGTCACCCTGACCCCACTCGCCAATTTACGATTGAGGTGGATGCCTCCGACACCGGCGTGGGGGCCATTCTGTCCCAACGAGCCGCCTTGGACAACAAGCTCCATCCCTGTGCTTTCTTCTCCCGGAGGCTGTCCTCCGCCGAGCGGAACTATGATGTCGGGGATCGGGAGCTTCTGGCCATCAAGCTGGCTCTTGAGGAGTGGCGCCACTGGCTGGAGGGGGCAGGTAACCCCTTTATTGTTTTAACTGACCACCAAAACCTTATTTATCTAAAGTCTGCTAAGAGGCTTAATGCCAGACAGGCTAGGTGGTCATTATTCTTTGCCCGATTTAATTTTTCTGTGTCCTTCCGCCCCGGTTCCCGCAATATCAAAGCGGATGCATTATCCCGTGTTTTTTCCCTTCCCTCCAGTCCTGCTGACCCCGAGCCTATTCTACCGGCTTCCTGTATGGTGGCTGCGGTCTCCTGGATGATTGAGGAGGTTGTGAGGTCCGCCCAGACTTCCCACCCTGACCCCCGTAGTAACCCTAACTCCTCCCTGTTTGTTCCCAACTCCGTCCGCTCCCAGGTCCTTGAGTGGGTTCACGCCTCCTGTCTGGCGTGTCACCCAGGTGTTGCCAGAACGACCACCCTCGTCAGGAGGAGTTTTTGGTGGCCCACGCTCAAGGAGGATACCCGTGCTTTTGTCCTGGCCTGCGCGGTGTGCGCCAGGAGCAAGGCTTCCCACCAGCCTCCCTCTGGTCTTCTCCTTCCCCTCCCTGTCCCGGGCCGTCCTTGGAGCCACATTGGCGTTGACTTCGTCACCGGTCTGCCATTGTCAGAGGGCAACTCCGTCATTCTGACAATTGTGGATCGGTTCTCCAAGGCGGTTCACTTTGTTCCCCTCCCTAAGCTCCCGTCCGCCCTCGAAACTGCGGAGCTCCTGGTGTCACAGGTGGTCAGGCTGCACGGGATCCCATCCGACATTGTGTCGGACCGTGGGCCCCAATTCTCCTCCCAGGTGTGGAAGGCGTTCTGTGTAGCCCTGGGGGCCTCGGCCAGTCTGTCGTCTGGTTTTCATCCCCAGTCTAACGGCCAGGCAGAGAGGGCGAACCAGGACCTGGGGGCCGCCCTGCGGTGCGTCACTGCACGCAATCCCGCCTCCTGGAGCCGTTTTCTTCCCTGGGTAGAGTACGCCCATAACTCCCTTAAGAGTGCGTCTACAGGGTTGTCCCCGTTCGAGTGCTCATTAGGTTACCAACCCCCTCTCCTGTCGGCCCAGGAGGCCGAGGTAGCAGTCCCCTCCGTTAAGTCCCACATCCTCAAGTGCAAACGCATGTGGAGACTTGCACGCACCGCACTCCTGCGTTCTAATTCCCGTTCTCAACGTCTGGCGGACCTGCACAGGACCGCAGCCCCTAAATACAGAGCCGGGCAGCAGGTCTGGCTTTCCACATCCAACATTTCCCTTCCCTCCTCCTCTAAGAAACTTCGGCCCCGGTTTATTGGTCCCTTCCCTGTTGTTTGTCTCATTAACCCGGTTTCCGTTAAACTCTCCCTCCCTTCCTCCCTCAAGGTCTACCCCGTTTTTCATGTGTCACAGATCAAGCCTGTCGCCTCCAGCCCCCTCAGTGCCCCTACCCTCCCTCCTCCACCTGTCCGGGTCATCGACAACGCCCCGGCCTACACGGTGGACCGCATTATCGACATCCGCCGTAAGGGTCGGGGTTTTCAATACCTCGTGGACTGGGAGGGGTATGGTCCTGAGGAGCGGTCGTGGCTCCACAGGAGCCTCATCCTGGATCAATCATTGATCCAGGATTTCCACAGTCGCTTCCCTCTCAAGACCAGGCCGCCAGGTACGCCAGGGGGCGTACGTTGAGGGGGGGGTACTGTAATGTTCCGCTCCCTTCCTGTTCGTTTTCTGTATATTCCTGTTTTCCCTCCGTGTCATGTTGGATCCTTTTGTCCGTGTTTTCCCCGCTGCTGCGGTCTGGGCGTTTCCTTCTCTGTCTTGTTCGTCTGGTTGTCTTACTTCCGCCTTTTCACTCCGTCCCCCCTCGTTGCATGCATTTCCTCACCTGGTGTTTCTTAATCACTCCCGTTTATTTTCCACACCTGTTCCTTGTTTAGTTCTGTCATTAACCTCACTATTTATTCCTTCGGCTGGCTGCCAGTCGGCGCCAGTTCGTTAACTATCGTCACGCGGTGTTAATGCTCGTTGTTTGCCTGGTCGCGTTCAAAGAACTACTCGCTTGGTTGTGGGATATTATCCCCTTGCAGCTAGAGTTCCGCTCCTAACTACAGTCTGGTAGTTATCCTCCACGTCATTTCTTGTTGTGCATGCAGCTAACCTGTTTCCCCTCTCCTCCATCTAACCCAGCTCCCATTCTCCCGTGGCAGTGTTCGTTTCCCCCCGTTTTCGTTGTGTGTGTTGCGGTACCTCCACCTCCAGCTCGTGTAGGCTCCGGGTTGGCGTGTTACCTGGCTACCCTCCAGTTGTTCCTGTCCGGCCGAAGAAGCCATCTAGTTCTTCGGTTACGGTTCCGGGAGCTCTGGAGACCAGTCAGCTCCTTCCGGACCTACCGCAGCTACGCCACACTACCCAGCCCTGCCGTGCTTCACCAACCACCTACCTCTCAAGCCCTGCACCTCCGTGAGAACCTCCCGGTCATTTCCGTGCCTTCCCTTGCACTAACCCCACCTGCTTTGTTTTGTTCTGTACCGGTGCAGTCATTCCGGTCCAGTTCCTGTCCTGCCGTAGTGAGCCGCTCCCCAGCTAGTCCAGTCCAGTCCAGGTGTGAGCCGTGCACCTACCTGTCCAGTCCAGTTCCGGTTTGGAACAATCCGTTCCAGACCCTGCTTCCCGTGTGGACCTCCCAGTCCAGTTCCAGTCCAGTC
Organism: Synaphobranchus kaupii; assembly: GCA_029718625.1. NCBI lineage: Eukaryota > Metazoa > Chordata > Actinopteri > Anguilliformes > Synaphobranchidae > Synaphobranchus > Synaphobranchus kaupii. The sequence goes on along the minus strand of CM056397.1, from coordinate 22,290,729 downwards.
CAGTTCCGGTTTGGAACAAATCCGTTCCAGACCCTGATTCCAGTGTGACCTCCCGGTCCAGTTCCAGTCCAGTCCAGTTCCGGTTTGGAACAAATCCGTTCCAGACCCTGATTCCAGTGTGGACCTCCCGGTCCAGTTCCAGTCCAGTCCAGTTCCGGTTTGGAACACACCCGTTCCAGATCCTGATTCCAGTGTGGACCTTCCGGTCCAGTTCCAGTTCAGTCCAGTTCCGGTTTGGAACATTCCGTTCCAGATCCTGATTCCCAAAGTGGACCTCCCGGTCCAGTTCCAGTCCAGTCCAGTTCCGGCTTGGAACGAACGTTCCAGACCTGCCAGCCCAGCTCCGGCTTGGAGCAGCCCGTCCCGGGCTTCCTTGCTGTTCCAGCGTAATATTGTGTATTGCCTTTTCTGTACAGTGTTGGGACTACCCCAACACTTAATTTAATAAACCCCCCTTTTGTGAATCTGTCTCCTGGTCGTTGCACTTGGGTTCGTCTCGTTCCGGGTTCGTAACAGATTCCAAGCGATTCTATTCAAGGAGAGAATCAATCACTTTTTTCAGTTAGCTTATTGCATCCAGTGTTTTCCACAAGCAATGGCTAGGCCATTACACTTTTCCAGCCAGCTACTTAAAAATTTTTTTTTTTAACAGTAGCCAATGATGCCCACTGATGTTTTGTTGCAACAGGCAAAATTTGCAATGGAATTTATTTAATTATTAATTTTTCTACTGACTGAAATTTCCCAGTGAACATTTTTGCGTCGAAAAGTCGGTGAAAAGACAGTGATATGCCGTCTCACGTGTAGGTGAAAAACTGGCTAAAGTGAAAGTTTTTTAACCAGCTAGGACAGGGGTTCCCAACCTTTTTTGGCTCAGGACCCCAATTTTAGGTCTGAAATTTTTCGCGACCCCAGCTATTTTAAATATTGACATTTCTTTGCTATTGGATACTTTTTTAATAACGGATTTTAATGAAGAGTTGATTGACTGGTTGATAAATTGGTTTTATTTTATAGTTATTTTGAAAGCATATGAATCGGAGGCGAGCTTCACATACACCACATAAAAAACTATGAAGGATAGGCTTATTTACATTGTGGTCTTTATTTACATATGTTAGGCTACATATGACAGAACATTAATTAATGTTACAATTAATGTCATTACAATCAACATCTCCGATCACTACCGCTACTTTGTCAGTCAAAGCACAGTTGGCACTGATCATTTCAACTCGCATGTCTAATGAGATGGTTGCGCTTGTGCGTCGCGCTGCAGCCTATCAAAGTCAGGGGGTATGGTTGAGAGTGCGCATCTCATCTCATCTGTCACGTCTAGCCTGGACCTGTACTTAGATTTCATGCAAACAAGAGCACTAAATCCGGCTTCGCACAAATAAGTGCTTGCGAAGGGAACCATAAGTTTTAAAGCACACAGTGCCACCTCTGGGTATTCTCCTCTTGCCCCAAACCAAAACTCCTCAACCGAAACACGAGAATGCAGTCCTTTTAGCGTCCGATCGCATGACAGCTCAATCAGCTGTTCGACGGCGCTGGCTGGCAGATCCACAGAGCCCGCATCACTGAGGAATGGGTCGATCACCCAGTCGAACTTTGACATATCCAAACCTGGAAAGTAGGTGGTAAAGTGCTCCTCCAGGCATTTCAGATGATCAATCATTGTTTGTGCGGGGCACTGATCAGCAATGCTGTTGTCTGTCAAAAACTTGCACAGCTGTGGAAACGGCGCATAATTTCCTTTTGAAAGGTTCTCTCGCCAGAATGCTAGTTTCCCCCTGAATCCATTAATACGGTCACTCATCTGCATTATATGTTTGTTTCGCCCCTGCATGCTCATGTTCAGATCATTAAGTTTTCCAAATATGTCCGTTATATAAGCAAGGAGGCACATTTTGTTCTGGTCACATAAAACATCAACAATTTCGGGGTTTTTTACGTCCATGAAAAAAGCCAACAGTTCATCTTTCAGTTCAAAAAATCTCTGCAGCACTCTGCCCCTTGACAACCATCGTGCCTCTGTGTGAAAGAGCAAATTATCATGCTCAGAGCCCATATCACTGCAAAGCTTTGCAAATAGGCGTGCACGCAGTGGATGTGGCTTGATGTAGTTGACCATGGTAATTACCTGCTGTAATACATCTGCGAGGGCCACGCTAAGTTCCTTTGCTGCCAGTTGCTCGCGGTGTATCATACAATGTGTCCATATAGCAGACGGGGACACATCCATGATTAGCGTGCGTAGGCCTGCCCGCTGGCCGGCCATTGACGGAGCTCCGTCTGTGCAAAATCCCACCATCCGATCCCATGGAAGTTGTCTCTCCTCCATAAACTTTTGCAGGACAGCAAACATGCTCTGTGCTGTCTCGTGCTCAGGAAGTTGAAGGCAGTACAAAATATCCTCATTAATTGCATTCTCGTGTAGGTAACGAACAAAAGTCAAAGCATGGGCATTTTTCCCTTCCGTGCTAACGTCCATCTGTAGAGCATAGGCGGGGGAGTTCTTAAGTCGCTCAGTAAGAGTGCTCTCTTGGTTTTTAGCTATGGTCTCAATTCTTCGCTTCACTGTATTATTAGTCAAGTCAAGTCAAGTCAAGTTTATTTGTATAGCACATTTCATACACTAGGCAACTCAAAGTGCTTTACATAAGACATAGAAAGACATTATATAAAAAGTAAATTAGAATTGAAACAATGTTAATAAGAAGTTAAAACAGTTATAATAAAACGCAATACTGGTTGGGCCCACAAAACAAATACCCAACAAACACTCCTACCACAAACAGCCTGCTACCTGCAATCTGCTACGCACCGTACAGCCTCTCTCTCTGGGTGATATTATACCTGCCAGGTCCGCTGCAGGTGCCTGCCAGCTACGCTGCAGGACTTTTGTAAAAATATTATTAGCCCATGGGTGGGAGCAGCATACAGCCTCCACAGTTTGAATCACTCCACAGAGTGACGGACCCGTCGGTCACTAATCAAACTTTTAAGTTGAGCGCACTACAGCCTCAAGTTGAGCGCACTACGGCCTCTTTTTACGTATTAGCCCATGGGTGGGAGCAGCATACAGCCTCCACAGTTTGAATCACTCCACAGAGTGACGGACCCGTCGGTCACTAATCAGACTTTTAATCAAACTTTTAAGTTGAGCGGACTCTTTATAGAGGACTTTTCAGGTGCTCAACAGATAACAGGCAACAACTGACATCAGATAACAGTATTTATCTAAGTATATGCGGTGCAGAAAAAGAAAGAATAAAACAAATAATAAAAAGAGATAAAAAATAAATAAAATTTAGATTTAAAAAAAAATTAGATACCGGTATTTTCTTTAGTTTTCCTGCTTCTACTTCGCCACACATTGTTTTGACCGTATCAATAGCCGCGGGTAGTATCAATGTCTCGACAATGCTGTGCGGCTTCATAGCCTTGGCTACGCGATAGCTAACTTCAAAAGATGCTCGCTGAGCTTTCTCGCTAATTGTCATGGTCTTTCTGAAGTGCACCCGCTGCCTGCTCAGCTCATCACATTTTCTTTCGAAATATGATTTTGGTTTGCCCATGTATTCTTTGTGTGTTCTTTCAAAGTGTCTTTTAAGTTTGTTTGGTTTCATACTCTCCGTAGACAGCACATTACCACACAAGAGGCATTTGGGCTTTTCTTCGTTCTTTTCGATGACGCTCGTAAATCCATATTGAAGATAAGATTTGTCATATTTGCGAGACCGTTTTGAAGAGAAATGATCAGTTTCATTTGTTGATGCGGATGGGGGAGCTCGATTGAGAAATCGGTCCATTTTGTTGTTCACTTGCTAGCTACAGGAAGTAGGCCTAGTAGGCCTACGTGTTGGCTACCCAGAGAACAGTGTGTACCACTGCGCTGAATGGCAGGTTGCATCACGTGCAGTCTTGTGAAGTTCAAGGTTCATGCAACATAATTCAAGCAATTTATTTTTTAATACGTTTTTACGTATTTTTAAAAAACTTAAAAAATAAAAATCTGTTTCAGGCTATTTTCAGGCGACCCCATTTGCATATCAGGCGACCCCACTTGGGGTCACGACCCCAAGGTTGGGAAACGCTGAGCTAGGATGTAGCCAGGTAGATCCGGGTAAAACCTGGGCTAAATTGAGCTAAATTTACACGTTCATTATTATTTCATGATACGCAGTTTGAACTGTATATAGCTTATATTCATTTTTTTTGCCGTGCTTTAAAATATTGGGGGGGACGTGTTCCCCCCGTCCCCCCTATAGATTACGCCTATGTAATGCGGTGATTTCCAGCTCAGCTGAGCATGAAGTGACTACAATACCGCGGTATCTCGGTAAGCATCCCAGCCCTACTCACTACAGGTAGAAAGTTGGCTGAGAGCTCATTTTAATCAGGAGGAGAGCTACTTTTCTACAAATCGTTGTAACTACCAGTTAAGCCATTTTAAACACCAGTCGAGTAGGGATGGGGGTTTTGGCTTTTTTTTGTACACGTTTAAACTTAGAATTTTGGCGTGTATCCGTGGTTAACCGTAACATGACGTCATAGCTTAAGCGATGACGTCATAGCCACAGAGGCCAACGATACTGATACTGCTGCTAGTAAGCAAGCAGTTATGAAAGATTAACGTTAGGAGGTAAATATAGGTTAGAATATAATAGAATATACTTTACTGTTTCAAAATGTTTTCATAAAATAAACTAGTGTCATGAAATTCTAATAAAACAGTCCAATCACGGAGTGTTTTTGTTATTGTCCACCGGCTTGGGACTAAGTAAGATGGCTCAACATACTCCATCAGAGATCGAAAGCCTGGCGCATCCACTTCGCTTAACGGTCTTGTGTCTTTCACAATCATATCCGCGATCAGCTGGGTGATTTTCGCAGCTCTCTGTGGAGTGCACTTGTAGAAGACGGAGCCTATTCGGGGTTGGGTGCTAGCATTACCCACCGCGGCATCTTGTTCAAAATCTACGTTCGCGTGTTCGCAGATGATTGTTCATTGAGCCGGTACTCCCCCCTTTCACAATTAAAACGACACCCGAGTGTACATGTTACCAAGTTGCCGTCGACTTGTTTTGTAAAATAATTCCAGGCTTTAGCTTTTCCGCCGCTCATTTTGATGCTTTCACTCAAATTCACTGACTCACTCCCGCATTTTTTCCATCAACGTTACTTATGTTAACCTGATTTCCGATCTAGATATATTTAAATGCTTTAGATATATACATAATATTGTACGAGGAACAATTATACGCAACATTTAAATAATTAATATGATTAAAAATATATTTTAAGATTTCGGTTCGTCCTAAACGGATAGTGATTAATTTTCGTGTACACGACCCCATTCCTACAGTCGAGTCTGTGGTTAACTGGATATAATCCAACAAAGAAATTCTAAATTACTATTCTAATATTCCTTACCACTGCAGGTCTATCCACTGGAGTCAATGTAAACAAACCAGAGAAAAGAACAAGACACATAGGTGAGTCCATTCAGACTGGTTTAAGATCCCTCAGTGAACCTCAAATGCCTGCAGACCAAGTGGGTAAATGAGTGTGGGAGCACACTAAATTACGCTGTGATTTCATTAGGGAGGCACTGGACTGGTGTTAGGGGCAACCCCAGGAAACAGTCAGGGCTGTGATCTGAGCTGGGCACAAGCTGCCCCTAATTACCCTATTGAGCATTCTGCCATGTCTGCTGATCCTGGGTCAGTGTGACGTGCGCACGATACACAGAATGAAATATAGTGCAGAGAAGATACAGTACATCCCCAAGATCAATTTCCAAGAGTACTTAAAAAGTTTTTTTTTTTTAAATACATCTTTTAAAGTCAAATTATGCTATACAAATAAACAAATCTGCTCCCACATTCCCATGAAATGACAGGGCCCTCTTCTGGCAGTAATGCACCGTGCTGTCTCGATTGCATCTTGCAGTTCTTTCTTCTTTTATTTCAGATTTTTCCCTTTTACTCCCAATTTGGTAGCCAATTCAACCCCCCCCCCCCCCATGTAGCTACCGGGGCCTTTCGTGTGTGCAACGAATTTTGCAGAGTCCCTCCCTCCACCCAGGGAGCACCCGCCAATTGCCGCTCCCTCGGGCACCGGCCAAACTCGGATCTGGCAGGACCGGGGTGTGAACCCCGATTTTCGGAGTAGAACTGCACCGACTGAAAGTCGGCACTATTACCACTGTACCACCGCAACCACACATTCATGTTGCATTCACCTCCTATTCCACCTCATCCCAAAGGTGCTCTATTGGATTGAGATCTGGGGACTGTGCAGACCATTGGAGTAAACTTGAAGTAACTCAAGTAGCTTGAGCGGATTTGTTCTTTGTGACATGGCGCATTATCCTGCTGGAAGTATCCATTTGAAAAAGGGTGGACTGTGGCTATAAAGAGATGCACATGGTCAGAAACAAAGCTTAGGTATGTTGTGGCATTCAAATGATGCTCAATTGGTGTTAAGGGCCCTAAGGTGTGCCCCCACACCATTATACCACCACCAGCCTGCACCGTTTACACAAGGCAGGATAGACCCATGGATACACGCTGTTGTCAAATTCTGACCCTACCATCTGCACATTGCAGCTGAAATCAGAAGTCGTCAGACGAGGCAACGTTTTCCCAATCTTCAATTGTCCAGTTTTTGTGACCACTGTAGCATCATCTTCCTGTTCTTCGCTGACATGAGTGGAACCTGGCATGGTATTATGCTGCTGTAAGCCCATCCGCATCAAGGTTTGGCACGTTGTGCATTCAGAGTGGTATTATGCTGCTGTAAGCCCATCCGCATCAAGGTTTGGCACGTTGTGCATTCAGAGTGGTATTATGCTGCTGTAAGCCCATCCGCATCAAGGTTTGGATCCGCATCAAGCTTTGGCGCGTTGTGCATTCAGAGTGGTATGCTGCTGTAAGCCCACCCGCATCAAGGTTTGGCGCGTTGTGCATTCAGAGTGGTATTATGTGCTGTAAGCCCATCTGCATCAAGGTTGGGTGTGTTGTGCATTCAGAGATACCTTTCTGCGCACCACTGATTTAAATTAATGTTAATTGAGCATTTGTGGCCTTTCTGTTACCTTGAACAAGTCTGCCCATTCTTCTCTGACCTCTGTCATGAACAAGGTGTTTTTGCTACAGAACTGCCACTCACTGGATGTTTTCTTATATTTATTGCTCCATTCTCTGTAAACTCTAGGGACTGTAGTGCATGAAAATTCCAGATGCTAGATTCAGCGGAGTTAATCTGAATCCCGATGTAAGGACGGAATAGCTTTGAATACCTTTGTCTTTGTCTTCGGAGGTGGGAAACAAGTGTATTTTCAAAATAATGTGATTGATTTAAGGAAGCCACTGTTTGGCTCCCTTAAAACTACCAGTCTGCCAATCAGTAGGGAGTCTGATGGTTCAACTTCCAGAGGCCTAGCCAGGTAACAGTCTGTTGTAATGCTAATCAAGTGTACTTGGAATAGTTCTCAATCACACTCTCCCAGCCACTATTCTATAATTAATTGCTACGGGCATCAGTAGCAATGCCACTCTCTTGTAGTTATGATAAGGTGGCTGAAACCATCTGGGCCGCAAGCACGGCTGATAGACAAACGTTTGAGACTTGAATGGTATTGGGACAATCCTAAAATCTTACAAGCAGGCCCCTCAATTCCCGTCCCTGTACATACACAAATGAAACGGTCATCCCCAGACTCCTGCCTTGGGGGCAGACCAAGCTATTTCAGTGAGGATTTGCTCATTTTGCATGCTTAGGTCTGAAATAGTTCTCAAATTATTTTCACACAATCCTTGACCATCCAAATGAATAAAGCTGAACTTTGGTCATGATATTCTGCATAGTTGTAGAGATGGGGTCCAAATAGGCCTAAAAATGGCCGCCATCATGGGGGTTGGAACCCTTTATGTGAGTGTATTTCAGGCAATAAAGGAAATAAAAATCTGATTTTTGGAGGGATAATTTCACAGAAATCATAGAACATATATTTATCTAAATATTAATGCTGCCATCTATACAGGGCATCTAAAAAATAATTTTGTGGTTTGTCTTCAAGGATAAAAAATTACATTGCATATTAGTAGAATCTTGAAACTTGCTTTGTGGCATGTAGCTAATGTGTAAAGAAAGCAATCATCCTTATGAAATTCCTTCATAGTGAAAATAATTGTTCAATCATAACTCCTAAATTAGGCCAGTATGATGTACTACACATATTGGACACTAGGTGGCAATTGAATCACCATTTCTCCTTGTCCACTTCTTTATTGAATTTCATAACTGAGAGGTGACTTTAAAGTTGTCCAAATTATGTTTTGGTGGGTCACCTTAATAGCCATAAATAATGGCTCTAAATGATCTCATTGGATGAGAGGAACACACACTCAAAGAATCATGTCTACAGTTATCACTCAGGTCAAGTTTTTAGTTCAGTCATGATGTGTAAAGAGAGCCAATGCAGGGCTTGGATGACCGGGTTGTGCAGAATTTCGAATTTCACACCATATTCATGCACACCAAACACGCACACCATATTCCTATATTAAACGGAATATGGTAATATTCCGATTATGTACGAGTCATGTAAATGCCTTAAAACGATTGACAAATTCCAATAAAGCCAATATTCTGATTGCCTGTATTAACCAGAATATTTGGTCATGTAAACACATTATTCGGCATATGCCCCTGAACGGAATATTTATTTAGTCTGCGCATCTCAATCTGCAAGGAATCTTGGGTCCATAATGGTGAAAAGCTCGCATAGTCGCATTTCCGGAGCGAAGACTTATGTCTACAAATAACGAAAGACATGAATATAATGGAATGTATTTACGGGAGAAAGCACTGTAATAGTGACATTTTTAGGGTGTGTGACAAACTTTTTTGTGCGTACCAGTGACCAGGACAAACGTCGCTGGAAAACACTCAAGGCAGCCTACTCTAAAGCCAAAAAAACAAAACAAAACGCATGCTTCTTCATCAGTGGGCACTTTAAATAAATGATTAATCACAGAGCCTACCAAGCCTTGACAGAACATGTAGGCTACAAAACTCTTTTTACCGTACACTTGTGCACCCAGAACTGATTCGCAAACATACGATGGCCTACTCAGCACGGCTTCCCAATTTGTACAGGACGATAGCAACACGCATGGCAAATGGCACTGGGGCACATATTGTTTTGTCACAAGGTTTCCCTTTCCATCATTGTTGAATGAGCCTCTTGACATGCAGAAATTTTCTTTCTACTCTGAATCCGTAAATTGTACCATCTCTACCGTTTTCCATCAGTCCTCGCTGCAAATTTTCTTCCATTGTCTCCGGGAGTTTCTATGTGGCACAAATGGCAAATTCCAGCAGATGTTAACTATAGCTACATTTGCTATTTCCTCACGCTCTCGTCTGCCATTAAGGATGTAAATGAAAATGAGTGTTAAATTATGTTGTAGAAGTGCTAAGAAGACAACAAAATATAACGCAAAAGCAAGCATCTTCCAAGCCTTTTGCAGAAAAGGGAATTATAGTGGGAAAAGAAAGCGCATGTCCTAGTTTATTCGGAATGTGTCGATTAACATGTGTACAGGAATATTTGCAGTGCTCAACACTCTATGGAGCATGTAAACACTTTATTCGGAATATTGCCTCTAAGAGAATATTGGCCTTATTCGAAATATGGTGTGCATGTAAACGTAGTCATTGTTTATTTTCTAAGCTACATTTGAACAGTCACTAAAACAGTGACCTCTAGCGACCAATGCCAATATTTCATTAAAATAATAGTGTGATGTACTACTACACATATTGGACACTAGGTGGCAATGACTTTGAAAATAGCCTTCACTTGACCTGGCTTTGACTTTGCCAACCTTGCCAGCTTCAGAGGAAGCTTATACCAACTTCTCCATGTTCAAATTTTAAAAAGTTTGTCTCAGCCTTCTGGTGCTGTTAGCCTCCTCATTGTGGCTTGAAAATCAGATCTATTATAGGTTGTTGAAGGTCAAGGTCCCATATATATCTCTAATTAACCATGAAGGAATTTCATAAGGGTAATGAAACATTCTACACATTAAATGTATACAGACATCTGTAAAATGGGAAAGTTATGAGGCTGAACAAATATGCCCACGTGATTTTCTAACATTGAAGATTTACCACAAAACATTTGTATAATGGTTTCTATGCATGCTTTGCTTACATTTTTGCTATCCATATGTTTGTAGTGGTTACTTTAGCAATCATTAAAAAAAATCTGATTGATGTGTCTATTATTTAAAGAGTAAATGCTATCTGAAAATGGTATGTCAATAAAATATAGCCAGTCTGGACCTTAATTGAAACTTTATATGGCATACACTATTAGGAATTCAATGCTCATTTTCTTTAATATGGGTGGTTGAAGAATGTGTACACTAAAAAATAAACTGGTTCTGATTAATAGGCCCGCCACCCTCATTGAAACTGTGGTTTGGCTAACCTGCTGTCTGTGCCATAAGCATTGGCAGTCTCTAAATCAAGTGCAGTCTAGAGATTGTCAAAATAATTAATTACCATCATTACAGTCCTGGCGCTTTGTTTCAAAGTCTTAGAGATGTTATATATGTTCTGCTTATCGCTCTTGCATCTGCGGTGGGCCCCAATCCAAAATGCCAGTACAAGCAACATTAATGAAGGCCAGTGCTTACAACAGTGGCCAACTCTCCCAGTTCCAGACAGTCGCAATGGCTTGTATTTACTTTCTGTAATGACTAAGACTTAAGAATAATCCATTGGTGCACTGTATGTATGACTCAACCAGAAAAACATCCAGAGGTAAAGCTAGGTTTGTCTGGGAGACAAGGGAAGAAGCACTCCTCTGAGTATTCCACACAACAATTCTATCAAATATATATATATATATATATATACATATATATACAGTTGAAGTCAAAAGTTTACGTACACCTTAGCCAAATCCATTTAAACTCAGTTTTTCACAATTCCTGACATTTAATCTTAGTAAACATTCCCTGTCTTAGGTCAGTTAGGATCACAACTTTATTTTAAGAATGTGAAATGTCAGAATAATAGTAGAGACTAAGAATGATTTATTTCTTTCATCACATTCCCAGTGGGTCAGAAGTTTACATACACTCTGTTAGTATTTGGTAGCATTGCCTTTAAATTGTTTAACTTGGGTCAAATGTTTTGGGTAGCCTTCCAAAAGCTTCTCACGTTGCTGGAATTTGGCCCATTCCTCCTGACAGAACTGGTGAAACTGAGTCAGGTCTGTAGGCCTCCTTGCTTGCATACGCTTTTTCAGTTCTGCCCACAAATTTTCGATTGGATTGAGGTCAGGACTTTGTGATGGCCACTCCAATACCTTGACTTTGTTGTCCTTAAACCATTTTGCCACAACTTTGGAAGTATGCTTTGGGTCATTGTCCATTTGGAAGAGCCATTTGCAACCAAGCTTTAACTTCCTGGCTGATGTCTTGAGATGTTGCTTCAATATATCCACATAATTTTCCTTCCTCATGATGCCATCTATTTTATGAAGTGCACCAGTCCCTCCTGTAGCAAAGCACCCCCACAACATGATGCTGCCACCCCCGTGCTTCACGGTTGGGATGGTGTTCTTCGGCTTGCAAGCCTCACCCTTTTTCCTCCAAACATAATGATCAGATCAGAGGACATTTCTCCAAAAAGTAAGATCTTTGTCCCCATGTGCAGTTGCAAACTGTAGTCTGGCTTTTTTATGGTGGTTTTGGAGTAGTGGCTTCTTCCTTGCTGAGCAGCCTTTCAATCGATCGAGTCGATATAGGACTCGTTTAACTGTGGATATAGATACTTTTGTACCTGTTCCCTCCAGCATCTTCACAAGGTTCTTTGCTGTTGTTCTGGGATTGATTTGCACTTTTCGCA